>JARTUT010001784.1:0-232668 GCA_030674115.1 Micraspis discolor
GATGACGCCCTTGGAAGTAAAGTAGTCTGGTGCCAAAGCAGTTACACCGAATACCGAAAAATGGTGGCACAAAAGTTAATATCATTACTAACAATTATGCAAGTTACTTGTTTCACTCATATGAAATCAGATTATATTGGATGAAACTTTTAATTGCATAAAGGAAATTATTGTTTTGTCAACGACCATTCATATTATTAAAATGGTGATAGAACTGTGAATATAGCGATCAATTTTGTTCTTCATATGAGGAAGAATCACCTTTTTGCCTGTCCTTTCCTGAAGATCTCAATTTGACGCGCATGACGAGTAGCAACGTGTCTGGCACCGGACTCAAAGCCTAATTCGCTGACACTCACACTATAAAATCGTTCCACGAATGAAGGTTTGTGTACATTGTACATTTTAATGTCTGAAAAAAAGTCTATTGAAGTAAAACTTGATCTTTTGGTCAGTTAATGTAGAAATGGTTCCCTTTAATTTTTGATATGGTTGAACATATTGCTATCGAGTAGAATATACGAAAATTTGTTATTAATAAATAAATATTCATACAACGAGAAAATTATCTTGTTTCTATATTTTATTTTCTGAAAAAATGACAGGCTTATTAGTATTTGAAATAAAATATAAAGGTTTTCTGCGAGAAGACGTTTGAATGAGGTTGCACCTGGACACTCAGAAGATGTATTCTCGTAAAAACATCATGTTATAGCCTGAATTTCCTGTGAACTTGCACCAAACTCAAAAACATCACACAGCGTTTAATAAGATCCGCTCCTAGGTAGTGTAGGATCGGTAGTTAACCCTTATTTAAGCGTTTCGTCCCTGGCGCACACGTTCGGACTCATCAGTATGGCTTGTGTGCGCCATGCCATAGACGCAGGGATAAGAAGTTTGAGGAGCCGCCGGGAGTTGAACCCGGCACCTAGTCGGTGTGAAACTTGGGCGCTAACCTCTAAGCCACCGCAGCGCTGTGAATTAAGCTATGCGTGGCTATATAGAGTGCCGCCAAGAGATCCCTACACAATCCCCTGCCGCTGACAGAGTGCCGCTACAGTAGAAAAGTAAAATTTTCTGCCGAAATTAATTTTTATTGATCAAACACATGAATCTTCTTTTAAACGGATAAAATAATTCTGAAGTTTCTCTAACGAAACCACAGGTGATGAACGATTTATCCAGACCATCATTATTGCATCTGTTTCGGCAATCACTTCTTCAGCTCAGCCAGATCCGAAGAATGCGATACCAAATTAAACAAAATTCGACCATTTTTCGTTGATTTAAGGGGTCTTGATGAAAGAGCATCAATGAAAATAAATGGGTAAAATAAAATAAAAGAAATTCAACACTTTATGACACATTTATTTATTCTTAAATCAAAATCCATCGATTGATTGAGGATGTATGAAAACAAAAATGTTTATACATTTTTTCCGAAATTCACATGAAATAATTATTGTCTTTTTTTTTCATGTAAACACCATTCATTTGAACACAACAGTCGAAACGGTTCAGGGCCGAATCATAAAAATCCTTTTATTAACAATTTCCTAACATAGGAGGAGCAGCATTCGATATATTTCACATTTCATATCATATTTCGACAACGAATCAAAACCGATCACTGTATATCACTATACTATTAGGACATAAGAAAATTAGTGAAAACGAGAAAATACTAATCATTTCCGTTTTTTCATTGTTTTGAATTGGAGTTTCATTAACTAGAAAGAAATTTTAATATTTTTAGTAATCAAAACCCAGGTGATCATCGCTGATAATAAATTGTAAGAATAGAGACTTACTTTCCCCTATTATGGCTGAATGGCACCGTTAGAAAGTAATAAAAGTGAAGTACAAAAA
This sequence comes from Micraspis discolor, assembly GCA_030674115.1. Classification (NCBI taxonomy): domain Eukaryota; kingdom Metazoa; phylum Arthropoda; class Insecta; order Coleoptera; family Coccinellidae; genus Micraspis; species Micraspis discolor. The sequence goes on from JARTUT010001784.1 coordinate 1,870, forward strand.
AAGTATTGACGAATGAATTAATAGATTGTATTACTGACTATTATATTGAGAAAATCCATCATGAATATTCGAAGGAACATGTATTTTCTCTAATTTTCACTTCATTAGTCAGGTGATCATTAGTCATGACTCAACCGGATTCGGTTATCAAACCATCGTCAGGTGGTGGATAAAGGCTTGAAATATTTTTCTATTTAAACTATGGAATATTCAATAGTGGTGAACGGCTTCGATATATTTGAGTATTTGGTGGCGTAATACAGATATGTCACTTTCATTCTTTCCAGCAAATTTAGTTTCAGGACTTTCTCGCATCTGTGCAGGATTTTAAAATTGACAGCATTCATAGGGTGTTAATAAGTATTAATATGTTGCAGTTAGCATTTTTGGGTATTCATTTTGAGTTATATGGGGTGAGTTTTCAACCGTTGTTTTTTGAAAATCGCATTAAACACTCGAATTTGCATAATACAGTGTGTTCTGATTTATTTCCGATAAACTGAAATTAGTGAAAGATAACATCATTTCAAGCAAAAAAGTTTCTATGAATATGGGTCCGGAAATCCTTCGTTTCCGAGATACAGGGTGTTAAAGTTGAAAAATAATTCGCGTTTTGTGTAATATCTTTGGACTAATTCCAAATAATTGCATGAAAGTTGCAACATAGAGGATTTTTTAATGTGAGAAATTAAAATTTGTGGTCGATTTGGTTGTATTTTCTAGAGGGCGCCACTAGTAATCATTTCGTCTCATTTATACCGTTGTGGTACCCTGTACGACATTTTGGACTAGAAGAATCGATTTCCCTGGCATTCTAGTTAAAAAAGATTGAGCTTATTCAAGTCACTAGGACCAACGGTTTCCGAGAAAAACGCATTTAAAGCTTATAATTCCAACCAATTTTCATAGTGAATTTTCAAATTCTTCAAAAATTTCTTTTGACGATTTTATTTTTCAATTTTTTTTTCATTACACACTGTTCTGAATGAAATATTAATAGTTTTTAAACTTGGTAGTATTATGTGAAAAAAATCTTTTTTGCAACCGCCTAGACTAAATCACAAAAATCGATTCCCCTGGCTTTTCTAGTTAAAAAAGATATAGCTCATCGAAGTCACTAGAAGCAATTTCTACTTACTAGTGAGCAACAGAAGATCTGCATGAATTTCGCCTTAAATATTTTGAAAACAAATTTAAATAAGATATTTGAATGGGAATAATTTTCGAAGAAGTTTGGGGACTTCGATGAGGTATACCTTTTTTAAGTAAAAAGGGCGAGAGTTGCAACGGTTTACATGGGTTGAGATGGTTGCCGGTGGCACCCTCCAGAATATACAATTGAATCGGCAACAAATTTGAATTTAACTCTCAGAAAACCCCTGTATACGAAATTTCATGAAAGGATTTCGAATCAGTCGAAAGATATAAAAGAAAACGCGAATTATTTTTTCAACTTCAACACACTGTATCTCGGAAATGAAGCATTTCCGGACCCATGTTCATAGGAACTTGTTTGCTTCAAATGATGTGATCTATCACCCACTTCAGTTTATATTTCATAATTTTTTTAGAATCGATAGATCGGCCTTTGCATTTACGTTTTGAAGATAAATTCAAGAAATTGTTGTCCCCGGCTTCACTTCAGATGGTCCATTCTAAAGGTTCAATTCTGAATCTCTTTCGCGAGCATTGTGACTTGTATTCCTTGGATTACGAGTTTTCTGTTATTCTGAAAGACTTCAATTCTGTTCTGCTTGTTGACATAACTTTAGGTAACCCAACAGGAAATAATCAAGAAGCGTTAAATCACATGATCTTGGCGGACAACTTACAGAGCTATCTCGAGGGATTAACTGGTGACCAAATTCATCCTTCTTGAGCTGTGTAGCATGTGGCACCATCGCATTGTAACCACGTGTTAGCCAAGTTTAATTTACTCAACTGGGTTAAAAAACTCGGTAACGTTTCTCCCACGGCTTTGTCTGAAGAAAAATGGACTGATGATGCCACTAGTCCATAAACAACATCCAATTGTTATTCTTTCGGGATGCATCCGTAATTCTGGTATAATATGTGTCTATTCTTGATTCCGGCTGCCACTATCTTTTACTACGCAATATCCAGATAGAGATAACCCATTCACCACTATTGAAAATCTTAAAGGTTCAAGAACATTAGTCGATTGTTATCGATTGTTTCCAAGGTTTTTGAGTCGTTAATATATAAATATATTTATAATCATACAAAGAACATGATAATCGATCAACAACATGGTTTCCATTGGGGGAGAAAACTCGAAACTAACCTTTTGAGTTTTCCCGAGTATTTTCAGGATTGTTTGGATCAACAAATCCTAGATGATGTTATCTGTAGAGACTTAAGGAAGGCTTTTGATAAAATAAGTCACAGGATATTGCTTCGGAGGCTCGCTGAGGTGGGCATATGCGGTGATCTATTGAGATGAGTTTCCTCCTATATAAGTAAAAGGTCTCAATTTGTGACAGTGAATGGCATTTGATCTGCCACATTCTGCAATATTTCAGGGGTTCCACAGGGCTGGCACCTTGACCCACTATTTTTCATAGAGTATTTGAACACAATTAAAAGGTGTTTCAAAAATTATACTTATTTGTTTTTCGCTGATGACTTGAAGTTTTACAGGGCAGTCAAGGGAGTGAAGGACTGTGTTTTGATTCAGCAGGACATGGATAGATTGCTGGGTTATTATTAGGAGAATAGTCTTTTCCTGAATTATGATAAGTGTCACAAAATAATTTTTAGTAGTGATGTACATCTCATAGAGCATCAGTACAAATTGAAAAACTGTTTTCTTTCACAGGTTGGCTATATTCTGGATTTGGGCGTGACATTTGATGGGAAACTTTCATTCGACCAACATATGGAAATCCTGCAGACAGATGTAAATCGCTTACTCGGGTAGCTTCTTCGACAGTGCAGAAATTTCAGAGATAACAAAACTTTTTCAATGTTAAATTATTCCTTCATCTATACTCGACTGAATTTCGCATCGTCAATTTGGAGCTCTCAGTACAGGTGTTATGTGAAGAGAATGGAGAGGGTTCAGAACAGGTTTCTTAGTCTACAGTAATCACGAGTACTCACACATTCGAAGGAAATTCTGTAGAATGGAATTGAAAAATCGTGGACAGATGACGGATATAATTTTTTTGTACAAAGATGTCAATGGCTTACTTCGTGTGACTGAAATTCTGCAGGCAATTCCTTTCAGGATACCGGATATAAGGTTGCGAGATGGAAACACTTTTCATGCTCCCATGCGTAGGACGAACAGCGCACATAATGCTCCTATATTCAGGATGATAACATCTTTCAACAACCTTGACAGTGACATAGATCTTTTCAACATACCACTCGGCAATCTAAAACAGTCTCAGGAATGTTCTCACATAATAATAAAAATTAAAATATATATATATATAATTATAATGATAGTAACGGTGAAAATAATATTTGTGTTGACTTGATTATTTTTTGTATTAATTTCATGTGTATTTTTGTAGTAATCTGGTGAATACTTGTTTTGGGCTCGGCCTGTTTGTATTCCTTGTAAAGCATTAAATAAATAAACAGAAAATTAGTTCAAACTCTATTCAAAACCTGACGATGGTTTGATAACCGAAACCGGTCGTGTCTTAATATTAATGAAGTGAACATAATATAAATTACTTATTTCGTTCGATATTTGCAGATAAATTAAATCTTAGAGTTTCTCATTCCGATTTTCGAAGTAGTTCTTATAATTGAGAACTGTCTTTGCAGTTTGGATGAAGTACTGTGCATACAGAGTTTGATTTCTTCTTCCTTCTTTGGACTAAACACTGTATGTTGGACTGTTAACTCAACCTCACTGAAAATACCATGTGCAAAGAAGAATTTTCTTAGTATTAACCAAAATTTAATCGAAAACTGCTCCATCCGTATGCATTAAACATTTGGGCAAACTTTTCACGGCATCACTAATGTTCGCGACACCGATTACGGGTGAAAGCGGCACGTTCTCGATATCCGCGTGGATGATTTTCATAGGCAGTTGGTTCTTTGAGGTTCCTGCAGTTTCGTCGACGATGCAATCGACGGAGTTCGTCATGGGAACCTGATTGGCCAGCCTGAGAGCTACACGTTGATCCGTAACATGCCTGCGCTGTACACTCAGATCCGAAACGAGCCGGCTTTCACCTGGAAGAAGAAAAACAAGAATTTAAAGAGAACTAAGAATATCCTAGTCAGAAAAAAAAAGATAAAAGAAAAACATTATAAATTCAGTTACTTTTTAATCGCCCTCTTAACGGCTATATAAACATATATATGCCAGTTGGACGGATTTAGTTCGGGTGTAATGTAGCTTGAAATTTTATTGAGCAAGCTGGGTCAGAGTTATTTTTTTTGGCAGAATATTCGAGGAAAGTGTGTATCTTGTCGAACCTGTTTTGATATTACTTGTTTAGTATTTGGTATAAATTTTAGTCTCAAATTTGGCAATAATGACTTGCTCATTTTCGGTGAGTGAAATTATAATTTTGAATCTTCTTATTATGGCATTCTCTACAGTGTTTTCTTTTTGGTTTGTTGGTTGTTCAATCTCCGAATAATATTCTCTGTCGGTTTAAATACTGGGCTAGGTATATTCTCCGCTGAGAATGGGATCGATGCCTGCATGGTACAATCTCTGCGTTTTTGTGTAGCGCCAATTGATGTTTAAGTGGGGTTGACGTCGATTGACCTTTTTTGATTCTGGATCATTCTCGAGTGAAAATGTTAGAGAGTGCATGTATCCGTATTTCTCGAATTGAAATCAAGTTTTTAATAGAGAATTTCCCATGGCGAACAGTTTTATAACGTTCAGTAAGTCCAGTTTTTGACCAGACAAGGTTTATTCAACTTTAAATGCCGTATTTAATTGATTTATGTGCAAGAGATAATAAAAGTCTCGTGCGTTCTTTTTTTCAGACAGCCTTCTCTATTTCTCCATGTAGTTTTCAGACAGATATCTGATGAATCAGCTCACCTTCCTAACTGTTTTGATATTAGTGCTCTACTTTGTTGCTCAATGTTTTTTGACGTTTCTAAATTTCCCTGATGAATTTTTCATCACATGGATAATTTTCTTCTCTTAAGTTATTATCGTTTTGTGAGTCAATACATTAAGGGATCGCTCGAAGCTGTGGAACATTTTCGACTGGAGAACTTATGAAATTGATTTTCACAGGCAAATCCTCCCGGAGCTGAAAATTGACCTAAGTACTGAACCAAAACATATTGGAACTGCAAATTCACCTAATTACTGAACTAAAATTTGCAGAAGCTGGGAGTTTACAAAAAAATTTAAACAAATTTGCCGGAACTGAAAATTTACCAAAGAATTGAACCAAATGCCATGATAACAGATGTTTCCTTGAGGGACTGGAGAACTGAGAGAATGAATAGTTTTAGTTGGAAAGTTCATCTACAGGGTGGAAGACTTAGGACCCATTTCCACACCAGACTCATCCCGAACACCCAGGATGGTTGTATGGTCCTGTTATCACATTAGTACTCAAGACAGACAAGATAAGATCCAGAAACAATTGTAGACATCATCTGTTGATTTTTATATCCAGATCCACATATACAAGATCAAAGAACCTCTTTACTACCTTCAAGGGAAGCGCCCTATGCACTCAAGAATATGGATAGTGCACTTGAATATGTTGATAGTGTGAGGATGAGTAATTTCAATGTTTGTTTAACTTAGAGAGACTGGAGATCCCCAAGAATTCTGTAATATAATGTGATTTAAATAAACTAATCAAAATTCGACAGAATTGCTTGATAAGCTAGATTAATCTATCAGAAGAGTCTTGTGTGCAGATTTAAAGTGGCCATTTTACATGAAATGTTGTTCCTCTATTTCTAATAATCTTTTCAGCAGTTTCCTGAGAAGCTTTATATCAAACATTCTGGGTGCATTTATTTTAACCATAGGTTCTTGAGATTAAAAGAAACGCTTTCAAAAGGAATGAGGACTAGGACTATATGTGAGTGCTCATTCTATGCCCTTGTGATGATATAACGCAAAAATTGTTCTGGGGGCGGGCTGAGATCAATACTATTTATTTACAGCAAACTAAGTGATAGTTGAAGGGTCTATTGGTGATCGTTAGAAGTGAAACTGGTGAAGACGTGATTTGGCGACGAAGATTGCTGGCAGTGTGTTGACGCTAAGTCGTAATTATCTAAATTTGAATAAAAACGCTACTTTTGTAGCTTAGACGGAAACTCAGTATGGATATTTTCATTTGTGCTTAGACTTTCACTTAATTTCTTGATGTAAATAAACTTTGTACAGAGAAGCCGTGTTTGATTTGACGAGTGAGAATATCAGTAGGCCAAAAATAACATGAAAGCCTTCAATAATGAACAGAGATCATGATATACTTCTGAAAATTCGGTAAAAAGAATGGACGAATCATTGAGGAAAATAATTGGCCATACCAGAAGTGTTTTTTCATTGATAACACTGGTCAACAGTGGTTTTGGTGCCGAAGATTTTGGAGGTGATTTCATATGAATTTGATGCAGTGCATTCAAATATGCCATTTGTTTTGGCCTGTCAGCTCGAATTTTCAAGATATCAACATTTTTCTGAATTATACATTACACTATTTTAAAAGAAAAACCATGGTTTAAAGAAACAAATTAATGAAGGAATTTTTATTATTTTACACAGATATTATTCATTATATATTATAGAAAACAGAAAAAATCATCATTTGAACCAATTACTCACTGAACATTTCGGAAACTTCTTTTGCGTGACATTCTTGAATGTATTTTAGAACAATCCCGTTTTAAAGACCAGCAGTAATCTGCCATCATGTGAGTATCCCATCTTCCTTGATAGCGATCCTCCATACATTTGATATCTTGGTGAAATCTTTCACCTTGCTCCTCACTAATGTCGCCTAAATTATCAGGAAAACGGTCTAAGTGGGGGTGTAAATAGTGCACCTTAATGCTCATGTTACACCCAAGTGATCTGAAATTATTCAGCACCTCATTGACTAATCCAACATAGTTTTCAGCTTTGTGTTTACCCAGAATTTTGGACAACTGAAACAAACGAATTCCAGGCATTTTGTTCAATCTCAATCATTAAATTTATGAAGTCAGGGTCTTAATTCGGCTGTCTTATTTGTGGGCCATCAAATATTCCTGCTTTAATCTTTTCCTTACTCAGCTGAGGCCTTTTTCCCTTTATATGCTTCATTAGACCCAGCTTGATATGCAGGGGTGGAAACATGATTTTCTCTCGCGGAACTAAAGGATCATTGATGATATTCTTTCCCCCAACATCCATGTTTTCTCTTCTAGGCCACTCTTTTCTAACCCAGTGTTGCGTTTTGTCTCTGCTATCCCAGAGGCACAAGAAACAAGGATAGTTGTTGTGGCCACTTTGCTGTCCAAGGAGAAAGTTTACCATTTTTAAGTCTACACAAATCACCCATTGGTGTTCATGATACTTTATTTTTTCCAAAACCAAAGCTATGTTGTCATATTGCTCTTTCATTTTCGTTGAGTGAGCAATTGGTATTGAGCCATATTTGTTCCCATTATGTAGAAGAATACATTTCCAACTTCGCTTTGAGCTGTCAATAAATAGGCGCCAATCATCTGGAAAATATTCAGGAAGACCCATTTTTACCAGGAGTTCTCTAATAGCATGGCAAAATACAAGATTTTGTTCTTCAGAGAAAAAAGGTAGCAGATCTTTCTCCCTTGTGCGATAAAATGTAATTTTCGTTCCTGGTGCAAGTAAATTTTTTTTCTGCAACCTGGTAGTTAGTAATTCAGAAGCTTTTTTCGACAGGTTGAGATCTATAGTGAGGTCATTTAACTCATCTTGGTTGAAACATTGGGGCATTGATGGAATAGTTTCAAAATCACTGTCACCTTCAGTAGTGTCATAAATCTATTCAGAGAGACATGTGTCCTCACAGAGTTCTGGTAGCTGCTTTAAAGTTGGAATTGGCACTTCTTCTGAGTGAGGGGTAGGGCGTCTTGCAGAGACTAAATCGGCATAAGTTCACTTGTTACGGTTATTTCGATTGATTCCAGTAATATTTATTAGGCAGAAATAACAGTCATCGAAGTGATTATTTGGTTCTCTCCAAACCATTGGTACTTCGAATTTCAGACTTTTTCTTTTCCCGGTAGTCCACTGTCGTAAATGCTCTGTACAAGTTTTATAGACAATATGTGGTGCCCAGGTTTTTTCCTGATCACCAAACTCAACACCAAAATATCCAAGATAAGCCCTCTTTACAAAGTCACTAATAGTTTATCTGTTTTCCAAGAACGTGTATTCTCCGCATATGTAGCAAAAAATATCAGGATGATGTACACAGCTTCTTGTACTTGTATTCATTTCTATTCAGCAACACAAATACAACAATCTACTTTTTAGATTTACTTTTCAACAACTCGTTACTAAAGAGAAATTTCATATTACGCTAAGTTCTATCTATCTGCACCGCGGGAATTCACAAACTAACCTCAACTCTTAACTGCAGTTGAAGTTCACTTCAGACTGGACAGCTCCATATATCGGATTTCTATGGAACTAACTGGATGACACTGAATAGGATTAAATCCCACTTGTTAACAGTTTGTCAACCAATCAGTTATATATCTCATATTGTTAGTCTTCTATTTGTAATAAATGAATTGAAATAATAATTATAATGAATATTATTATTTTAAATTCAATTTGTTACAAATGAAGACTGACAATAAGGAAAATATACAAGAATCTATCTCTTGTATAAATTTTACAACACTCATACTTGAAAGTATTTATTTTGGGAATTTTTAAACATCTCAATACCGGATGATGTTGGATTTAGACTATCTAGATATGCGGAGAGCAAATTTTTTCATTGAAAAAACTAACATTAATCTCGTCAGTTACTTCTGATATTGAATATTTTATTATATTCTCTGAAACCGAATGTAAGAAAAGGTGAGCTCATCACATTCAATGTGATCGGAAATTATTTCTTTCATTTTAGATTTGCTGAGAGCTAGGGTGTGAATAAAATGTATTTGTCGAAAATAAATGAGTTGAAGAAGAAAAAAACTTTTACTTACCCGAGACGCGCAAAAACTTAGACAGAAACACACCAACAACAGAAGAACTGCAAAAGCAAGTAGATAGGCCGACCATGACAGATGACAAGTCCCTGCAACAGATATTCAACGTTAATAGTTGAATTCTGAATATATATACATAATTTTAGGACAGAAAGCAATATACGCAGTATGCAATATATGCTATGTCTGTTATCCCTGTTAGTTATGGCGAATGGATCAAGCGATTCAATTATCTATTAATCAGAGATGTCTATACCAATGCATGATATGAGTCACACCTATACAAGGCGTATCTAGTATCCCATCCATTTTTAATTGAGATGAAAAGCACTCAGTCCCCGGACTCGTATGCCTTTTGAGTCGAATTATGCATGAGCGTAATACATTGTTCAAATACCGCAAATTCTATTATAACAATGAAATGGTCTGGAACATTCCTCATAACGTAATAGAAGATCAAGAAGATGTCATTATTATATGACCTTTAGGAAGGATGCAACAACGTCTATTTATTAAAGACAATATTCATTCATTGAAGACAATAAGTCTACAAACAGTTAACGTCCTATTATAGCACTCATAGTTTGGCAACATGATATATCACAAAAAAACTAAATCGGGAAATAACTAAATCAGGCTAGTAACACCTCAGGATTTTAAAGCTCCAAATAATTCGATTTCACCCTACGGTATCTTTCATGGACTCTAAGATAAATGTTTCAGTGAAAGTATTGAGGATTTTATATCAAACACATTCGATGCTTTCAACCACCAACTACATATTTTTCATATAATACCTACTCTTCAACTCAATCTTCGTTTAGAAAAATTTTGATGAGCCATTTCACTTACAAACCTAAGGTACCTATGATTTTTAAAACATTTCAAAAAGTTTCAGAGGCTGTTCCTGAGTAAACTATTGGGTAAATTTCATCACTGATTACTGTTTCTTTCAAAGTGATATTAAAACCACAATAAAACAATATATCTTTTATTGAATGCGTTCTGTTAATGAGGAAATGTGATTACATTTACGGTTACATTATCAGCGGAGTCATAATTTTTATATGAATATAGACTAATCAATGGTCCATACACTCTAAATATCACTGTGAAAACTTACCAGCTTAAATCAAAATATTCAAGTTTTCAGATAATGCAAATAACCTTTTCTAATCAATTTTTATATTCGCGGTCGATAAGATTAGATGCGCAGGGAGGAATGCGCGAGTTCCCTTTGGTGTAAGCGATTTCATTTCAAAATCCACGGAGTGCGACTACTGCTTGGTCCCTATACTGTGGTTACAAGCTCTGTCCGGATTCGAACCGAGGACATCTGGCGGGAACCAAGGTACTTAACCGATACATTATTACTGATATTTATTAACGTAATTTTCGTTGCCTCCAAGTACAATTCACATATTGTACAAACTGTACTATGAGTGAAAATATTGAAGATAATTATTGTGTGTTCAAGAATATCGTTGAAAATAGATGTTTCTTTTATTTGTTTCATAACAACATTATCAATATAAAAATTAAAAGCATTGCCGTATTTCATTTTACTGTAAAAATCCATTTGAAACATTACTGTTAAACGTAATTTAGTTGTTGCATTTTTGTAAGATTTATATCCCAGAGGCACAAGAAACAAGGATAGTTGTTGTGACCACTTTGCTGTCCAAGGAGAAAGTTTACCATTTTTAAGTCTACACAAATCACCCATTGGTGTTCATGATACTTTATTTTTTCCAAAACCAAAGCTATGTTGTCATATTGCTCTTTCATTTTCGTTGAACGAGCAATTGGTATTGAGCCATATTTGTTCCCATTATGTAGAAGAATACATTTCAAACTTCGCTTTGAGCTGTCAATAAATAGGCGCCAATCATCTGGAAAATATCCCTATACTGTGGTTACAAGCTCTGTCCGGATTCGAACCGAGGACGTCTGGCGGGAACCAAGGTACTTAACCGATACACTATTACTGATATTTATTAACGTAATTTTCGTTGCCTCCAAGTACAATTCACATATTGTACAAACTGTACTATGAGTGAAAATATTGAAGATAATTATTGTGTGTTCAAGAATATCGTTGAAAATAGATGTTTCTTTTATTTGTTTCATAACAACATTATCAATATAAAAATTAAAAGCATTGCCGTGTTTCATTTTACTGTAAAAATCCATTTGAAACATTACTGTTAAACGTAATTTAGTTGTTGCATTTTTGTAAGATTTATATCCCAGAGGCACAAGAAACAAGGATAGTTGTTGTGACCACTTTGCTGTCCAAGGAGAAAGTTTACCATTTTTAAGTCTACACAAATCACCCATTGGTGTTCATGATACTTTATTTTTTCCAAAACCAAAGCTATGTTGTCATATTGCTCTTTCATTTTCGTTGAACGAGCAATTGGTATTGAGCCATATTTGTTCCCATTATGTAGAAGAATACATTTCAAACTTCGCTTTGAGCTGTCAATAAATAGGCGCCAATCATCTGGAAAATATCCCTATACTGTGGTTACAAGCTCTGTCCGGATTCGAACCGAGGACGTCTGGCGGGAACCAAGGTACTTAACCGATACACTATTACTGATATTTATTAACGTAATTTTCGTTGCCTCCAAGTACAATTCACATATTGTACAAACTGTACTATGAGTGAAAATATTGAAGATAATTATTGTGTGTTCAAGAATATCGTTGAAAATAGATGTTTCTTTTATTTGTTTCATAACAACATTATCAATATAAAAATTAAAAGCATTGCCGTGTTTCATTTTACTGTAAAAATCCATTTGAAACATTACTGTTAAACGTAATTTAGTTGTTGCATTTTTGTAAGATTTATATCCCAACGTGACAACGCCGCACACCCCCGTAATGGTTATCCCTACAATCTAAGCTACTTTAGGGTGGTTTAAGCCCAAAAATATATTCAACTCCCTCTCGCCTTTCAGTTCTCGTGGAGAAAGGTCGTTCTCGAAACAAAAGTTGAGAAATAAACCAGCTGTAAGTTGCCCTGTGTTTTTTTTCTAATCGTCACGAAAATCGAATTAGGTGCTCTGTTTCTGAAGTAAGTTTGCTGACGACAGAAGCCTAAACAATTACCGTACGCTACAGTTGGGAGGTAAAAATTTTACCGCACTGTTATATTCTAATTGCTTAGCAACTTCCTAATATTTAAAAATCTTGAGCTTTGCACGTAGAAAACAGGTCAAAATTGTGTCATTTTTTCCACGTCGTTAAACGCTACTTATAAAACATGCATTGTCGATTGGGGAGTGCCTGGACATTCAAATAAGCACCCAACACCTCGCAATGTTTTATTAGTCGATGAGATAACAGCCGCACGCCAATGAATAAGGATATGAGTCATCGCGAAAACTCATCTGGGAAAGCACTCGACGAAGTTGGGAGCTGGAGCGCACAAAAAACAGCGGAAAACGGCCGAATCTGCAGATGAAATAAAATTAATCCAAACATTCACCGGCTCTGCAGATAAATGGTTTTACCGCAACCTCCCTCTGACGTATAATCGAGTACGAGAATTATCGGCCAAACAACTTCACCCTTAATTGCTTGCACAAACCATCACACTATCCTCCAGATGTACTCTCAGATTTTTTTTCCATCCAATATGAAAATATTCATGAAGCGCAAAAACCCAAATCGATCAATAGTGAACTCAATCCTTCCCTGAAACAGTATTTCATTTTTGTGATATGAATTTCGATTGATATTTTATCGGTTATCGATATGAAACAGAGAAAAGTAGTTGATTACGAGCAAGGTTATTACAACGGAACTGAAGTAAATTAATGATGTGAATATATGAAACACTATCTTTATGTGGAGGATCTATTATCGGAGGAAAAAACTCCCTTTGAATGTTGGTACAGTTTGTTTTCATTAATGAGTAAGAAAGCCATTTTTGCTTGGTTTCTTTTGTAGAAGGTTGGTTATATCTGTCTTCAGAATAATTAACTCATACAGAAATTACTTGGTTCCGAAATGGATCATTTTATAACACCAAATCTGAACTAACACATATTTTATAACTAGTGGATTATGTCATGAAGCATGAGCGTAATGGCGAAGTGATGTAACTTTAAATAACCATCGAACACAATTTTAAAATCTATACTACACTGGATATATAAATACCACAATAAACAATACAAACATATAATGACACTGAAAAAATAAAACGATCTTAAATCTAGACTATACACAATTCGGGAGAAGTATATCAACCAAGGCAATTTTTTGTCCTCATATAAGAATATTGGGGGACTTTCTGAGTGCAGTATTTAATGTAGTCCCATCTATTGACCGAACTCGGTAGCATAGCATCCCCAAGGTATATTAAAGAGCGCGGCGAAGTTGTGAGGTTCATTTTGTCTGTTGCGCCATCTGTTGACTGCATTGTAAATGCGATTTAATATTTTTAGTAGAATGTTATTTGTCAATTTGTTTAAGCAGCTCAGCATTGAGTTCGTCTCGACAAGCTGTTATACCGGATTTCATCTGACTTAGAATTTGTTATACTTATTTTTTGAGAATCTCCGGACCACTACGTTTTTCGTCCCTATCTTCAGCCATAGATCGATCGTTACTGAAAATTTTCTTTTAGAATTACTTCCATACTTCAATTTGTTTTTCTTTGTCAACAACAATTTTTATAATAATAAAATAAATTTTATTCTACCATCAAACAACAAAATCAAAATTATATTGAGCCTTCCGTGCATACGTTCAAACGATTCAAGAAGCGAACGCCGTTTAGAAACCTAAGCCAAACCGGAATTTGCCACATACCAACAATACAATACGAGAGAAATACTGACCTAGTCTATATATGTGACTGCTGTTCCCGCATGACTCCCGCATTTCTCTGTTGTCCCATCCCACAGGATAGACCACTGCGCCCCCTATCACCAGAAGAGCTGAAACAAAACAAAGCATGAGGCTATTCGGACTGAAGGAATTCCACATCCGTGTTGATATTAATGAAGCCATTATTTCGTCGAAGGGGTGAGAACGTACATATGGGAAATTGTAAACGATGAAGGGTGAAGGGGTGTCGTTTGTGTATTTTTGCCATTATCATGGGATAAATGATATCGAAAGGTTCTGTTAAATACCATGCCGCTCGTATGTTTTTCGTTCCAAGCTGGAATTAACGCAATTAAACGTCACGGAATTAGGGGTTTGGATGTATCGTTTTCATTGTTTGCTTTATGGTTGTAGGACTTTGTTGAAAGTGAGGATATGCAAAAGGAGCTATGTTCAGATAGGAGTTATTTGAATATTCACAACAGATTATTTTTTAACTTTCCGTGCAAAATTTTTCAATTCAAATACAATGCAAATAGTTATTATGGAGTTGACAAACTAAACTCATAGTAGTATAAAGGAATTTACACACAAGTACGGAAAATTATTCCATTTTACTGTTGATATAAACGCATGTTGCCATGAGGCAACTCGGTGCATTATTGCTTAAAACGAAATTATTAATACAATTGCAAGGAATTGTTATTTTTCAACCAGAAATTTTTTTTATTCTTTGTTGTAATATAAATTTAAAAAGTCCTACGGCTTATAACGATAATGTAATCATTATTTAATATATGAATTTTTTAAGGTAAAAGAATAACCAAATTTGAATACTTTTTTTTATTTATTCAATAGTTAACAATATGCTTAATTGCATTCAATTGCTCACAACTGTTTTTAGTTGTAATTTCGCTAGCTCATAAGTTCACCTATAAAGTGCCGTCTGTTTATCTTTCAAAATAACAATTTCACCAAATTGATTTAGGAGAGCAACGATATCAATCATTGAATGCTCTTTAATTTACTTTAACAATTTTTTGAATTAAATATTGAAACTGGGAACATTTATTCAGAGTGCCAGTTATTGTTCATGAGTATAACACTGCGAGATGGGACTATCAAAGAGAGATTTGGAAGAATTGGCCACTTTGGTTGAGGCGTAAACAAGAACCCCTTTTAAGGGAGAATTCCTGCCACTCTTTGTAGAAAATGCGACCGATGCAATGTCAAAAAAGTATGATGGGATTTTGGATGGGCAGAGGAGTGATTTTGAATCTTCAAAGTGAGATTATTGGACTGAAATCGGTTTTGAAGTAGTCAGTTGAAAGGGTTGACTCGATGGAACAATCTTCAAGAAATAAGAACATACGCATTTTCGGTACTCCGGAAGATGATGAGGGAAATCTGAAGAAAAATATTCTAAACTTGTTCAGGGGAAATCTAAGAGTATCCAACATCAATAATAATAACATAAAAAGATGAAACAGAATTCCACAAAAAATCGCTCCAGCTGTTTTAATTCGATTTGATAGCATGTTAGTGAGAGACTTAGTGTTGAAAAATAGGAAATATTTGAAATCAACTGGTATTACAGTGCAAGAGGATCTAACCCAATTGAGACTCAATCTCATTAAAAGTGCAATAAAATAATTTGATAAGAAATCAATGTGGTCGTTTCGTGGTAATGTTTACATAAAATATAAAACAAGGTTCACCGAATAAGGAACCAAGAGGATATTTACATCGTTAAGGCGAATGAATGTGGTGAAGTTAATATTTAGTATTAAATTTGTATCTATATTTTGATATAATTTTCATTCTGAACGCTAATACTACTTGTTGTAATTTTGCTTTCCAATTAATTGATGAGTTTTCTACTTAAATGTGGGGTTATTCATTTTCATTTTTGTTCTTTTGTTGTTTCTTTTTCATTGTTTGTTTGTTTTACTAAGATCATAAAGTTGATAATGGGTGATTTCTAATTAAGGATAAGTATTATAAATGATAAATTTTCAACTGTTAGTTCACTTTTGCCGAAAATATGCTATTGTTTCATTGCCTTGTTTGATAAATTAGAGGTTTCGGTCATGGAATTTAAAATGATTATGTTGTATTGTGTGTCCTAGCGATGTACGGGGTGTTGACAAAATATTGTAGACTTCGGATTCATCTGGGGTTTTAAGCACTGAATATTAAATGCTTGTTTTTTTTTTTGTTAAAGCAATTTAGTACTCTCACCTAATGAATTAATTTATTTTTCCAAAGACTTATAGTGAATTATCCCTAATATTAAATAATTTGGAGCGAGCGAACAGGCTACTTGATCATAAATCATGTCATTGTCCATTTGCGTAATATTATCCAATTTTTATTGTTTAATTTTTTCATTTTTTATCCATTGTTTTCTTTTTTTTTTCTCTTGCCAAATCGCTCAATTCACTTAATTGTAGTTAAAATTGTGGCATTGGTGTTAGAGCACACTTTTGTCTCAAAGTGACTGAACCAAGTGCCAATTGTTGGCCTATATTGTTCTGACAATGTCCTATAGAAATCTAATTATGGTGATCAATAAACTGATTATTATTATTATTAAATCAGATTTGAGATTTATTTATGGATGAAAGGAAACTAATTAAATTTAAAATTTATGGCTTTTATTTCATCAAAACAGTTAGTACTGAAATCCGATAAATGATAAATTAATATTTAGGGTATCGAGAGGCCGACACAGTGTATGAGTCAGGAAGAGACGGAGATACTAATAGGTAAGCGAGTAAACTTGGACTTAAAGACTTAAAAACAGCTACAAATTTCTTGAAATCATAATTGATGATAACGTTTACTTTTGTATTAAAAATTAACATAAATTTATACTCAAATTTTTCCTTTTATATATTTTTCATCAGTCAAAAGCATATAAATTTGGAATCTCTTCATAGCAGAGTCGAGCTAGGCATAAAAATAATGATCTAATAACAAAAATTCCGACACAGCCAAATTTTTGTGGAAAGCTTGGGTTGACCATCAGGAAGGGCTTTAAAAGTCCCAATCGATCGCTTGCCTGCTACCAAAGTTATTCAGGATAAAAGGCCAACATTTTTGTTTTTCTAGATTTTTCTCGAAAACACTGAGTTTCATCAGAATATAATGCCAGATCTAAAAATTCTAAGAGTCTCTAGTTCTAAGATATCTCGATTGTTAGAGTGTGGTTATACAAAATATGAACAAGAAGTTTATTTGGGTGAGCAGTCGATGTCAATTCAATAATTACTCTCTTTTTTCCTTAAAACTCGAGCTTTCAGCTTTATTTTAAGCCCTCATCAGGAGAGCGCTACAATATGTATAAATCAGAAAGGTAAATGATAAAGCGATGATTAGGTATACTATATACAACTTACGAAGGTGAGATTGTTGACTAGTTAACCAAGTTAACGTATACAAGGCTAAATGGACTATTTTTCTCTCTTTTTTGGTCAGAAGAGCAAAAACGTTCTAGTTTGTCAATTAATTAATAATGACATACAGAGAAACACAGAAATATTATTGCTCTTTGATCTTACAATTCTCTACTAAATGGTTTCTCAATAAAGTTGTGCTATTTGGATTTGGAATATGAGAAAGATGATTATGTTTTTTATTATTCTTGTCAATATCAATCAGTAGGGCATAGATAGTACTCAGGGAGTCAACGTCTTTCTTTGAATTAACAAAAATAATAAAAAACATAATCATCTTTCTCATATTCCAAATCCAAATAGCACAACTTAATTGATAAACCATTTAGTAGAGAATTGTAAGATCAAAGAGCAATAATATTTCTGTGTTATACAGTTATACAGCGTACTTTTTTTTGTTCCACTTTCGCAAAAAGAAATTCTTATAATGATGGATTTTGAAGAAATGGACACTAATTTGTGACAACCTTTTTTTCAAAAAAATTGATAATCAAGCTATAACTCAAGAACCGCTTGAGTGGTTGCACATATCTGACATCAAATCAGTGTAGAATTGAACGAAGAATTCGAATATGTATAAATATACAGGGTATTGCATTTGAAATAATGAAGTTACATGCGTTTCCGGTAGAACCGGAAGTAGATTCGTCTCGAAAATATTTTTCAATTGAAGTTCATGTACTCTTAAACAAAAATTCAAAATCTTGAATCTATATTACAATTCCTCCGTCGAAAACGTCTAATGAAACACTTTAGAAAATCACCCTGTATATTTATTGTATATCTTTATTTATGCATTTACAAAAGTATTTTCTTTGAAATTAACATAATGACAATTCGTGGTGTACACCTACTCGGAAAACCACTGTAAAAAAAATTAGCTCCAAGTAGACTACCTCACAGTTGGCGTGGGAATGTGAGCACATCATGTATTAACCTCACTCTTGCTATCGCGATATCTTAGAACTGGTGATTCTTGAAAAACTCAGAAGGACCAGTTTTGTAACAAATTTTTAGGTCCACAAATTTTGTCTAAAGTTAAGAATACAAAATTTCGACCTTTGACCCCGATAAATTTTGGTAGCAGGCACTGGATCTATGGGGACTTTTGAAGTTTCCTTCCTGATGGTGAACCCAAGTGTCGTACAGAAATTGTGCTCTGTCAGAATTTTTGTTATTTCAAATGTCAAATATAACCAGGCTATCAACCTTTAAAAATCCATAACTCGAAAAATAATGACATCGTAATAAGTCATAGGACGTTTCGAAATTGAATTTTTACAAATGATACAGAAAAAATGACTGGTTAGACAGATTTGGTTTAAAAAGTTGACAACAGGTTGCCTCTTGTAATCTGAAGAGAATGAGGAGGAATAGTTTTCAATGGTCATCAATGACGTAGATTATCATAATGAACTATTACTGGATGTGATAAATGTTATCTTTCATGAACAAAGTTGCCATTAAAAATTGTCCACAAGTAGAATAAATTTGAATGATACTGATTGACTCCTGAACAGATATTTCCTTTATACAGGTTCAATCTTGGACCACTGCGTTAATTTTAATTAGAGTTTCTCGAAGCAAAACGAACAGTTCTTTCCTCCATCACTTTTCCTAATTCTGCCGAGATCCAAAGTTATAAGCCAATTAAGGTTTCGAATTGGGTCAAGCCGCCACTCGATTTCCTTCGAGATCACACAAAAATTAGATTTTACTTTGTGATAGACCATAACATTTTGGAGAGGTCTTTTTTGTGCACCCTGTTCGTGTTTGAGGTTCCAAAGTGTGGTTAACATTCATGATAACAACCCAAAATCGTTGCTTTTTGAAGAATTTTACATAATTCTCTATATAAATCATCATATCATTATACTGAATTACTGGGTTTGTATTTTTTCGGTAGAGGTTTGTTGGAAATATTAAAATTTCTGCACTTTATTCACGATTTAACTGAATATCCCATGAGCAAATACTCATATTCATCATCAACTCTTTCCATACACTGAATTCAATGATTTTTTCTAATTTTTTCTATAATCAAATCAAAAGGTTTACGTCTTCATCACAAGTTTGGATAATCTTGCTTTGTCAAATCGATGTTGAAGATGTTGAAGAGAAAAATTGCTATATTGAAACGATTGCTGTTGAAATAACAACTCCTTTTTCATTTCATCAATTGAATTAGGCGCATCTTGCAAAACTAGTCCCCAAGACGCAGTCTGGAAAATCCGTTGTAATAAAAAAATATATATGACATATTAAATCAGCATCGTTCATCCATGTACACCTCCACCTACATAAATGAAATCTCCATTAAATCTATGTCGGCTGACTTGCTGAATATGCATATAACATCGCGAAGAACACACATCATTCCTTTCACGATCCTCGGTATACACCTCGGATAAACCGTAACCCAATTCTTTTCCCACGAAACCTCACACGCTTCCTTGTGCCAGAGATAACGAGATAACTTTTCTCTCCCTTCGAGGAGAACAAATATTTTTCGGGATAACAGGATCGCATCGAACCCGAACTCCCCGCAGAATATTTTCCTGCGAAAGCAGAGAGTATAACGAATTCATTCCAGTATTTTATTCTGCGATTTGTATACCCACTAAACTCGAAAACATTCCGCGGCGTGAGGCCCTTTTGTGTCGACGTTGCCGATAAAAATGTGGACGGAGCTCGGTTTGTTGGTGGCCCTTCTCGAATAAATATTCATAAATTCTGGCATGGAGCGGGGCTGTAAAGTTTGCAACTTTCGTGGATAGTGATTTTGGGTTGTTTTTAACGCCTGGCGGTAAAGGTATGGCGGCGTATTCGATGCTGTCTATTGGGAGGATCGGCGGAGCTGATGGCGATTTGGTGAGCATAATAAATTCTGGATGAGGGGAAACATCGGGGCAGTGAACGATTTTATTCCTACTCGTGAAACCAAGAATGTTAGAGGAAACGTGTGGTTTAACTTTTTCTCGACGATACTCTAATACTGCCTCTAGACGATCAGTAATGAAGTCAATAGGAAGGAGAATATTTTATATAATATGACTGATATTAAACGAACAGGATGATCTCCTAGCAAAATAATAATAAATATTACAAATATAATAAATTTATTTTCATTGTCACGTGTTTTAATATTGATTCTGTTATGTGAGATTGATATTTTGGTATTCAATTGTGTCGGTGCTTACTTGATGGCAATTCATTTTCAAATAAATAATAATATTTAAATTTCCACATATTTTTATTACTTTACGTAGCAATTGTTTCGCGAAACACTGTGGTTTCTTCAGCTGTTACGATTTGAATGAAAGTTTTGCTGAAGTACATTTTATATTTATATGCCTGTAAAATTGACCACCCTCATCAGGGTAATAAACATTAAAGTATGCTGTGTTTCTTGGGGAAGATGATCATCAAGGGTAATACCACTAAAGGTGAGAATTTTTTGAGAATACTCCTGAAAATATTTCGGGATCACTTTGTTTCGTGAAATTTAAACGCATAATTCCCAAAAAAAATTCGAATCTTGTGTGGTATTTGGAAAGATCATTCAACAATATAAATCGAACGAAATAAAAAATAGTTTTTTATTCAAAAATATCCAGATAGAAGCATAACAACAAATTATTCATCTTTATTCTCAAAACAATAATTATTGATAGTACAATTATTATACACATTACGAGCATTATTTTCGAATGATGAAATAGATACTGATGTTGTTTCTTGAAGGACATTTTTTTCATTCCTTATGGCTGTGATTATTTTTTTGTGATGTTCTTGGTCCAGTTGGAGATACGGTTTTACTGACGCTGCAGAAGAATGAATTGTTATCTTTATCAGCTGTTCCTCGCCAATCCCTGCTTTAGCTAATTGGCTGACTGCAGTAGCTCGATACGAGTGGTTGATTATCTTCGACTTGGTTGTGTTGATGCCAATGAGTTCTGCCGATTCTTTTGTCCATTTAGCTATCGTATTTGGACCGACTGGGGAGTTTTTGAACCATGAACCATATTTCCAATTCTTATGTGAAATAAGGAATAGTCTTTCAGTGGTTATGTTTGCAGTTCTTTTGGATTCAAGTAGCTTATATAACCTCACCGGGCAAATACCTTCTTCTGACTTGGGAGTCAGCCATTTCGTTTCCGCACATTTTTGGGCACCACCTTGTCTTAATTTAGAAAATATCGGATTGTAGGCAATTCGGCCCGTGGGATTACCATCATTTTCAATTTAGAATTGGAAATGCAAAATTAGGCAAGATGAACCCTCTCCTCCGCGCCAAGCATGCTTCAATGCGACAAAAAAATAAAATTTTTAGTTCAAACCGTCTGGATTATCTTCTTCACATAAGTTGGCCATCTTCTTGTGTTGCTCCAAAGACAGCGCCTTGGCACTAACTTTTCTTCACTCAGAGTCCACTTGCAAAATAATCCTCTTGGCATTTTGTGCATCCCGCGCCGTTTTGAAAGCCACGTCTGTGAATAGATCGAACCTAACGCCCTATTCGGAATAGAATTTTTCCTGCAGCTGTTTGGCAGTATTATTCCACAAGGTTTTCACGACACTTTCCTTGTAGTCTGATCCATATCTTTTCTTCATATTGAAAGCTCAGTCTAGCATAATATTCTTGAGCTCTGACAAACTTGTTTTTTCATTTACAAGGTATTCCCGGGCAGCACAGAATTCTTCAAATTGTTTCCAAATGTAGGATTTTGACTTCACTGTATTAAGCGGAACACTTTTCTTCAATTTCCTCAATTGAAGTAATATTAAAATTTGTAAAACTTTTAATTTGTATCTACTTTATGGTAAAATACGAAAATAAACTGACAGAACTGCCAAATGTGCTGTTGAAGTTATCGCTAACAACTGCTTGTTTATCGTAACCACGACGACCGCTTCTTCCACCAACGGCCAAAGCTATCCGGACGTATTAATCTTCCTATGCAAATAAGGCATTTGATAAAAACAAATTTCTAAAAGTGAAAACACTGTGAGGTTTAGTGTTTTCTGATACAGTTTGTTTCGATTGGTCCGTTTTCAAAAATTGAGCGATTTCATTGGACGATGAAGTATAGTGTTGAATGATCCACAGGATTCGGCCAATATCGGCCTGTTCATTCAAAAAAATTGTTTGAAAATAGCTGCAGGAACAACTCCCGAGATACATAGAATTCCACCAGAAGTAATAGCTAATGTTACTATAGAATTTATAAACCGACTTGCTTATTGTCAAGAAGTAAACGGTTCTCAGTTTGACGAATACATTAAGTTTAGTTTAGTGTCAATATTTTGAAAATCACTTAGTTTTAGTTAATAATTATGATCAGTGATTTCTTCAATGGATATTAGATTTTTATTTTCTTTAGATACTTTTCTGATAGTATCTCGGTAGGTTTTGGAATAAAAAATATCGAACTCGAAATTTTTATACTCGTAATGAAATGTTTCATCAAAAACTCAAATAATATACAGATGTCCCGTTGCGAATTTCTAAATTGATACTTCTTCCGGTAACAGGAATTTCAAAATTGTTAAAAAATATAAAAATAAATAGGCAATCCACTGCAGTATCCATCTACCAAATTTCATTTTGATATCTAATAATTCCCGAGATATTTACTTGGTTCTACACATTTGCCCATCAGCAATATAACGGGTGGTCCATCTAGTGTTTGGAATTTGAACTACCGATTATTTGACATTATAAACGTCAACTATTCTTTTTGACGTGACTAATATTTAGTTGAAAGTTTGAAGTTTACGAAATGGGACGCTATTCGCTTGAAGAAAGTTGGGAAATATTAAAAACTTATTTCCAAAGTGGTGAGTCTTCTACTCAAACTGTGAGAAATTTAAGAAAAAATTCGACAAAAAAATGTTCCAAAAACCCAATTTGTGGATCAATTTGTGAAGCGTGTTCGTGAAACCGGAATGTTGGTGGATAAACCAAAACGTGTACGTACCCGTCCGGTCCGTTCAACCGAAAATATTGCTGCTGTGGCTGAAAGTGTGCGTGAACAACCATCAACATCAGTTCGCCATCGTTCTCAACAATTGGACATTTCACGCACTTCTTTGATGCGAATTTTGCGTAAAGATCTTGCCATGAAGCCGTATAAAGTTCAATTGGTGCAACAGCTAAAGCCAATTGACCATCCGAGTCGTCTACGGTTCGCAAATTGGGCGGAAAATTGTTTGGCGGAGGATAACGAATTTTATCGAAAAATCATCTTTTCGGACGAAGCTCATTTCCACCTCGGTGGTTATGTTAATAAGCAAAATTGTCGCATCTGGGGCACAGAAAACCCGCACGTCGTCATAGAGAAGCCAATGCACCCACAACGAGTGACTGTTTGGTGCGGACTTTGGTCTGGCGGCATCATCGGTCCATTTTTCTTTGAAAATGAAGCAGAAATCGCCGTAACCGTCAATGCCGAGCGCTACCGCGCAATGTTGAACGATTGGTTCTTTCAAGAAATTGAAGCTAACGACTTGGACGATGTTTGGTTTCAACAGGACGGTGCAACGAGCCATACAGCACACGCCACACTAGATGTTTTACGCCGCATTTTCGGAAATCGAATAATCAGCACAAATGCTGATGTGAATTGGCCACCAAGATGCTGCGATCTGACGCCATTGGATTATTATCTTTGGGGAGCGGTGAAAGATAAGTGTTACGCCAACAATCCAGAAACAATTCAAGACCTCAAGACCGAAATTCGAGCTGCTATTGGTGAAATAGAGTCCCAAACAATCGAAAATGTATTAAAATATATACAGGGTAAAACGAAGAAACAAGTTGCATAGAATATATAATAATTGGGGTAGAGGTCCGTCTGTTTTCAAATACGGGTACTTATCAGTACAACGTCGTATATCTAATTTCAGTAAGGGATCTACAATTTCATCAATTCAAGGTTATTTCCCGAAGCGTTTGACTTCAATCGAACCTGTTTTTCCGCAATCGACGTCGAGCCGGTCCCAAAATCATCACTCAAACTTTTTTAGTAAAGACCGTCCTTCCTCCTAATGAGTATTACAGGATATTAATTTTTCTGTCACAGAATCAGTCCCGTTGGCCAGTGCGTTGGGTTCGTAATTGAATTCATCGTCAACTCTCGCAATTAAAACTTCACACTTCTACCGGAATTAATTTCAATTTCGGAATAACTATACCATTTGAATATTCGGGGGAAGTTTCGGATGGAGAACTTATTACGGACTCCGTGAAAAATGTATGTCGTTCCATTCCACATTTAGGAGGTATTAAAGGGTGGATCATTCGTTGAATCTGATTAATTGATAGGGGAAGGTTTTGAGGTAGAGTTCGTCGGGAAGACTTAGTGGAGGCGATAAATCCGAAATGTTTCGAAGGTAATTGCCTGCGAACGGAAAATTCAATCTAGCCTGTTTTATGTGCTTGATTCTAGCGAATATCTGAAAATTACTAATATTGAAGCATCATCTTTCAACTACCTGATTGTCAGATTTCTCGAATTATAATTAATTTGAGGAAACATCAGCTCATTTCGGTATTGGATTATTCTAAATTAAATTCACAATCAGCTTTCTCATATGCAAGAAAAATAATAAGATTATGCGCAAGAAACTAATTTATTTACTCGTTATATAATTCTTAATATATGCAAAATATTACATAATATACATATATAACATCTTCACCCCCAAAAATCAACCGCGTCCGTGTAGTTTGCGGAATGTTGGAAGCCCTAGTTCTGAAACTATGTCAAATATTAAGTGCTTAATTGGTGCCTATCGGTTCTTTAGGAAGCAATAAAAAAAATCAAACGTTTCGAAAATATCAAAGAATATTTTCCTTGATGCTGACTTCAGCCTCAGTACGAACATTCTCTAATCACCTCGAAATCAATATACCAATGTTTAATGCTTAATTGGTGCCTATTAATTATGGTCAAACAAGAATTTTTATTTTATTTTTAGTGGAAAACCCTTTGATATTCTATTAGTGATTGGGTTCGATTAATAAGAAAACTAATTTTTGGCTCGCCAGAATTACTTTTGCTATAACTGCGTTCATTGTGGAAGATGGTTTTTACTTGTTGGTCAGGGAAATCGTTTTTTGTTCGGCGAAACTAGTACATCTGGGGACGATTCTGAGCCAAATGACTTTCTGTACGGTGGGTGTGATCATGTAATGCAGTGACCCTTGAATAAGTCATGGTGCTGAGCTCTGGTTTTATTATTGTGAATTTTCACTTGCCTTCCACTTCCCTATTGAATCCAAGAATGCACCCACAATCACACTATAAAAACTAGGATCACACAATCCATGGCCTCACCAACTGTACCGACCAAACCAAGGTCATTTGTTCCAGAACCGGCTATGGATATACTACTAGCGAATGGGTGAGTGAAATTGGCAACAAGTTGGAAGCAAGAATTCTGAAACTATGTCAAATATTTAGTACTCAATTGGTGCCTTTTGATGCTATTGAAACCACTGAAAAAAATAAATAAACCGTTTCCAAAATATCAGAAAATATTTTTCTTGGTGCTGAGCGTGAAAATTTTTGTTGCTTCTATTTGTGCCTAATTGGTAACAATTGGTGCTTCCTGAACGGCTTCAAGATCATTCTTAGTTATAATCGAAAGTTGTTTATTTGCCAAATGTGAAGTTAGCGAAAAGTTGAAAGCATCAATTATGAAACGACAAACAGCAAAAGTATATCTATTTCGAATAAAATTGTTAACATTTCAACAGAAAAACCGAAATCGATGAAAATATACATGTAATATATTGAGTGGTACAATTAGTGACGTCTATAAATTGATAAAAATAATGTGTAATGTGTGAAATATTTTTGTGGGGATGTATGAAAATCAAAACGACAGAAAATGTTATTCAAGCAATATAATGAAGGAATTTCTCACAAAACATCCTGTAAGACGAATAAAAAAATACGTCCGTTATTGGAAAAAATGTAGAAAAGCACTAAAAAGAATTCGAGAGTTCTAAAGTCATTTTCTGTTCTCTGCAATAGTGCATTACAAAAACAATTGACACAACAAGTAGAAAAGAAACAATAACTATATATATATCAATTGACAACGTCTTGAACTGTAATGATTCAATTGCCTGAAGCTGTTTGAATACTCTTGTTCTTTTTTCTTTCCACATCGGTATGTATTTGCTTCAATACTTGTTCGCTGTTGCATCAGGTCTTTGTGCAAACCCCAAATGAAAAAATATCGATGGGTTTTAATTCCAGCGAAAGCGCCGGCTATTCGATCGACTCTTCACGCCCGATCCATCTTTCGGTATAAGTGGTAAGGTGTTTAAAGGCAGAAACTCACAGAATTGGAAAGAAAAATAAAGCAAGAATAATCAAGTAGCTACAGACAATTGAGAGCAAAATTTTTGAAACGTTTTCGATTGTGTATTCAGGTTGAAAGACAGAGGTTTGAAATTTAACTGTGATAAAAAGTCATTTCTCAGTAATTCGTACTTTTATTTGTTATCAGAATACGAGCTTTTTCCTAACTAGCCATTTTGGTTTTAATTCCTGCTCACATTTTAAATATCAGTAGTGAAACCGGAATTATTCCAAAATAATACAGCTATGTATTTATTTTCCAAAAAAATTCAATTGAATTCAATGTCAGATCACATTTTTCAGTTCAATTCACCATATCAGTGATAAAATGTTGATGAAATCATCGAGCTTTAAACATGTTTCAAAGTTATTTAATCTATCCGCCTTCGACGGCCAATTACATGCTCAATCATGCACTATTTTAAAGAGCTTGGTTTTTGTCGCTCATATCATACAAGCTGGATGGTAATATCGAACTGAATCTAACATTAATCTTATATCTGAACATTAATTCTGATGTTTTCATACCAGTGGTTGTTTGAATGGAGTTTGCATAATCGAATAAAAATCGTGACAAGAAGAATCTAGAACCAATTTCAAATTATTTTCAACTAATAACTCTACTTGTCCATTTGAAGATTGAGTATAAGCTAGAGCATCTATATGTATGATATTATTATTAGTGATAATATGACACCCGTCACTAACCCCTGATCTATATGCTTTATTGTTTGCTAACTTAATATTGTAAGCCAAAAGATCAAGAGAATATACAGGGTGAGTCTTTGACCACTGAGTTAATTTTGACCATAGATTCTTGACGTCAAAAAAACATTTTCTTCCCATAACATTTTTCCAAATTTGGCCCCGTTCAAAAGATATTGGGTGTTGAAATTTCTATAAAAATTGCATTTTTCACCTGTAATATTCAAATGATGTCTAGCACCTTGTTTAATATTTAATCCAGAATAATATTCCATAATAAATAGAGAAAAAGTTTTCCATCACTCTTCGGTACTTCGGTATATTTTGACCGTTGAAATAGGTAAAGTATTTTCTGTCAGGACCTGTTAAATTGAAGACTTGTCTTTATGAAGAGCTGGTTTTTTATAGCTTCAGACTTTCAGGGTTCATCAAATTATATCTATTCTAACATAGGAATGCTGCAAATTGAGCTCATGAGTTTTAAAAACTTCGAACCCAGTCTCCTAGATTTGTTTTATACCTTTATTATCTTTATTTCATACACTGATTCAACCTTGTTCACAAACTTAGGAGATAATAGAATTTGACTTAGTTTTAATATTTCTGAATGTTTGTTATGATGCATGGTTAATTAAAATTCAAACAATATTGAAACTGGAAGCTATAAGCTCATAAACAAGAAATATTAGAATAGAATGCATTTTCTGACCATAATCATTTCATACTGAATTGAATAATTTAAAACTATCGATATTATCCTTCCAATATTTTCCACATTTTTTTGAAAGAAAGCTACAAATAACTGTTGGAAGTTTCAAACAGAATCATAACAACAAGGAACCACAGAACACTTTTTTATTGGGAACTACCCACTACAGATACTTTATAATATTTTAATGTGATAATAATTCACTCTAATTATTCTGAGGAAAATTATAACTAAAGATCAATAATAGTTACAGATATTATCTTTCATTTAAAAAAACATTGCAAATACTAATTTTTCTCTCCTGGGGTTCGGTATTAAATTAATATTCTATGGTGAGGTATTAAAATTTGACATAATCTATGAATAACCATTATTCAATATTTATGTTCTTGTTTACGTAATTAAAACAGATATTCTGATTATAAAAATCAGTAATCAGTAATTATAGTCTAAACAGAATAGATTCATATTAATGATTTAACAAAAAATTTTTATTAAAGAACACCTAGTTGCTTTTTCAAAATCAAATTTAGGTATTTCTTCAAAAAAGTATAATTGCATACCTAAATCTGGAAATACTTGTAATCTATCCAGGTAAATTGTTATTGGGATTCAGTAGAGAAAATAATCATCAAGCAAAGTATCATCACTTTAAAGTGATTATTCGTAGTGACATCATTCATTGTTGTTGAAGATTTCGAAATAGATTTTCATATTTTTAACAGTATGATATCAAGAGACCTCATAGACCTGTTCACTAGTCTCTGTCAAGGAGAAGAAACTTCAGAAATATCAGTGTTTGGAAAATCATAGATGATTTTTTCTGGCTTTGAGTGAAAAAAAAGCACAGTGACAACATCTTGCCTTGGATGTTTTCATAGAAATGATGGTTTTCATGATTTGGAAATTTTAAGAAGAAAATTACAAATGTATGATGATAACATCCAATAATTCTGAGGTTTTTTGGAATTTCTCACTAGAAAGTCATGGTTTATAATCTTGAAGTAGAAAGAAAATATAGTAGAACAACAAAAATCTATGTTTATGGTGTTGAATTTTTTTTACCAGAAAATAAGTATTTTGTATCTTCCTTCTGGATATGGACCTCATCGGATGAAACATGAGTGAGTGAATCATTTCTTAGAGGGAAAATAATGTTTTTAAACAATTCAGATTCAATAGTGGATGCTGTGGAAGGTATTTTTCATTCAAACTAAACTGAACTACAGAGGGGTATTTGCCCAATGTGAAAACTTAAAATGCTTATAACTTTTCAACGCAGCTGAATATAGAAAAACCGTAATGGAAAAAGTGTTTCTTTTGATCTCAAGAACCTATGGTTAAAATTAACGCAGTGGTCAAAGACTCAGCCTGTATATGTATATTAGTAATAAATTCTTTGAATTTTGTTGATTGTCTACCCTGATCTGCGACAATTGATTTTGGTAATCAAAATCAAGCAAATGTTGATCTCAAAATTTTAATTGTCATTTTCGTCGTAATATCATTTATGGGAAATACCTCGATCCATTTTGTGTACGCGTCTACGATTATTGAAAAATATTTAGTTTTGAATTGACCGGAAAAATCAAGGTGTACGCGCTCCCATGCTTTTTTTTTCTGGGAAGGGCCAAGGATTCAACTTTCACTTTTGTGAATTTTGGCTATACATATCACATTTTGCATTAAAAATATAAATAAATAGAGAGTGAATGTTGTTTGAGGATTTCATAGGATTCTTCATTTAAGTGCTTCATTGATAGGTTTTAAATTTCATAAAACGTTACTATTACCTTAAATCATTCAAGTTATGTAATTTTCAGTAGGGTATTAAAAATTTCAATTTAATGCCCCTACCAGTTCAATCTGAGCGGATCGTTGAAAAAAGAATTTTGTTCCCTATTTCCCCAACGTAGCACATGCTAGGTCTCACGAGAGAAAATAAAAGCCTCCATATCTTCGATTCCTGCCTCATACGGAATTTATTAACCCCGTCAAACCGCCATCAGGTCGGCTGACCCTCCCCTGAGACTGCATCGAAAACGCCGCCATAGCTTTACCGCCAGGCGTTAAAAACAACCTGAAATCACTATCTGTGAAAGTTGCTAACTTTACGAGCCTGCTCTCCACCAGAATTTATGAATATTTATTCGAGGAGGTCC
This sequence comes from Micraspis discolor, assembly GCA_030674115.1. Taxonomy (NCBI): domain Eukaryota; kingdom Metazoa; phylum Arthropoda; class Insecta; order Coleoptera; family Coccinellidae; genus Micraspis; species Micraspis discolor. The sequence continues at coordinate 32,300 of JARTUT010001784.1, forward strand.
CACCAAACCGAGAACCATCCACATTTTTATAGGTAGCACCGATACCCACTGGCTCTCTTGGAGTAGATAAAAACAGCAAGAAAGAATTCAAAAAGGTGAATATTCCTTCTAAATCATATAATTGATCAGAGCTACGAATGAATCTTTAGTCAGCTGTTCTATTTCACAAGATTCTAGCTTGATCTCGAAGGAAGATTTTCTTAATGGTTTTCGATGCTTAATTTTGATTGGCTTCAAGGAGAAAGAATTTAAGCTTCAAACGAATCTGCAGGAAAACTATGGTTAGATATTTTTACTTTAAGTAAGGTTTTTTCATTCATGATGCCAGTTATATTAGTTCCACACTCTTCCAGAGTACGGTAATATAGATTCAAAGCGCGCAAAATCTCCTGATCCCTCATCAGTGCTCTTTCTTTTTAATTTTTTTTCGGTGGTACTGAGGTCATCGAATGCATAACTTGCTCTATTTCCATTTTTCCTAATTGATTGTTGCTTCACATTCAGCATGATCTTCATTACCCACCCTCAATAAATTGTATAATTGTATAAATACTATTACTACCAATCCAAGAAACGAACCATGAGGAACTACTTCAACATGCTTATATTAGCTTGACTTGTATGTATGTTGATTTGTAACTCTCCTTCTCTAAGCGTTAGTGGCTAATTACTGTGAATAGATCTCAATTCTTCCAACGCGTTTGTTGGCCAAGCGGTCTGAGGCGCGCTCTCGAATTTTTGTCAACATAACCTCGAGCTGAAATCTAATCCTTTTTTCCCTTGTATAATAAATAACAATTCTCATCTATGGCAATTTCATATAGTCCATTCTTGACATAACGATTTTTCAAGAATCATATCACCCTCTCTATTGGACGGTTCTTGAATTATGTTCTCTCTAAGGACTGATTTTATTTCAATTCATTTTCAGGGCTATGGATTTAAACTTATAGACTTAGCTTTCAAATTCCAAAGAAGGATATGGCCATTCAAGGGGCCCATACTGAATATATTGCGCCATTAAGGGGAAATAGCTTCATCTGAAATAATGCAATCGAATTAAGGACCGTATGAAACGATTTATTTGGGTTATTCATCTGACTGGAGATACATGCTCGAAGCGATTGTTATTCCATTCGTAATATTGTATAATCTGAGTTGTTGCAAATGCTTCTATTGAGAATGTAATGATTTCCTGTTGTATTGGATGGAAAATATCCAATTTAGTCGAATTAAATTTAATTAATCATATTAATTTACGTTTCGGTGCCTTGGCAATAATTCTATAATATGTAATCTTTGAGATGAATCACACTCTATGTTGAGACCCATGAGGACTGCGTTGAATATGTCTGATAATAGCAAGTTTGAGAATCCCTCTTAAGGAACTTTAGATTGATAATACAAGATTATAAATTTGAATAAACAATCAGGAAAATCATTCAATGACAGCCAACAGTGTTTACAATGTAGGAGATCAAATTGACCACATTCTGACAACGTTGAGATATAAAGACGGATCAAAATGTTTAAAAGCTTGAAAGACTGAGGCGGGTTCTGATTGAAATCCAGTAGAAATAAATCGAACCATAAAATTACGGGATCTGAAAACAGCGTCTCAAAAAATTCACATAATAAATCTTATAGAAAACGAAACATTGATAGAAACAATAGATAAATCATCGATTTCAAACTATTGAACAGATTGAAAGGAACAGGAAATTATTGGATATAGGAACTGAGTAACCAAAAATAACGGATGGCCAAAGTAGTACTAGCAATCATCGACCATCGCTGACTATGAAAGCAAGAACATTGAAAGCAATACAATGAGAAGGAACGGCAATTGACGAAAAACCATCGTTCCAGTGGTGGATGATAGTCACGATTGACGCATGATAATCCCAGAGAATAAAAACACCAAGTGCAACTGTACTGACGGTCTTGAAGGAGGCTGCCAGTCTTAGCAGAGAATGTGATTAACCCTTAGACTTTAGACTATATAAGAATAGACACTTTTATTTACATTGAAAAGTGTCGCATCTGAAACTTAGAGCTGGTTGATTGTAACGTATTGAGCTGGTCCACTCAGGTCATAAAAAATTTTCATGTTGCCAAACTGAGCAAATAGTAGGTTTCGTTATTCCCCTATAATTGTGCATAAAAATTTCTCTCCAATTTGCAATCAAAACTTTGTATGAAATTTTATATGTTGAACTGAAACTTACGATGATCTTCTGTCGGAGACCACATATGGAAAGAAATTCAGGTGAAAGTCAAGACAACCCATTCTCTGCTTGACAATTTGAAGGTCACATGTTCTGAAAGACACACGTGCCACCTCTGTATCGAGAATAAATACGCAAATTGAAGAAAATTTGTGATAGTAAGTATTAGGTTTTTCATACTTCTTATTACTTTTCATCGCACTAAAAATGGTTCCTAAGTGTGAAAGTTGTAGTAAAGACAGAAATTTCAATCTGAATTTATCGTTCCAATGATAAGTGTATTGTTAGAACCGAAGTATTTAGTTATTTACATATTCAGTACCGTAGAAAGTTTTAATAGGGAAGTTTTCAATGAGATTATTATAAGATAAAATGAGATTTTCTATTCGTTGGAATTTTCATTGTTTCAGGAAATTTAGTGTTTTTCGTATCTATGCCATTATTATAGATTGTTTCCTTAATTATTGTTTAATTTAATGATGTATTATTAGGTTGTGTTTGGGCTTTCGTCATTAATACTGTTGTCTTGTGAATCTAATTCCTTTGTTCACATCATGCTTTGTTTGATTTCATATAACTATTTCCTTTGTTCACATAATGCTTTGTCTAATTTCATATAACTTTATTTCCTTTGTTCGTACAATGTTTTGTTCGATTCATATAACTCTATTTCATTTGTTCACATAATGCTTTGTTTGATTCATATAACTCTTTCCCTTTGTTCTCATAATGCTTTGTCTGATTCGTATAACTCTATTTCCTTTGTGCACTTAATAATTTGTTTGATTCATGTAACTCCTTATAACATGTGATTCTAACATTTTCGATATTATTGCCTTTGCAGTTCAGGTGTCTACCATAACAATGAATGCCTTATTTTCAGCTTTCTACAATGTGTTACTGGAGTGTAACCGATCAACTTTATTTACTGTACCCTATGGTGCAATAGGAATTGCCCATCGCTCTGTAGTTCTGAGCCTGTGATTAAGCAGGCACGTATGGAGACCTCCACTAGTGTAGTACTAGTATGGTGTCACGAGCCCGCCCGGTTCCAGAGAGTGTACCAAATACCTCCCGGACTAGCTCTCAGAGCTGAGACTATTTACTAGGGCGCCACTCTCTTTTTATGATGTTAAATAAAAGGGAGGTATCACCACAGATCTCAGGGGGAAAACAAAGAGAGAAAACGTACACGAAAACCCACTCTCTAGAAGCCAGAACAAGCTCGATCACACAAAATGAGAGTAGTGACTGGTAGGAAGAAAAAAAAGAATCAATTGTTTAACAATTTAATCTCACCAAAAATGTGGTGATAACACTACAACTAATCAATGTCCTACCACAAAATATCTCTATCGAACTTACTAGTCAAATATCTTAATATGCGTTTAACCGAATTATATTACTAAACTTATCACCCAAAGGTGAACCTCAAAGTTAGATTAATACTGGCCAGCATGAATAAAACACCTATGTAACGGTCTATATCTAGGTGACTGAACAACAGGTCAACTGTTTATCGCTATATCAATGTCTCGACCTAAGTCGTTTATATTCTCAGATAACTTAAATGCTACGGACTAACCTTACATAACAGTCTAAGATGTACAGTGACTGTGAACAAAAAGGATATTATGGGTTCTCAAACCAACATTCACTCTTCAACCCTCGTAGAAAGGAAATTGGGTCAATACGTACTTCAGGCTCTTCGTAATACAATAATTCACATTACTTCCACAAGGCAAATGGCAACCAGGGTGTCTATTGTTCGATCTTCCAAGTAGAATGTGTTCAGATAGCTAGTACAGATGGTTTGTACAGAACGTAGATCCTACGTAGACTCACTTATTTCAGACAACCTCAAAACCGCCTCAGACAGCTCGCAGACAGTTTGCAGATAGTTCACAGAGTTCACAGACAGTTCGAGATCCGCAGCACAACAAATATAAGTACTCTCAACATAAAACGGAGCTAAAATAAAAGAAGTTGCAGAAATGGGCAACGTGACCGAATATAGGTTATCTTACCTAATCTTCTCCATCGAATATCTTCCCTTTATAATCCGCATTAAGCGTTAACCTTTTCCATAAACCAAATAGAAACAGGTCTCTATTAGGGCTTAAACCATAAATCTTGTTCCAATCCGCAATCAATACGATAAAAATCCAAGAGTTTAATGGTTTGATACTCGCCAGAAAAACGGAGAAAAGCAAAGTGACACGCTCCAGCTGATTTGCGTCAACCCGACATATACGACCACAGACGCAATCACAGAGCGGAGAGCATTCAGTAACGCTACCATCAACAGTAGTGCCACGGGTCGGAAAATGTACTATCTAGATAGCGGCGTTGCCAATAGTTGGTCGGAACTAACGGAACGGAAATTTTAAACCGTGACAACTCCCCTTCCTTCCACAGGAGGTGAGCATAGGTCACCGACGACTCACATAAGAACCATATTGCGCACTCGCCAAACAAAACTCAACGCCAAGATGGCAAAACAATCAAAAAGTGAAAGATATCTAGTCACTGAGGGCGACTAGATACCGGCTTGTCCAGCTGGGTATAACGGAAAAACTACAAGAAGAAGAAGAAAGCAATCGATTCAACCAAAAACAAAACAATAAGCCAAAATGGTCGAAATGTCAAATTTTGAAACAAAAGAAAACTTAACCGGAATCCGAATCGAAGACCACGGTTAAGGTGCTGAACAAGGAGGACTTGCTTTATCGAAGGTCGCAACCTCCACGACCCCATCACATCCTAGAGAGGTGATGTCCGAATCAGGAAACTCAAAATCGGGATAATAATTTACTCAAATATAGGCAACGTCAAAGCCGGAAATTCCAATGGTCCTCGTGGGTAAAGTGCGCTGCGACAAGACACGACCACTGGTGTCACTAACTCGTCAGGAGTTTCTCGAAAAACAACAATAAAAGGAAAATCTCAATCAAGACACGCGCCTTCCAGGCAAACGCAAAGAAAAGTCACAATCGGGTATTTCACGTCATCAACTCGGAATCAAAAACGCCAAAGTCGCCACATCGGCACAAAAAAAACCCAATCGCCGACACGGCAAAAAAAAACCACAACACTCCTGCTCCAAGGCAGCCAACAGTATAAGCCAATACGAAATCAAATCATCCCCACCATAATCGGGATCCCAAACTCACAAAGCGAAGGCAAGGCACAACAAAAAAACAAAACAAAACGAAACGGACACGTCAGATGTTAGACGGTCATAATCCCGAGCATATGACGGTCCCAAAATATATCCCCACCGTCACCGGGGCTAAAACGTACAGAAAAGGCAAGGTACGAACGACATTTACTTACTGAAACGGACTCGTCAGATGTTAGACGGTCATATTCCCGAGCGTATGACGGTCCCAAAATATCCCCACCGTCACCGGGGCTAAAACGTAGAAACAAAAGGCAATCCTCAAGCCGGAACGCACTCATAAAGCACTAAGCCACCCGACAACTCAGAACCACCAAAACTAGGTACTCTCCTCCAAACAGGTATCAGGATATCGTCTGAGATCTTTAACATGCCAGACACCTCTATCACTTCCATCCCTCCATTGCAGTTGATAAGCATTATGGCCAACTCTCCGACGCACAGTGCAGGGTCCGACAAATCTGGGCGCCAACTTGGAGGCAAAGCCCTTAGAGGCATCAGATAAAAGTTTATTGCGGGTCAGGACAAGATCTCCTCTCGGAAAGTGACAGGACGGCGGCGCAAATTATAACGTTGACGATTACGCTCCTGAGCGCGAGCCAAGCGCTTCTGGAATGTCGGCAAACAACAGCCGGTAGCCAACCTTTTTTAGCGTCCACAACCTCCGAAGGACGTCTAGGGTCCAACTCTACCACAGTGTTATAGGCATCTCCAGATGGGCGATATTCTCTGCCAAAATTAGCGAAGTATGGGCTACAACCAATAACCTCATGACGACCAGTACGAACGGCGCAAGTAACAGCAGAAAGGTGTTTACTCCAAGTTTTATGGTTATCCTTGACATAACAGGAGAGCATGGTCTTAACTATACCATTGCTGCGCTCGGTAGGATCACAGTGCGGACTATAAACTGGAGTGAATATGATGTTGACTTTATATTTCTGACACAGCGACGTGAAAGAGGTACTGCGCATCTGGGTGCCATTATCGCAAATGAGCAAACGAGGAACTCCGTAAACAAGAAAAATATGCTGCTCCAGCAGATGACAAAGGGAAACAGCAGTAGCATTGCGCAAAGGAAAGGTCAAAACATACTTGGAGAAATAATCAGTAACTACTAAGATGTACTTATATCCGTTGGACGATGGCAAGGGACCCACGAAATCCAAACTTATCATCTCCCAAGGTTCGGTAACAACCGGTCGGGTTCCCATAGTTCCAGCAGGAGCTTGAAGGTCAGGTTTATGCTCCAGACACACCGAGCAACGACTCACATATCGGGCTACATCGGCACGCATCTTAGGCCAAAAATAGCGTTGTCTCAAGCGCCAATAAGTCTTAAAGACACCAGGATGTCCGGCGGAAATATCATCATGATGTTGACGAAGTAGGCTCTTCCTGAACTCCCTAGGTACCACCAATTTCCAACAATCCCCGCATCTCCTAAACCAGGATAAGGGGCGGAAACGTATTTCCAAAGTAAGCCATGCTCCTCCCTCCAGGTAGGGTATTTGTCCGGAAATGTGTTCAAGTCTTCTCTCATCTTGAGATACCAAGGATCCCTAGACTTATGGAACAGCTGGCGATCATCAGAGTCCAGCACCTCGTCCACAGACACTGGGACGGACCTGGACAACATATCAGGCACGACATTCAGTTTACCCTTGCGATGGACAATTTCAAAGGTGAAGGGCATTAGGCGCAAACTCCAACGAGCCAATCGACCCTGTGGGTCCTTTAGGTTATGCAGCCACAGCAAAGAGTGGTGATCGGTAATTACCTTGAAGAAGGTACCCTCCAGGTAATGGCGTAGTTTTTCAACAGCCCAAATCACGGCAAGGCACTCACGCCCGTGGTCGAATAGTTGCGCTCTTGTCGAGTTAACGAACGGGAAAGATAGCACAAGACTCTCTCACCATCATCAAATTGTTGGGTGAGAACGGCTCCGGAGTCCGTAGGCGGAGGCATCAACTTGCACAATGAACTGGCGATCAAAGTCAGGGCAAGTGAGTACAGGGGCAGACGCTAGCTTCTCTTTATTTCACTGAAAGCTAATTCACACTGGGGTGTCCAATTCCAGCGGACATTTTTCTTAGTCAAATTCGAGAGGGGTTCGCTCAAATCGGCCAAATTAGGAATGAACCGGCGATACCATGCGGCGGTTCCCTCAAAAAGGAACGGATGGCGGCAACATTAGTGGGAGTAGGAATACTCAAAATAGCCTCGACCTTTTTCAGGATCCGGGCGAAGACCATGTCTGTCGACAACATACCCCAAATATTTCAGCTGAGGGCGACAAAAAACATTTTTCACGCTTCACGACAAAACCAGCCGCTATAAGCCTATCCAACACCTTACCCAAAATTTCTAAGTGTGTGGCGAAATCTCCACTAACGATGACAATATCGTCCAAGTACACAAAGACGTACGGCTGAAGATCAGGACCAAGAACACCGTCCATAATACGTTGAAAGTAGCGGAGAATTAGTTAGTCCGTAAGGCAAGCGTCGAAACTGATATAAGCCGCGACCAGGGACGGTGAAAGCCGTATATTCCCTCGAGTTAGAAGCCACCTGAACGTGGTGATAGGCCGTTTTATATCCAAAGTGCTCACACACACGAGCATCGCGCAATTTGTCTAGTATTCCAGAGATATATGGAATAGGATAAGCGTCCCTCTTGGTGACGGCATTAAGGCGCCTATAGTCGACGCAAAAACGATAAGTACCGTCCTTCTTAGGGACGAGACAGACTGGTGAAGACCACGAGCTACCAGAAGGTTCAATTATTCCCTTTCTCAACATATCATCAATTTCCGCGTCTATGATCTTTGTTTGTGTGGGGAAACTGGATACCAACGTTGTTTGACAGGTCGGGTATCAGGAAGCAATTCAATCTGGTGCTCAGCAGCAGACGCACATCCAAGGTCATCGCCCATGCGAGCAAATTTTTCTTCAACACTCTATCCAGCTGCATCCTCTCAGCAGGTGAAAGGAATTCTTAACGCCATTCGAAGCCTCGAGTTCATCCAAAGCTTCTACAGGGAAGCAAAGTGCCAGACATCATCTCTTATATTAGGCACTATATCCATTTTCTCCAAAAATCTATCCCAAGTATCAAGGAATGCTGCAAAGATGGAACCACCATTAGGTTCAACCAAATCAGCTTGTTCTTCAACTTAACAGGAGCCGAAATATAACCAGGACTCTCGCATATATCCCCATTAGCCACAGTACACGATTTAAGCGATGGAGTCAGTTTCAATCCAATCTCCAAAAGTCTCTCATATCCCTTACCACCCACAAGCGAAACACTCGCACCGGAATCTAACAAACCCACAAATTTAAGCCCCAAAATATGTACAGTAAGGTAAGGTCGCTTGTCTCCATCAGCATGGGACAAAATGTAATCAAGAACAGCTGCTCTTCCTATGACCGCACTATGATCAGACGAGGACGACCCGCGGTCATCTAGTTTCCTCGTCGGGAGTTTTCCGAAGGCGGAGGAGAAGCAAAGCGTACAGATCGAGAATTTACCTGAGGAGAGCAATCAGGGCATGTCCGAACAGTAAAACCGGTTTTTCCGCAGCGATTACAAAGTAATTGTCTTGGTGACGGACAATTGACACGTCTATGACCAGACTTCTGACAGTTCCAACACACGACAGCGGTCGACGTCGTCGGCGGTTCACGAGGACTCACCTCAGAAAGAGAACTAGACCGAGAGCTAGAAGAAGCACAAGGAAGCGACACACACGCTAGTTCGGAGTCAACATAACTCTGACGTTTCCTAGATGGAGGCACATAGCTATCAGCACGATACTTTTTAACCTCGAGGCGCAGGCACACATCCTCCAGTTCCTGTAGGCTATCAACAACAGGCAACTGCGTCGCATAAAAAAGGCGCCAAATTTCTGGTTATTATTCCTAACTTTATCTGTTCATCAACTTCCCCATATCTCCTAAACATAGAGTTCATGCATGTCAAATAATCCACAATTGATTCTGAGAGGATCTTGCGTTCGGTTCAAGATATCGGTGAACAAACGAGAACGATAATCTGGAGGTTCGTAATGCCTAAGAAGCAGGAGGACAAGCTCTTCCAGTCCTTAAATTTATCACGATTAGATCGATACCACATTAACGCTCTACCGGAAAAAGATCAACAGCTGAATCGAAAATTTGACTCTCTGTCACTCCACGAGCCCTTCCCAACTCTACAACACGTTCCAAGAAACTATGCACCGTAATATCCTTCGGATCACCCGTGAAAGTTAAATTCCACTTCTGTAAATTCAAAGAACGAGGAGGTTCCCAAAATTCGCATGAGTGCTAGTACGAGCAAATGGTGGATGCGCGGAAGCAACCGAGGCTTCATCATCAGAACAGTCACCCTCAGAGGAGGAGCAACAAAAAACAGAGGCAGGATCATAAGCCGGAGGCTGAGCGCAAACATCAACTAAAGTACTTTACATTTTTAAGCATATCAGCAACATTCAATGGCAAAGATTCTTTCGAACTACCAGACTCTAAACGTTCCAACCGAGAAACGACATGACACAACCTAGTAAATATCGCCTCAAGGCATGGGTCAGGTCCCTAAACAACGTTAACAATTCATCATACTTGCTCATACAAATATTAAATTCTGATACAGTATCCAACTCAACTATAGGATACTCAAAAGACCTATTACCCTTCTCTACTTTCAACAAAGGACGCAAACAGGCACGCAAATCCCGAACTGTCTGTATCCGAACATTTAAAACCTCTTACACGCAATTCATATTGTAATTCATCTTTCTTAAGCCTATTAAGATTATTTTTCAGAACCATACTTGCCAAATACCTTTACAATAAAATCAAAATATGATCAAAATCTGAAAATCAAAGTAAACCTGCACAAAAAATTCAAATGAACCTTAAAAATAACAATCTATTTTCATCCAGTCACCACCTCAGTTGAACTTGTATAAATAAAAACAATCTCAAAACAAGTTCCCTCGAAACCACTTCGAGCCCCACGTTGGGCGCCACTTTATGTCACGAGCCCGCCCGGTTCCAGAGAGTGTACCAAATACCTCCCGGACTAGCTCTCAGAGCTGAGACTATTTACTAGGGCGCCACTCTCTTTATGATGTTAAATAAAGGGAGGTATCACCACAGATCTCAGGGGAAAACAAAAGAGAGAAAACGTACACGAAAACCCACTCTCTAGAAGCCAGAACAAGCTCGATCACACAAAATGAGAGTAGTGACTGGTAGGAAGAAAAAAAAGAATCAATTGTTTAACAATTTAATCTCACCAAAATGTGGTGATAACACTACAACTAATCAATGTCCTACCACAAAATATCTCTATCGAACTTACTAGTCAAATATCTTAATATGCGTTTAACTGAATTATATTACTAAACTTATCACCCAAAGGTGAACCTCAAAGTTAGATTAATACTGGCCAGCATGAATAAAACACCTATGTAACGGTCTATATCTAGGTGACTGAACAACAGGTCAACTGTTTATCGCTATATCAATGTCTCGACCTAAGTCGTTTATATTCTCAGATAACTTAAATGCTACGGACTAACCTTACATAACAGTCTAAGATGTACAGTGACTGTGAACAAAAGGATATTATGGGTTCTCAACCAACATTCACTCTTCAACCCTCGTAGAAAGGAAATTGGGTCAATACGTACTTCAGGCTCTTCGTAATACAATAATTCACATTACTTCCACAAGGCAAATGGCAACCAGGGTGTCTATTGTCTGATCTTCCAAGTAGAATGTGTTCAGATAGCTAGTACAGATGGTTTGTACAGAACGTAGATCCTACGTAGACTCACTTATTTCAGACAACCTCAAAACCGCCTCAGACAGCTCGCAGACAGTTTGCAGATAGTTCACAGAGTTCACAGACAGTTCGAGATCCGCAGCACAACAAATATAAGTACTCTCAACATAAAACGGAGCTAAAATAAAAGAAGTTGCAGAAATGGGCAACGTGACCGAATATAGGTTATCTTACCTAATCTTCTCCATCGAATATCTTCCCCTTTATAATCCGCATTAAGCGTTAACCTTTTCCATAAACCAAATAGAAACAGGTCTCTATTAGGGCTTAAACCATAAATCTTGTTCCAATCCGCAATCAATACGATAAAAATCCAAGAGTTTAATGGTTTGATACTCGCCAGAAAAACGGAGAAAAGCAAAGTGACACGCTCCAGCTGATTTGCGTCAACCCGACATATACGACCACAGACGCAATCACAGAGCGGAGAGCATTCAGTAACGCTACCATCAACAGTAGTGCCACGGGTCGGAAAATGTACTATCTAGATAGCGGCGTTGCCAATAGTTGGTCGGAACTAACGGAACGGAAATTTTAAACCGTGACAATGGTCAATATGGAATAATGGATGTAACCAGTGTACGTAGCACTCTGGTGTTATATCGAAGGTTAACGTTGTTAAGTTACCCCTATCTCATGTTATCATTATGTATGTCTTGTACTTTTGTTCTTGGTCATTTTACTGTGTAATGTACTTGCCTTACTAGTCATGGTTATTGTTGTATATATTTCGTACTGTGTTAACTTATTCTTCTTACTGTCGTGATGTATCTTGTTGTCGTTATGTATATTTCATTCGGTTGATTATGTAGATTCTCTGCTTTCATTATTTATATTGCTTATGATCGTTTACCTATACCTGTCTCTGCTATTTATGTCCATAATGCATTCTGGTTCTTATTATTTACTTGTGATTGATATTCTAAGAAGATTTGTTGTTTATTTATGCCATGATATCGTACTTTATTTATCCATATGCTCGCATTACATGATATTTCATTTAGGGGTCTCGAGATTGTGGACCATTCCTATACTGTTGTATGAGATTTCTTAGGTTCCTGGATCGAAGGCCTTGAAGGGCCGGTCGCAGACGCCTGAAGGTAGGGACCGTTACCATCATGTGCTATAAGGCATGAGAGAATATACCTTTTTTAATCAACCGCGAAACTTTCTGTCATTTTTCAGAGTCGCCGCTGGAACTCCATGACCTTCCCCGTGTTCCCAATTCCTTAGCTCATACAATATTATAGTTATGGCTCACATACCCTGGGGACGTGGCCATGACGATGGTCATAATTAGTCATTTACTTATTTGCCATGATTATTATCCTGTTGCATTATTGAAGTATACATTTGCCATGATTATTAATTCTTGTTGTACCATTGAAGTTGCCATATTTACCATGTTACTATACTCTTGTATTATGGAAGTTGCTCTGATTATCCTGATTATCGTCTGTGCTGTATTGTTATAGTTTCTTTTCCTGGATTGTTATACTCACCTTTGCTAACTGTTAATATCTCATCATTTAGTTTTAAACAAGTGTCCTAACACCACCTAAAGGGTTTTATGCCTGAGGCTTTCCCTATATTTTTAGACCCTTAATAAATAGCTGATTGTCTGGGTCTAACCGTTGTGTTTTATCTACCATCTTTGTTTCCCAATTATTTTCACTAATCTCAATTATCACGAACTTGAATTATTACGTAAACATAACATAGAGTCCTACCCTTGCTAGACGATCACATTAAATGGCCAAGTCTTTGTATCTGGAGTCATTCAGACTCCAGTGCCGTAGTTAGTTTTGAAAATGATATTTGTCATTCTTTTCGAAAGAAAAAAGTGGCAAATATTACATCTTCAATTAAGGTTCCCAGATGACGATGAAAAAAGAAGAATTTGGGCTTCGCTGTTGGGATGGTCAAGTATTTGTCCAAAGAAACCAATTTTTATTTGTTCAGATCATTTTGACCCTGAAGATATTGTGACCCGAGTAAATGGAAAAAGATTTTATGCGGTATTTCCAGGTGAGGTTTCACAAGAGACTTTCAATGAGGATGTCAAAACAATTCGACATTTTACAGAGGAATGCTTTGTCTATCTTATATAGTCTAAGGTACCAACCAAGGCAATTTTCTGTCCTCATATAAGAATATTGGTAAATTTTCTTAGTGCAGTATTCAGTGACTCATCACATTCTTTGTTAAGACTGGCAGCCTCCTTCACTGCCACATTGTGCAGATGAGAGGCTGTCACCTCGAAACCGGTCCATAGTTGCACTTGATTCTCTGGGAAAATCATGCGTCAATCGTGCCTAGCACTCGCTCCACAGGAGATGACTCTTCGTAATTGTTGTTCCTTTTTATTATATTTGCCGTTGCCGGTTCGAAAACACGAATAGAATTAATATTTTCTAACATCATTGAAAGCTGCAATGATATGAGAAAATAATAAATGAATCAGAAACCAAATGAGGATCAGCAGAAAAAAATTAATTGCAGAAAAATGAAAAGAAATCAATATGCTTCAAAGAGAACACAACAGCGACGGATTTCATAAAAAGATATAAAATTAACCTCTTCCTACAAATCATTCAAATATCTGGCCCGTTATTATCCAAGATCGGTCAAATAGTGTGGAAGTTATCGGTATATAAACCTTAGTTTTCTAAATAAATAGAAGAATATCCATATTCCAAGAAATTTGTCAAGCTAGACAAATGTATAAAATTCCAAAAATATTTCTCGCAAACATTCAATTGGCTGTAAGATATATGTTGGGTCTCAACAAAAATTTGGGCGAATATGGATGTTATTGATATCCTTTATTATTCATTGAATAAACTGTCTTAATCCTCATATCATTATATTTTGTAAGATGAAAGATAACAATTTTGAAAGAAGAAGGTTCGTAGTTGAAATGAATGGAGATTTGTAAGTTTGCTGTTAGATAAAGAAATATCTTCGTAGTTTTCTATTCAATATCTATCTCCTATGTTTCTGCACCACAGTGTATCCAGTGTCTAGAAAAAGATTACAGAATGAGCGCGTAATAGTTCCAGACCCCGGTTTAGTGCCTTCACATCTTGAAATTCATTATTTTTCCTTCAAAAAAGGAACTGAAAGGAAATAGTGGGAAACGTGGTCAAGATATTGATGTTCTCAAAATTTTGGGAGTCTCAATTATCAAATAAAGAAGACGCAAATTACAAAATCATAAAACTGAAAGGTCAACAACCTTGTGCCTTATCCGTAAATCGAGAAAAAAATTCGAAAAAATTATTCAAGGTTAAATTGAACATAGATAATAAAATCTTCTATGAACCAACACAACCAAACCCACATTCTTTTCACAAAGCAATGACCAGCACAATAATCTCAGGCGCATTCTATCAAAAATAACACAATACTATTTTTGGCGGTATGCCTGTACGCCTGTCCACTGAACTACATTTCAACCGATCGTTTTTTAATTTTTTTTTAGTCGATTGTAGGTTGCCTGAAGATGGCGAAATCCCAGACGTGTACAATGACGTTTATAGTATACATACAATTATATTCTATAATTTGTAACGTGAACGAGAAACGGTTATTTAATGGACTTCTTATTCACGTATTCATTTATTAACTTCTAAAATTTCATTGAGTCTCATGATATGTTATTGCATCTTACGATAAGTGCTGTGCATTCAGACCAAATGCTGTTGAAACTGGTTTTCAAGGTTCGGTATGGATTTAATGTTCATATTATAGCAAGATCGAATAATATACCTGCCACGTACTCATCGCTGTCCAGGCAGCTGTAAATAAATTCAAAACACAGACAACTGGCGGATTGGGTAGACCTACCATGCCTGAAGCCGTGTTGTTGATTGGATAATATGAAATATTTTGTTAAATTAAGTGAGGCCGTACAGTTTTGTTTTTCGGAAACAATATATTTGTTACAAATTGTGTGATTGAATCCAACAATTTAACAGTGTAAACATTATACCAACCAACCAACAAACATACCAACATCTGCGAACGGAGTTCGACGATTATAAAGTATACCGTACACGTTCCGATTTCTCTATATTGAACTAACGTAATGGGCAACAATGACTTCAGTGACACTCAGAAAAAGTATCTGGAAAATCTTCTAAAAAAACATTGTGACACCGTTTGCTCGGAGATAAGGGATGAGGTGAGAACTCTAAAAAAGCGAGTTGAGAGCAGCAAAAATAAGATAAAGGAACTAGAAGAAAAGGTGTCACAATTAGATAAAAATTAAGAAAGAAGAATCTCATTCTGTATAGGTTAACAGCAGAGAAATCCGAACTGGAAAATAAAGTATTGGAAACCTTGAAAGAGAAGCTAGGAGTAGAATTGGAGGATAGAGATATAGGAAATATCCACAAGCTGGGGAGAGAAGAAGGTAGCCCTGTCCTGATAGAGTACAATAATTTCAAGAAAAGGAAGGACACACTAAGTCAAACGCACAAACTCAAGGAAACAGGACTTTACATATCACCAGATTGTACACAAGAGGAAAGAGAAGAACGCAGAATTCTTGTGCAAAATATGAGGGAATCAAAATCGAAAGGCAAAAAGGCATTTATCAAAGGAAATATTCTTACCATAGATAATAACAGATACAGTGCTGCTGAAATAGTCCAAGAACGCAAAAAGGACAGAGGAGGACTAGAAAAAAAAAGAAACCAGATAGGTAGATTCACAAACCGAGAACAACACAATCAACATCATCAGAATACTGGGTTATCCATCATAGCATAGAGATCTCAAAGATAAGTTTTTGTATTAGAGTCAACTGAAATTTTTGGGCGTGGGTGTGTTTTTTTAAATTTTTTGTTTTTAATTTTTCTTGTTGTTGACTTTTTCATTATTGGGTGTTTTTCTTTTGTTTACATAATGGGAATGAATATGGGTAAAGCATACAAATGAATAAATAATGGTTATAATGATAATGATAGTATTGTTGAAGTAAAGATATAAGATATTTGTGAAAATGAATATAAATAAAGATATATATGTGAATATAGATGAGATGGATCCTTTTGTACGAGATTTCGAAGCTCAAACATTTAACACTTTGGTTGTCGATGACGTTATTTGTATAAGAAATTACATGACAGACCCAACAGCCTTTTTGAAAGTTTTTCATACTAACATAAGAAGTGTCTCCAAAAACATTGACGAACTGACTTTACTTTTAGGGCAAATAGACGTAAATTTTGATATTATTGTACTCACCGAAACACACAAAATTGCAGATACGGAAATATACCAGCGAAATGGATACAACATGATTTATAGTGAGGGCGATTTCAATCAGAATGATGGAGTTTTAGTATACGTGAAGGACCATTATCCAATAAGTCATGAAAGGATAATAATAGGACAACAGAAGGTGGTTGCAATAAATGTGGTGGTGGGCAGTATATCGGTAAGATTAACCGGGATTTACTGATCCCCGGTAGTAGTCCCAAGTATTTATCGACCAACTTGAAAAGTATATGGAGAATAATAATAATGGTTACCATATTATCATAGGCGATATCAATATAGACCTCTTATCAAACTCTGAAATTTCAGGAGAATATAAAAATGTTTTCAATGCATATGGTTATGAATCATTAATCAATCGTTATACCCGTCCAATAAGTAAAACATGCCTGGATCATATATTGATGAAAAAATCAAGATTCTGATAAAGTTGACGTATCATCCTTCATCATCAGGGTAGGAAAAACTGACCATTCTCCTACTGCACTAATATTAAGAGATAAAGAAAAAAGAAATAAAGTCCAAATAAATAGAAAAAGCATAAGTATAATTAATAATGGGGGTCTTAAGGAGGATTTGCTGAGAGAAACTTGGACAGGGGTATATCAGGAGAAAGACGCTAACTACTCTACGGATGAACTTTTAAAGATACTACAGAAGCATATCTCCAATAATAAACAGGAAATTAGAAGGAATCGTGAAAATATACCAAGGAAAAAATGGATCACACAGGAACTAATGAAAAACATTTCTGAAAAGAATAAGCTTTATAGGTTGTGTTTAAATAATCCGGATATTGAATTTCTCAAAAAAATTGTAGTATTCAACAAAAAACAACATTAACAAACAGATAATAAAGGACAAGTAGAAATATTTGCAAAATTATATTCAAGACAACGGAAACAATTCAAAGACAATCTGGGACTTCGTCAATGACATATCGGGAAAATCTGTAAAAACAAAGTTTTTGGGAATTTTTTGATGATACAGGAAGAAAGATTGTGAACAGAAAGGATATATCAAATAAGTTCAACGAATATTTCAGTAAATTAGGGCAGACTTATGCTAACGAAATCAAGCAACCAAAGAACTACCACGAGCAGGACCATTTCAGAAACGAAACATTTTATTTGTATCCTGTAAACCGAAAAGAAATCGAGGACGTTATTAATGATTTGAAACAGAAGAAAGCGCCCGGCCTTGATGGATTAAGGACAGAAACTCTGGGATCAATAAGTGAACAAATTACAGCGCCTTTAATGCACTTGATCAATTTATATTTTGAAGAAGGATGTTTTCCGGATGCGTTGAAAATAGGGGTGATAAAACCTCTCTTCAAAAGTGGTACAAAGTCGGAAATTTCTAATTATAGACCGATTACGATTATTTCGACTGTTGCAAAATTGTGGAAAAACTGATAGCAATTAGAATTACATCTTTTATAGAAAAGTTCTCAATAGTTTCATCTAGACAGTACGGATTTCGGCCGAATAGAGGAACAGAGGATGCAATTAGGAGTTGACAGGATACTTGTATGAACAACTTGATAAGAGCCAACCAACGCTGCCCTTATAGATCATTCCAAGGTATTCGATACTGTTAATCATGAAAAGCTACTGCTTAAACTATATTACTATGGATTTAGGGGCAATTCATATAATCTGTTGCAGAGTTATTTATATAATCGTAAACAAGTGGTCGATATTAAGAAGTACAATGGGTGATAGCAGATCTGTTACTTATGGGGTGTCGCAAAGGGACTATCTTGGGTCCAATCCTGTTAACGGTCTATATGCATTCCTTATTGCTGATGAATCTTCAAGCTAGATTAATAAGTTATGCAGATGATACTGCTATCATATATCATCGAGATACCTGGGCTCAACTGAAACAAAAAGTTGAGAAGGATCTTCTAGAAATACCAGTACAATACCCTCACTTTGAATTCGGAAAAACAATATACCTCCCCTTCATGTCGTATTTCAGTAGACTGCCGGATATTGCACCTCTTCGTCTGGGTGATGACACGAAGATTAAGGAGGGAACATCCTTAAAATACCTAGGAATTTTGATAGACCGCCACCTCAAATGGGACCTACAAATAAATCATGTGGTGAATAAAATAAGGTATCTGCTTAGTAGATTCAGATACTTGAGAAATTATTTGGAGGTTGGTCATATGAAAATTTTATATTATGCACTCATACAGTCACAACTTACTTATGGCATAATAGGATGGGGAGGTGCACGTGAGAGGCACCTAAAAAATTAAGTATTCTTCAAAAATGGTTCCTGAAAATAATGATGAAAAAGGTCAAAACATACTCCAGTGATCAATTGTTTCAGGAATCAAGAATAATGGATATCGCACAGCTGTGTGGCTTCAGGGTACTTTTGGATCTGAAGGGCAACACTCAGGCTCTGGAATGTGGAAATTGCAATTATCGTTTGAGAGATCAAGAATCGAAGTACAACATACCTCGAATGGAAAAATGCATAGGACAGAGAAATTTCCGTTACCTGGGCATCAAGATGTTCACTGCGGTACCAAAGAACATACGAAATATTTGGAATAAAAACAAATTAAAAAAAAATTGAGTGAATGGATTTTGAATACCGATCGACATCTATTCTACGGTATCATCAACGATGTCTAAGGTGGGAAGCAGTGCGTCGCTGGTTGCGGGGTTTTCTGCGACAGGGGAGATATCGTTTGACGGAACACTGCGAAACGGTCGAGGACCTCATTGTTAACGATGAATGAGATAAACTTAACCGATTTTGAACAACTTACCCGATTTTGGACAAATTTACCCGATTTTTGGACAAACTTACCCGATTGAGACTGACTCGCCCGATTTTTGACGAACGCATCCGATTTTTGACTCATTTAACCGACATAGACGAATTTTGTCAGCTTACAAACTCTTATGTTTGTATATTGGTTTAATAGATATGGAAAATGTGAAGAGTAGGTTTCATTTTTAGGCTTAGTATAATTTTAAGATTTGATCACGAAAAGCACAGGGAATAATTTTATTATTTCCTCTTTCTGTTGCTGTTGCTGTTCTTTTCATGGACATGAATAAAACTGATCAAATTATATGTAAATATTTGTATAATTTTCTATGAATAAACAAATGTTATGTTATGTTATGTTATGAATTAAGAGGGTTCGAAGTTTTTTCCAAGAACTCACCTGATATGAGTTGCGCAGAACCTGCTATTTTGGCATTTCCTGAATGAATGACGTAAGTGATACAGCAGGCTGCAGTGGCTGTTACAGCTATGAGTAAGCTCAGAGCACTACCTGTACCAACGAGTATGGTACTGGCCTGCCACCATGGACTGGGTATATCCCAAAACCTGTAAAAAGAAGAATTCATAACGTTGTGAAAGCAATATACAATAGCAATGTCATCAGCATTAACATATCGCGGGTAAATCGCTGAGATATATGGATCAACGAAATTGGAGAAGTCTACTTGAAAGATTTTTCTCAATGATTAATCAAACGTTTTTAATTTTATATCATAACATATTTGAACCATATTCTGAAATTCACAGGTAGGTTATAGACATCTCAGTAACCGTTTCATAATAGAACAGGTGAACTACTAACTACGTTGCGAACTTAGATCTACCAAATTTGAAAAACGAAGTTTCAGAATCAATTCTCAAAATGAATGAATAAGTAGTATTTGATGAGTTATAGTTTTTTTTATGCAACACCAAATATTTCATATCAAACTCCTTAAAATCAATTATTCATTTCCAATTATAATTTATACTCTATTCTATGACAGAAAATATAATTTTCAGCTCATGAAGCCTGTTTCTTTGAAACAAATCGATACAGCTTATATTTAATGAGTACAGAAGAATCACATAAAATACAGGGTGTGGCAAAGGTCAGTTTACTGTTTTGAATATGAGGAAAAAACCAAAATAATTGCAAATAAATTTATTTTCGAGAAAAATATTACATCAATTATTACTTGTGGCCTCACACACTTCAACTCACATGCGGCATCGTTTAGTCAGGGTAAAACAAAAAACGACCTAAACGCGGCGCGTCGACTACGGAGCCCGTACTTACGAATTTACTATACAGTGTATGCACCATTTGTCTCTCAAGTTTCAGCATAATCCCCGTCAAATTTTAGGTAAGAAGGAGCAATCAAACAAGTTTTTCTTTCGTGTACTTTACACGCGCATGGCAACGAACGCACTGTAAACGAACACAACAACACTGTCATATTATGTTAAATAATCTTGAATATTTAAAATATATACAGTCTTTTGTATAGTAGATGTACGCAAGTGTGATATCTGTACTACGCATGTAAATTAAGAAGTGATAATAAAAATCAGTCTTCTACCACCTCTCGAGATAAGTGTTTCATTGAACCTAAATGAATTAATTTAAATGAGACAATATAACATGGCGCAGTCGTAACCTAATGAAATATATGTGTAGTGAGTACAATAAGAAATTATATGAAAATGTCGAACCCACCAACTCCATTGGCCGTTAAAGAATACTCTTCGATTCCACC
Source organism: Micraspis discolor (assembly GCA_030674115.1). Lineage (NCBI taxonomy): Eukaryota > Metazoa > Arthropoda > Insecta > Coleoptera > Coccinellidae > Micraspis > Micraspis discolor. Next base: position 53,410 of record JARTUT010001784.1, read on the forward strand.
AAGTGAACTGAATTTCACCGGCAACATGGCCGAAAACTGGAAATTTTTCAAGCAAAAATTTGAAATCTACATGAACGCAAGCAAATTAGTGGATGAATCTGATGAAAGTAAGGGTTATATTTTACTAAATAGAATTGGAGACAGAGCTCTTAAAATTTATAATAATTTTCAATGGACTTCAACTGAAGAAAAAAACAAATGTACTGATATGCTGAAAAAATTCGAGGATTATTTTATTCCAACGAAAAACGTCACGTACGAACGTTATCTTTTCTTTACTAGAAATAAGAGAGATAACGAAACATACGACGCATATGTTACTGATCTTCGACAGTTAGCATCAACTTGCGAATTCATGCAATTAACAGATAGTTTAATAAAGGACAGATTGATATTGGGAATACACGATGTCAACATTAAGGACAGACTGTTGAGAGAACCTGATCTTCAGCTAACAAGAGCATTGGAAATATGTCGAGCAGCAGAAATCGCAGCGGAAAGAATGAAAGTAATTGATGGAAATTCTAAGGATGAGATATTGGCGATCAATAAATTTGGAGGATCCAAGAAAAATAATAATTCAAAATCAAATCAAACCAACCAGAGTTCTACGTCACGGCAGAATTATCAACAGAAAGAAGGGGTCTCTTTCACAAGAAATCAAGGCGCAGAGAGTTGGACAAATTCACAAAAGTTAAGTAAATTGAATTATATAAATAATTGTACGAGATGTGGATATAATCACAAACTAAATAATTGCCCTGCTTATGGAAAATTTTGCTCAAAATGTAATTGTAAAAATCACTTTGCAAAGAAATGTAAAATTTCAAAAACAAATTCAAAACTTAGAAGTAATCAAAGATAATGAAAATGAAGATTTTAAGGCTAATTTTTTTTATTGGGAACATTCCTATTGAGAAAAGTTCCAACTCTGATGAAGATATGAATTATAATTCGGAATTATGGATTGATGAATTCTATGTAAATAACACAATTAAAGTACCATTTAGGCTAGATACAGGGCGGACTGCTCAATTCTGCCATGGGTTTATTTTTGAAATTAGGAATATCGAGAAATGATCTAAAAAATACAAATGTTAAACTTTCTGGATACTCAGGTACTCAAATCAAAAGCTTAGGTAAATTAACCCTTAATGTTCATAAAGGAAATACAGAAGCAAGACAAATTGAATTTCACATAGTTGATACTGATAAAATTCCAATATTAGGGGCTCATGCATGTATCAAACTAAATTTAATAAAGAGATCTTTCATGAATGAAATATCAGAAATATCCTTGAATGATGAAATATTCACGAAAATAGTCCATAAATATTTTGATGTGTTTCAGGGTTTAGGGTGTTTATCAGGTAAACACCATATTGAATTAGATGAAAGGGTGCCTCCCAGAGTTCAGCCTCCAAGGAAAGTTCCTTTAGCTTTACACCAGAAACTGAAATTAAAACTACAACAGCTAGAGCAAACATCTGTTATAGAAAAAGTAAATGAACCTACTGACTGGGTTAGTAGTTTAGTTTTAGTAACAAAACCAAATGGTGATCTGAGACTCTGCCTTGATCCATTTCATCTTAATCAAGCTATAAGAAGGGAACATTTTTATATACCTTGTCTAGATGAGATTGTAAGTAAAATGCATGGTGCAAGGTACTTTTCAATATTAGATTGTAGTAATGGATTCTGGCAAATAGTCCTAGATGAAAAATCAAGTAAATTATGTACCTTCAATACACCATTTGGTAGATATAAATTTTGAGATTACCATACGGGATTTCTTCAGCTTCTGAGGTTTTTATGAAAAGAATTAGGGAAATTTTTGAGAATGTGGAAAATGTAGAAATATACATTGATGATATTATTATATACGGCAGAACTCTGGAAGAGCATAATAAGATTCTTGAAATTGTATTAGACTTAGCTAAAAAGAAAATTTGAAATTAAACTTAGATAAGTGTAAATTTTGTAAGAAATCTGTTAAATTTATGGGTTATGAAATATCTGAGAGAGGATTAGAAATAGATGACTCAAAACTTAAAGCAATAAAAAGAATTTCAGAGACCAACAAATGTAAAGGATGTTGAGAGATTTTTGGGTGTTGTAAATTATGTAAATAGATTTATTCAAATTATTCTAAATTAACAGAACCATTGAGAAATTTAATCAAAAAGGATGTTCATTTCCACTGGGAAAAAGAACAGGAGTACGCTTTCAAAATTTAAAAGATAAATTGACTACTGCTCCAGTATTGAATTTTACTCAAATAATAAACCAGTTGTAATTTCATGTGATGCTAGTCAGAATGGTTGTGGTGCTGTTCTTTGCAGGATAACAAACCTATTGCTTATGCTTCTAAAGCTTTCACGAAAGTGCAACAAAATTACGCTCAAATAGAAAAAGAATTATTAGCTATTTTATATGCTTGTGTCAAATTCAACTATTTTATATTTGGTAGATCTAAAAGATATTTTAATAGAAACTGATCACAAACCATTGATAAGCATTTTCAAGAAACCATCGATTGATACACCACCTAGATTACAAAGAAAGCGTATAATGCTGCAATCATATGCATTCAACATTGTGTACAAAAAAGGTAAAGAGATTTATTTTGCAGATGCATTAAGCCGGCCATATAATAAAGATTTTGATGTTAGATTCGAGAAAAAGTTGAAGAAATTGATGAACACCTTTGTAGTAGTATTGAAAACATGACAAAACATAAACACGAATTCTTTGAATCGGAATTATTGAAAGATAAGCATCTAGAGGAATTAAAAGAATTAATTATTAGAGGATTTCCTGAGATAAAACATAAATTACCAGATGAGTCCAAAAAATTTTGGGCATATAAAGAGGGATTGAGTATCGGGCAAGGTTTAATTTTGAAAGTAAATAGAATTTTTGTTCCTCAATCTATGAGGAATGAAATGTTACAGAGGTTACATTATACTCACTTAGGCAGAGAAAAAACAAAATTATGTGCAAGGCAGTTTCTACTTTGGCCCACAATGAACTCAGATATTGATCAATTTATCAAATGTTGTGAAATTTGTCTATCAAAAAGTAGAGATAATGTGAGAGAGCCAATGAAATTACATGAGATTCCAATTGGACCTTGGAAAAAAGTTGGAGTTGATTTATTTGAAATTAATAATAAACATAATATTATATTAGTGGACTACTATTCTAAGTTCATAGAGACGGCTGAAATTTCAAATCAAACAAGTACAAAAGTTATTGAAAGTATGAAAAAAAATATTTTCAGTTCATGGAATTCCCTGAAATTATTGTCAGTGATAATGGACCCTGTTTTTCTAGTTCAGAATTTCATAATTTTAGTAGAAATTGGAAATTTCAACATATAACGAGTAGTCCTCATTATCCTCAATCTAATGGGCAAGTCGAAAGATTTGTTCAAACCCTAAAAACATCATTATAAAGTCAGAATCTTCGAAAAGTGATATAAATTTGTGTCTATTAGACTTTAGAAACACACCTAAACACTGCTACACGCGGACAACTCAACTCGCTACGTTTCAGCAGTCTCCTTCCGCCCCGGCCGAGCATAAGTGAATGCGTGACTACCACACAGTGTAAACTGACTTTTGCCGCGCTCTGTATATCTACGAAATATCGATTATCTTGAAGATAATATAATAAGGCAATCGTAGGATCCAAAGAATTGTTCAATCACAAATGATCGAGTACGATGGCGTAAACACTACTTTTGGGTAACTTCAGAGGGTAGCCATCTCTGACAACTTCACTTTGCTGTTATCATTTCCAATCTTTATTCAATGTTTTCCTGAATAACTGCCTCATATTTGGCCGACCAAGGCATTCAGCAGCATCGGTGTTGAAAAAATGGCATAATATCTATTCTTTCATAACAGTCTACACCCTACCCAAGAAATACCATGATCCTGAGGCAATTTTACAGAACTCTCGGAAAATAATTTGTTTCGATTGCGTGCAATGACGCTCCTACCCTCAGTTCAGAGAAATAAATATCTCCAGAACTCACACTCCAAACGGCAATTATATCTTGGCGCGCACCTGATTTGCGACATAAGTTCCAGCTGCTCACGAAAAAGAATCCAAACTTCTGTAACGCAGTTCGGCATTTTTCCGCCCTGTTGCCAAATTATGACACAATAACTGGGTAGCGAGGCTGGTTTATTCGTTTTAAGTAAATTATTGTGTCGTTCGTTCTGGACGCAGATGCGAAGAAATCCCCATAGCTCGTTCCGTACGGAAACTTTGCAAGTTAAAGTACTTTGTTGTCTCGAAGGCAACACGGTGTTCCTGGATTAATGTAAGTGTTGGTGGTATAGAAGAAGATGTGGGAACATGACACTTTGATGTTCGAATTGAAACTCGCTGAACATTTCTACCGAGAAAACTTTGCAATTTAGCGAAGGCCTTGTTGTCTGTCCATTGGCAGGCAGAGTAGGTGCAGAGCCCTACTGAGGTTTGGATCGTATTATATAACCTGAATTATAAATGTGAGAGAGAAATTGGCCGAGCCTTCCGGAAAGTTTTCAAGGGGATGATGGGTCTCTAGAGATGCACCTGATATCCATGTGGTGATATCAACTGCAGAACTTTGACTTCTTCGGTAAATTCGACTTGAAGTTTCACCCTAATATTTCAAACTAGGTAAACTAACCTATCATGAGTGAAACCCAACCTATTCGATGTTCTAGAATTCATTGATAAGACAAAACATGAGTGACCAAACTCGGCCAAGATATTAAGAATCCAAAATCAAGAAGAAAAGGAGATTCTGGGTGAGATGTCTCAAAGGGCACTGATTAGATTTTCAACAACAGGTTTTGGGATAAGTTGACTCCTTCATTTTTTCTCTAGATGATGCCACACGTCGTTTTAGTCGAATTGAGTAGTCGAATATCACTTTCATAATTTGATGTTGAGTAAGAATAGTATTTTTAAATCAATCGTACAAACTAAAAGGGGATATTTCTTGAGTAAGGTAACAAAGTTCAATAAACCTAATGTCGCAAACGTTTCGTTTTCGAGATACGGAGTGTTTGAATTTGAATTTTTGATATGACAACGTCTTAAAGTTCGATGGAGCCGGCTGCACGCACGGAAAACATTACTGCTGAGGCTTTCCATTCAAGGCTTGAAGTGCAAGCGAGAACGCGGAACGAGCAACAGATAAACACCTCTGCCACCGCGTTCGGCAGCGTTCGATATCTGTCACTCTCTTACTTGAGTGAGCAATGCGTCTGCGTGGACAGTTGCTATACAGGGTATTCCTAAATTGAACGTACAAATGGAAAGGGGAGATTCCTTAAGTGATTTTAAGAAAAAAAGTCCCATAAACATGGGATCACAAACGTTTCGTTTTCGAGATACAGAGTGTTGAAGTTTGAATTTTTTTTCAAGTTTTTTCCTCATAGTATCTACACTTAACAAGATATTAAAATGAAATTTGGCATAGATATTACATTTGAGAGTTCTCACCACGTTAGATGGCAATTTCGATAGATAATCTACAGGGTGATATCTTTTCTGAAACACTGCTACCTGTTCTTCTGCAGAACTTTTTTTTGGTGAGCAACTGTTAATTTGAAAAAATGTTAAAAGAAGCTTTGTTCTTATACTAAACTTTTCGATCTCTTGTAGTATTGTCGTATCTACCAACGATTTCGAGAAAAAAAATTTTGAACGATTGAACCCTTTCTTGGAATGGGTTAAAAATTTCAAACGAATATGATACGTGTTTTTGGTATTCAGTTCTTTTTTCTGCTTTTGTCTTTTATTTCCAGATTCGATGTGAGCAACTTTAAGAAGTCTCTGTCTCCATCAATAGAAGACCACTCTTGAAGAAAGAAGTCCCTAAAATATATATCAGCTCATTTTTGTATTTTCACACTTCGACGGGGAGCCAGGGTTTTTTTACTGTGGATTTTTCCCTAGGCTTTTATGCCATACGCCGAATTGTATGACACCCCGTCACTAACACTTGATCTATATGCATTATTGTTTGCTAACTAAATATTGTCAGCCAAAAGTTCAAAAGAATATATATATATATACTGAACTTTTAAAATATGGAAATCCTTATTGCGATTTTTTTATATGTTGAATTGCATCTCACAGGTGATATTGTTAGACAATTGACATATTTTTGAGCTCGAGATCATTTGAATGAATGACTAAATATCAATCAGAGTCCAGCTTGTAACAATAATGAATACAATAGTACTATGAATATAAGCGTAACATTTAATCCATTATTCTCTGGTGAGTTATGGACTTTAACACATAATTGTGTTAGTTAATAGTTCACATCTTTTGAATGCCATTGAAAGTAATAATATCAGTCATGTGTTCTTAACACGGACTCATTGATATTAACTTTTTCCAACCCAAAAAAACTTTAGCTTACTTTCTGGACAAGATGAAATAAAAGCTTCCGCCACATGTTTTTGTGAGTCCGTTCCTGTGAATTGACAAGGCAAGCTGGGTGGAACCTGAGACCTCGGGATATTTTTTGAAAATCCTAAGAAAAAGTTGTTAAACTCGTACCGTTTCAATAAGGAAAGGAAATCCGTTCTGGATGTCATGAACTTCAGCAAGTTCGACGTCCACCGAAATATTTCCAAGAAAACACGTTCCTGTTCAAGTGTTTGCTCTGGGAGAATTCCGAAGAAAATTGAACTTTACGTTTCGAAGAGGAGACCTTATTGACGCCCTATAAGGTCCAGGATGATCGAAACCTTTCAGTGTAGATTCCCCAGGGTATTCGCTCAAAGCCGAATTGTCCGTTTTACAAGTTTTCCAACTCTTCTGAGTGTCTAAACACTTGAGATTCCGGAGGAAAGCTCCATAATTTTCTATTTATCAAATTTTCAATTATGTTTACAGACGACTATTCCACTCATTCAATTTATAGTGGGGAAATTTTCATTGCAACTCTCGTTCCACAGAGATAAAACTTGTAAGCCGGCAGAACAGTATTTCAACGATAATATTTGACATTTGTCACATTCATAGATAACTTGAGAAATGAATACCATAAACAAAGTTTAATAAATCTATAATGGGTATTTTGTTAAATAGCGCAATAGATGTCAAAAAGTAGATTGAAGGATTCCAAAAAAGAATCCACCGGTTAAATTTGGAAATATTATGTCGAGAGAAATACAGAGAAAATAGGCAAATTGCCAAAACTTGAACAGCCGCATGGAACCAACTCAAGGATTTTCTTTCAAAATAAACCATACATCATAATAAAAATAATGAATTTATTAAATCATAATCCATACAGGAGTTGATCCATAAAATCAACAAAAAAAAAATTTACTAAATCCCTAATTATAATCCCTCTAAATTTTTTTCTGTTGGAATTCACTCAAATCATAATGACATTCATTTATAAAAAATTTTTGAGTTTATGTTCCAGTAATCTACTAGAAATTGATTCGAAATTCTTTGGAAACTTATTCCACACAGTTAGTAAGCTGTGAGTTACATCTTTTTGTAAAGAGATGTAGTTGGGTTCTTGTAGAAAATGTTTCCCTCATGTATTATTTTGTCTTTTCCAAATTCAGTATTAAGTTGTTTATACGAAATCATTCATTTTCACTATGTTATTCTCAAGACTTTACATATTATTGAAGCATCATTTGCAAACAATATGACATAATTGTTAGTATTTTGTATCATATCGTTGGTATAAATTATTTAAAGTAACAGTCCCAATATTGAAACCTGCGGTACCCCATGTGCATACTTGTTTGAAGTTAGATAATATAAATTTCCGTTTTTTCTCTACTGATTGCCCTTTACATTATATTGAATAAGTAAGATCTAATGAGCTTCAGAGGTAGCCCTCTTATCCCGTTTTCTAACAATCTCATGATTCACTCTATCTAAGGCCATCGACAGAACTAGTCAAAGAGCCGCTGTGACTATGTAACGTTCTGTGACCAAGAACGACAACGTATTTATGATTCTAACCAGTGTTTGGCCATGTTTAAACGTAACAAACCGGAATTTTTGCGTCGATATGTGACACTGGATGAAACATGGATCTATCGCTTCCCCCTGGAATCTACACGGAATCTCATCCAGACTTCTGAAAGAGTGTGCCCACTCCATTTCGCTGCCTCTTTCTCTTATATTTGCCCGCTCATTTGCGACTTCATCGCTGCCGTCTGACTGGAGAAGTGTACGTGTGACACCTATTTTCAAGAAGGGAAACAAGTGTTGTGCCGCTAACTACCGTCCTATCAGCCTGGTACCAATTGTTGCGAAGGTTTGCGAAAGAGTTATCCATGGACAGGTGCTGCAGTTTGCGCTGGGTCATAACCTTATCCCCCGATGCCAACATGGTTTTCTACCGGGTCGCTCGGTAATCACTAATCTGCTCGACTGTGTTGATGCCTGGTCGATGTCCCTCGACAGGGGGTAATCCTGTTGATGTGATTTACCTTGACTTTTCTCGTGCATTCGACCGTGTGCTCCACAGACGCCTCCTATACAAACTTGAGCACTTTGGCATTCGTGGGCGCTTGCTTTCTTGGATTGAGGCATTTCTTTCAAACCGATCTTTCAAGGTTCGTGTTGGGGAGTCGTTTTCTTCTCCCAGAGAGGTTTTGAGTGGAGTACCCCAGGGGTCTGTTTTGGGTCCACTTTTGTTTTGTTATATATATCCGACTTACCCTCCTGCGTTGTCTCGAATATCTCCCAATTTGCAGATGACACCAAATTATTTGGTAATCCCGCTAGTGCCAGCATTGTTCAGGACGATCTTGACTCTATCTCGAGGTGGTGCCAGGACTGGCAGCTGCCACTCAACAGTGATAAGTGTGTGGTTCTTCACATGGGTGCTCGGAATCCGCGACATCAATACTTACTTAATGGTATCCCCATTCCTGTTTCAAGCAGCCATAGCGATCTGGGTGTAATAGTGACGGATACTTTGAGTTGGTCTGAACACATCTCTCAGACTGTAAGCAGGGCCAAAAGATCCTTGTTTCTGCTGCAGAAGTCATTTGGCTAGTGTGACCCACATACATGTGCGCTGGTTTACCGAACTTATGTGCGACCCATCCTCGAGTTCGCTGGTCCTGTGTGGTGTCCGGTTCTGTCTCGCGATATGTCCCTGCTCGAAAACCTCCAGCGTCGTACCACACGTATTCCGTACGGAATCTCGCGCCCTTCTTATGATGAAAGACTATCCATAATGAGCCTGCCTAGGTTCGCTGACCGGAGAACTCGTGGTGACCCTTTTAACAACTTTCCGTGCTTTGCACGATCTCTTTGGTGTGAGCTTGCGTCGCTTGTTCACGATGAATACGGATTGCCGTTTGCGGGGTCACTGTTTAAAGCTGAGAAGAGAGAACTTCAGGACGGTTCAGAGGCAGCACTTCTTGGCGAATCGGGTGTTTGGTGTGTGGAACTCCTTGCCTTTATCTGTGGTTGGGTCGTCGTCTGTGAATTCATTCAAGAACAACTACGATGGTTGGCTTCTTCGTGGATGATTTTGAAGGACTGCTTATTTTGTATTTTTGTTTTGGAATTTATCTCTTATTGTATAACCAAGCACTTTTTTTTATAACAATTCGTTATTTTGGGATATGCGTTGTGTAAGATTCATGGACTATCTTGAAAAAGGAAATACCATTAACAGTGAAAGTTATTCAGTAATATTGAAGCGTTTGAACGCTGAAATTGCAAAGAAACAACCGCAGTGTCACAAGTCAATCACAACTATGGCGAAACTACATGAATTGCACTCCGAATTACTCCTAAATCCACCTCATTCACCAGATTATACTAACAACGACTGCGGGTTGTTCGCAGACCTGAAAAAATGCTCGTTGCTAAGAAATTTTGCATGAATGAAGATAGGCCTTTTATGAGGCAAAAGATAAATCGATCAACAGAAGTGGTATCGAAATATTTGAGCTGCGCTCTTGGTGGAGAACACATTGACGAATAAAACTTATTTTGAACAAAAAAAAACTGTGTTTTCTTTGTTAAGCCGGGACTTTCTTATAATAATTCTCATTATAATCTTCGATTCAGGGGAGGTATAAGCAATCTGTGCGAAACGATCCTCACCCAAGTGAATATAAATTTAGAAGTTGATTAATGCCGATATTTATTGGATTTCGAAACAAATGTTAGCTGGGGCTGGTGACGGGGTGCCATACAATTCTGTGTATGACATGAAAACCTGGGGAAAAAACTCCAGTACCCTGGCTCCCCGTATAAGTGTTGTGTATAAAAAAGTAAGCCTGAATATATTTGAGGGATTTCTTTATTCAACAGTGTTCTATACAATAAACACAGAGGCTTATTCAAGGTGTCCTCATCGATCCTGAAAATAAAAAGACAAAAGCGAAAAAACGAACTGAATACATAAAAATACGTATCAATTTTGTTCGAAATTTAAAGCCTATTCCAAGAAAGCATGAAAAACATCGTGAATTGCCCTGAAACCATCTTGAAATTTAAATATGAGACAATTATTGATGAGATGCGGTATTGTTCCTTCTGCATATCCACATTTATAACTTGCGCTAGGAACTGAGTTCAATCTGAATAGAATGCTATTGTTCGAACATGACCCGTTCTCAAACGATTAAGAACAGTCCAAAGTTTTCTTGGAAGATCAACACCAGAAATTTTTTCCGAAGGATCAGAAATTAGATTTTTATTGAACATTTTATAAGAGTTCCGCTCAATCTACAATAATTCTTTATCGCTATTGGTCATTCATATTGAAGAACGTACGAGTATTATACCAGAATGGTTTACGTGACTTCAATCTGGGAATTTCATTTTGTGGAATGCATGAAATAAGTGGAAATAAATTAAGAAAAGGATGATATTTGCTCCAAGAATTCAGAGCCACAGTCTGTCAGCGAATATGGGGAGGGACAATGTTAGACAAAATGGTAACCAATGTAGATCTTATGATGCCAGTAATTATTCTCATGGATGTATTCAATTGTGCATCTATTTTTCGTGTTTGTGCACTATTAAACCAAACAGAGCAACAATACACAGCTGCAGTAGAGACTAAGGCTAGAGATGCTGTGCGAAGAGTGGAAGCATCAGCACCTCAAGTTGATACAGCTGATTTCTGAAGAATTATATTATTATATAATTATATAATTAATATATATTATATATATTATATAATATATAATATATATTATATAATATTATTCCTAGTTTTCAGTTTTAGGCTCAGATCATTTGAATAATAATTTTAATTGAGAAATGAATCTTATTTAATTCCTGAATTATTAGTATAGAAATTATGATCGATGGGAGAATCATTGAATGTTAGAGCTATTTTACTATATTTTTCATGATTTTTCAGATGGAATGAAGATACCTCGTTTTTTTTTTCATTTTTTTATTTATTGCATATAGGAATACAAACGGGCATCGAAACCCAAAAACAGTACTCACAAATTATTAACAAAAAAAAAAATAATAATACAATTTAAGTATCATTTCTGATATACATATATATACAATAATTTTAATATAACCAAAGGGCAAATTAATAGTTTTTTCCACTAAATAAATTTTACAATTTATGAAATAACACCGGATGATAGCTTTCGCTTGAGAACTTCCGAGAACTGGGAGAGGGACATACAAAACGGATCAGTGTCTCTGAACTCCCTGTTGAATGTGGTCAAAAATCTATATTTTGGTGAATTCTGCGTAACATTCAAACGACGGAAAGAAACAAGACCCTTGGCGAACTAATCTGATTCATTTCTTTCCCTTTACCGATTCTTCTTAGCACCTCTAGGTTGGTGATACAATCCCCGAAATTCTCAGTATTTTTCGGTAGGTCCACATTTCGAAAGAGTTAAGACGTCTCATCGCATTTGTATTTAGCGTCGATGCTTCCGCCCCATAATGAAGCACACTGGGTAGGTATGTAATTCGGAAGGAAAGTTTCCTGAATTCAGAATATTGATATAATTAATGCCTATATTTGAATATATTCAAGGGAGCAGTTTTTTCCGCTTTCCACATTTGAGAAATAGGTTTGTTCATTTATTGTGGCGGATGTTTTACTATCACACTATTTCAGAATCCGGAAAAAAGCTTGAGTACAAGCGCTCAAAAGCTGCAGACCTCACGTCAGTGGTTCTCTAATTTTTTTCCATTATTAATAATTATAATTATCTCTGAAGTACTTGCTAGAGTAATCAACCGAGTAGTAATTTCCATAGACAGTCTGTGCTTTCAACCTGAGGAAACATAAACTCTCATAACTGTATGCCCCAACTATCCCTACTTATCACGGTCGTTTCACTTCTTTGCCCTCCAGCTTTCTTAGGTCACAACGTTGTGCCGTACCCCCTACTCAATCTGTCATATCCTTCAGGATATCATGTGCACGGATTTGCGCTCAGGCAAACTTCCTTTCTAATGCGACAAGCTTTGTGCTTGGTCGGTTAACATTTCAGCTCTTTCCGGTCAGTCCCCTTTGTGTCAGAACATCGCTTGATTGATTTCGATCAAGTCCTCTTGATATGAAATATTAAAAGCCAACGCTTTCCGCATTCAGTTGACACAATTGTTATTTCGCCGGTAATTTTTCATAGAGATCCGATTCTTTTTCATCCACCGAACAATGGCCTTTCTTGAGCTGTATGAAAAGTGAGGCTCAATCGAAAGGCTGAATGAGAGTTCATTTTTGCGCTCTTGTTCCTGAATGAACAGTTAGCTATGGACTGGTCTGAGTGTTTGAAATTTCAAGGATATCGACTTGAAAATCGTTCCAAATAATTACATTACAAGCATTACATGCTTCACGAGAAGCATCATTTGAATTTCAGGTCCTAGCCATACTTAACCATTTCCATTTTTAGTTTAGAAAGCGTAAAATGATTATTTGAAAGCATTAGTTGTATTTTAGAATAGTCAATTGAATATTCGAAAGCGTCAATTGTAGTTTAGAAGAGTCACTTTAATATCAGAAAGAGTCATTTGTTGTTTAGAAATTCATTTGAACATTGGAAAACGTCAATTGTTGGCTTATTTTTATCGAAAAAGCTCGTATCTATAGTGATAATTTGTTAGTAATCAATTCTGCAGTTGGTCAAAATTGAGCACAATTTCGTGTTTTATAAGCAGTAAAAAACTTGGTCGATATATGTGCTATTTTCAGAACATCGCTCCTGAGAAAAGCAACGATTGAATTGGGAGCGTGTAGGCATTTGCTACACGCAGTTTGTTTCAAAATTTAAATGCGCAGGATCGATTTGTTCAAAATATTCCCTTATGCCGAGGTGTCCTTGAAAGAGCAGAAAATATTATAGGAAGTATAAACAAGCAGCACGGCAGTGAAGACAGGAAGAGGATTGTTGAATGCTCCAATCGCGGTGAAGACTGGACGCAGTTAGCTAGGACGTGGGAAGGACACTGCTGAGCGCGGCAGTCGTCCAATCACAGCGCGGCGTGCCGCGCTCGAATGCCGTGCTGTGATTGGACACACCTTAAAATATAAGACAGCTTATCAATGGATTCGTTCGGAAGAAAAAAACATGATAAGAAAAGGAGGTAATAAGATATACCCATGCTCAATGAACAATGTCACGTATTTTTTAGAGAAGTACTGTTTGTGTACTTCATGAGGTATCAAACAAAGTTTTTGATTTGTGTTGCTTGAATCAATATGTATTAATGGTTTACATTCAAATATCAGCAGTTCATCGTATTATAATTGATTTCGTATAATACTGATCATTCAACACTATACTACATCGTCCAATGAAATCGCTCAATTTTGAAAACGGACCAATAGAAACAAACTGTATCTGAATACACTCAACCTCACAGTGTTTCCACTTATAGAAATATGTTTTTATCAAATGCCTGATTTGCATAGGAATATTAATACGTCCGGATAGCTTTGGCCGTTGGTGGAAGTAGCGGTCGTCATGGTTACGATGAACAAGCAGTTGTTAGCGATAACTTCAACAGCACATTTGGCAGTTCTGTCAGTTTATTTTCGTATTTTACCATAAAGTAGATAAAAATGAAACATTTTGAGAATTGTAATATTACTTCAATTGAGGAAAGTGTGAAGAAAAGTGTGCCGCTTAATACAGTGAAATCAAGATCCTAAATTGAAACCATTTGAAGAATTCTGTGCTGCCCGGGAATACTTTGTAAATGAAAAAACAAGTTTGTCAGAGCTCAATAATATTATGCTAGACTGGGCTTTCAATATGAAGGAAAGAGATTGATCACACTACAAGAAAAGTGTCGTAAACACCTTGTGGAATAATACTGCCAAACATCTGCAGGAGAAGTTCTATTCCGACTGGGGCGTTAGGTTCGATCCATTCACAGACGTGGCTTTTAAAATGGCGTGGGATGCACGAAATGCCAAGAGGCGTATTTTGCAAGTGGACCCTGAGAAAAAAAAAGTTAGTGCCAAGGCGCTGTCTTTGGACACAGAAAGATGGTCAACTTATGTAAAGAAGATATTCCAGACGGTTTGAACAAAAAATTTTATTTTATTGCTGCATTGGAGCTTGCTTGGCGCGGAGGAGAGGGTTCATCATGCCTACTTTCACATTTTCAATTCGAAATTGAAAACGATGGTAATCCTACGGGCCGAATTGCCTACAATCCGATATTTTCTAAAACAGGACAAGGTGGTGCCCAAAAATGTGCGGAAACGAAATGGCTGACTCCCAATATTGAAGAAGATATTTGCCGGGAAGGTTATATAAGCTACTTGTATCCAAAAGAACTGCACACATAACCACTGAAAGACTATTCCTTACTCCACATAAGAATTAGAAATATGGTTCAATGTTCAAAAACTCCCTAGTCGGTCCAATACGATAGCTAAATGGACAAAAGAATCGGCAGAACTCATTGGCATCAACACGACCAAGTCGAAGATAACCAACCAGTCGCATCGAGCTACTGCTGTCAGCCAATTAGCCAAAGCAGGGATTGGCGAGGAACAGCTGATAAAGATAACAGGCCATTCTTCTGCAGCGTCAGTGAAACCGTATCTACAACTGGATGAACAACATCACAAAAAAATAATCACAGCCATAAGGAGTGAAAAAAATGTCCTTCAAGAAACAACATCAGTATCTACTTCATCATTCGAAAATAATGCTCGTAATGTGTATAATAATTGTACTATCAATAATTATTATTTTGAGAATAAAGATGAATAATTTGTTGTTATGCTTCTATCTGGTTATTTTTGAATAAAAAGCTATTTTTATTTCGTTTGATTTATATTGTTGAAGGATCTTGCCAAATACCACACGAGATTCGATTTTTTTTTGAGAACACTCTGTCGTTTTTGAAAATTTTATAAATTTCACTCAACAAAGTGATCCCGAAATACCTCTCGCCTTCGGCTCGTGGTATTTTAAGGATAACTTTGTTTCGTGAAATTTAAACGCATAATTCCCAAAAAACAAGAGTTTTCTCAAAAATTCTCACCTCTAGTGGTATTACCCTTGACAATGCCACTGATTATCTGCTCTTAAATAAACCAATATAACGACAATCGATTATTGTTATTATTGAGAGCAAAATGGTCAAACTTCAGGGTGAAACCCCTGAAGAAGAAGCAGAAATCATTATGATCTGGCTGAAAGAATTTTGCGGTTTAACTCTCGAGCAATTGCAGCAGAGAATCCGAGAAAACTTCGACTTATTGTATTGTATATTAACAATTAGCAATATTTTGGGAGAGCGGATGTAAACTTATAAGAAACTCCACCATCAGCACATAACAATCAACACCGAACCTAATAAAGAATTTAGAGCGAGACATATAGAAGCTCTTAACGCACAAATAAGAAATGGAAAACATATAGGTTGGATCGACGAGACTAATTTTAATCTATTCTGTAGTTCCAGCATGTAGAGGTCCTAATGTTCACTTAATTGGCGGAATATCTGCTACTGGAGTGGTTCCCATGGAAAGGAGAAGAGGTTCTTTCACTACAGAGCTAGCCAATGAGTGCATCAGGCGTATTTTGCATAATTGGACACAAGGGAGAAATAGGTTAGAAGATTTGATGATAGTGTGTGATAATGCTCCATGCCCTAATTGAAATCATTTTGGGAGAGCATGGTGTAGGTTTATTAAGACAGTCCACTCACTCTCCTATGCTCAATCCTATTGAAAATATATGTTCAAAAATAAAAACATTTGTGAAATCGCAACTAAGGATTCCTTCAGTAGCTCCACCCGGTATTGAGAACAACGTCTTCAGTATCTGGAGCAGATTCGATGAAAGGATAAACACTGTAACTGGTGGCGATTGCAGCCCAGCATTGTTCTCTGAAGGGTAAACATGATTTTGAGCTCTGGGTTATTTTCTCAACAGTGTTGAAGTTTTTAATGGATGCCGCCGACTCTTGTTGCAAAATTGGTAGATTCAAGATGTTGGAGGTTACTTGCTGAAGAGAAGTCTGTTGATGTTGTAACTCCTCTGATAATCAATTTCCCAGGCGATGGGATGATTTCTTGATGATACTTCTAAATCCATTTGGACATGATATTCCTATTGCTTTAGAACCCTGGGTTCGATTTTTAATTTCCTGAACTTTTCATCATAATCAGGTTGAAATTCTTGCAACAATTTAACCAACGATTTCAATCGTCAGCTAAGTTCATTAGTTAAAGCTTTGCCGCTGAATAGGTCATAAGCTGAGCGAAACAGTTCCTCAAAATCGACGTTACGTGCAACCCTCAACTCATCAACTCTCTGCAAAAATGCATTCAATATCTCGGATATCATCCGATCCCGAGAATTTAAGATCCCACTTCATCACTAAGTTATGGAAATTTTTCTGTTTTGAAACTATGTTTCAGTATCAATGGAAGAAACAGATGAGGCTGATATGAGTTCAAATTATTCGACAACGAATGATTTCTGATCTAAACTTTTTGACCTTTTTTAGTTGAGCTCGTAAAATCGAAGTAACTCGTTTTTAATAATTCCATCCTTACTTTCATCGGCTGGTTGAGCTTTAAGAATACGTCTTTCATTATGTACAAGTTGAGCCTGAAATTCTAGCAAAAGTGACGTACTGATATCTCCATCAAACTTTTCTAAGTGTGAAGCAAGTTCTGAGTTATTAATCGCAATTTGACAAGCATTTTTTTTTTTTTAAAGTTACAGCAAAGCATCTTCATTCGAAGAAATATAAGATTATTAATAATCGTGTTACATCATAGAGTGCTTCTATGTCCCGCCAGATTCTGGTTAGGTTTTCTTCGAGGAAGTTGCATATTTTGGGGTGTAGTTGGCACTTTATTTTTTCTTGTGCCCTTCCCAGTTCCTTCTTGAATAAGTCCAATTTTATTTGAATTTGAAGAATGGAAGGGTGTTGGTAGCTTACTTCTTCTGACGTCGGAGTGGACTTCTGCCATGTATTGATATAGGTCTTGGTTTCTTGGTAGCATTTGGATATCTGACCATGCAGATCTTGTTTGAAGTAATAATGCTCTTCATCAAGGTATTTCCGGAGTTCGTTATGATTTTCTTGAAAATTGTTCAGTAGATCTGTGGCCATCATATATTTCTTCTTGAAGTATTCCTCTGTTTTGCGTCCAGACCCATCTTTCTTGAGTGAAGATAATACTTTGTTCAGGTCTTGGCCAATAGCAATTTGTTCTGCCAATTTTTCTTCCATATTAGTTGAAGGGTTCATGAGATCTCTGCTTTGATGAAGATATTTTCGTTGATTTTCCGGAAGGCTAGTTCACGGGCTCGTAGTTGGCGCTGGAAGGCTTCTTCACGGATGCGGGTTTGGCTCTGGAATGTTTCTTCCCAGGCGTTGATGATTTGATTGAGATTAGGGTTGTAAATCCTTTTTTTTTCATTTCCGGAAGGCTAGTTCACTAGATCGTAGTTGGCGCTGGAAGGCTTCTTCACGGATGTGTGTTTGGCTCTGGAATGTTTCTTCACAGGCGCTGATGATTTGATCAAGATTAGGGTCGTAAATCCTTTTTCTCGATCCGGCTCGAAGGACCAAAAAATGTTGTTTCTTTGAATTGAAACAACACTTGCTTGAAGGTTTAGGCAACTGAACGACCAGACTCAGAACGTTCAAGGGATGTCTTAACTCCACAGTTGCCGAAGAGGTTTATTGATCAAACTAATGGTGAATGATGCTTTATTGATTACACACTAATCTTATATACTAAATTGAGTAATGACGATAAAAATATCATTGCCATATTTGGTATCAGAGCATTTTTAGGTCCCTTGTTACGTCAATTGTTTCTAGCCAGTCAGCAGATTTCGGTCGGTCAGCGACTCGCTCGGCGTGATCCACTTTTAATTGTTTAATAATTTGAATGGAATTTGCCATGTTATCGAAAATGAATATTTGATTATGTTTGAATTTCGAACATTTGTATATTAGAAATATCATTTGAATATTGGAAAACGCTTATTTTTATCAAGTGTGAAAAAAGCTCGTATCTATAGTGATAATTTGTTAGTAATCAATTCTGCAGTTGGTCAACGCACAATTCCGTGTTTTATAAGCAGTAAAAAACTTGGTCGATATATGTGCTATTTTCAGAACATCGCTCCTGAGAAAAGCAACAATTGAATTGTAAGCGTGTAGGCATTTGCTACACGCAGTTTGTTTTCAAAATTTGAATGCGCAGGATCGATTTGTTCAAAGTAGTCCGTTATGCCGAGGTGTCGTGTAAAGAGCAAAAAATATTATTAGAAGAATAAACAAGTAGCACAGCAGTGAAGACAGAAAGAGGATTGTTGAATGCTCCAATCGCAGTGAAGACTGGACGCAGTTAGCAAGGACGTGGGTAGTAAAATATAAGACAGCTTATCAATGAACGAATGAACAATAAAAACATTCGCGCGTGGCTGGTAGCAGACACTGCTGCCCGCGGCAGTCGTCCAATCACAGCGCGGCGTGCCGCGCTCGAATGCCGCGCTGTGATTGGACATACCTTAAAATATAAGACAGCTTATCAATGGATTCGTTCGGAATAACAAACATGATAAGAAAAGAAAGTAATAAGATATACCCATGCTCAATAAACAATGTCACGTATTTTTTTAGAGAAGTACTGTTTGTGTACTTCATGAGGTATCAAACAAAGTTTTTGATTTGTGTTGCTTGAATCAATATGTATTAATAGTTTACATTCAAATATCAGCAGTTCATCGTATTATAATTGATTTCGTATAATACTGATCATTCAACACTATACTACATCGTCCAATGAAATCGCTCAATTTTTGAAAACGGACCAATAGAAACAAACTGTATCTGAAAACACTCAACCTCACAGAGTTTTCACTTATAGAAATTTGTTTTTATCAAATGCCTAATTTGTATAGGAATATTAATACGTCCGGATAGCTTCGGCCGTTGGTGGAAGTAGCGGTCGTCATGGTTACGATAAACAAGCAGTTGTTAGCGATAACTTCAACAGCACATTTGGCAGTTCTGTCAGTTTATTTTCGTATTTTACCATAAAGTAGATAAAATGAAACATTTGGAGAATTGTAATATTACTTCAAATGAGGAAAGTGTGAAGAAAAAAGTGTGCCGCTTAATACAGTGAAGTCAAGATCCTACATTGGAAACCATTTGAAGAATTCTGTGCTGCCCGGGAATACCTTGTAAATGAAAAATGTCAGAGCTCAATAATATTATGCTAGACTGGGCTTTCAATATGAAGAAAAAAGATGGATCAGACTACAAGGAAAGTGTCGTAAAATCCTTGTGGAATAATACTGCCAAACAGCTGCAGGAAAAATTCTATTCCGAATGGGGCGTTAGGTTCCATCCATGCACAGACGTGGCTTTTAAAATGGCGTGGGATGCACGAAATGTCAAGAGGCGTATTTGGCAATTGGACCCTGAGAAAAAAAAAAAGTTAGTGCCAAGGCGCTGTCTTTGGAGCAATAAAGAAAGATGGTCAACTTATGTAAAGAAGATATTCCAGACGGTTTGAACAGAAAATTTTATTTTATTGCTGCATTGGAGCTTGCTTGGCGCGGAGGAGAGGGTTCATCATGTACTTTCATTTCAATGAAATTGAAAACGATGGTAATCTTACGGGCCGAATTTACAATCCGATAAATTGAAAACAGGACAAGGTGGTGCCCAAAAACGGAAACGAAATGGCTGACCTACAATATTGAAGAAGATATTTTGGAAAACTATTACTTGTATCCCAAAAGAATTGCAAACATAACCACTGAAAGACTATTCCTTACTCCACAAAGAATTAGAAATATGTCGGTTCAAAAACTCCCCAGTCGGTCCCAATACGATAGCTAAATGGACAAAAGAATCGGCAGAACTCATTGGCATCAACACGACCAAGTCGAAGATAACCAAGCAGTCGCATCGAGCTACTGCTGTCAGCCAATTAGCCAAAGCAGGGATTGGCGAGGAACAGCTGATAGAGATAACAGGCCATTCTTCTGCAGCGTCATTGAAACCGTATCTACAACTGGACCAACAACATCACAAAAAAATAATCACAGCCATAAGGAGTGAAAAAAATGTCCTTCAAGAAACAACATCAGTATCTACTTCATCATTCGAAAATAATGCTCTTAATGTGTATAATAATTGTACTACCAATAATTATTATTTTGAGAATAAAGATGAATAATTTGTTGTTATGCTTCTATCTGGTTATTTTTGAATAAAAAACTATTTTTTATTTCGTTTGATTTATATTGTTGAATGATCTTGCCAAATACCACACGAGATTCGATTTTTTTTTTGAGAACACTCTGTCGTTTTTTGAAAATTTTACAAATTTCACGCAACAAAGTGATCCCGAAATACCTCTCGCCTTCGGCTCGTGGTATTTTAAGAATAACTTTGTTTCATGAAATTTAAACGCATAATTCCCAAAAAACAAGAGTTTTCTCAAAAAATTCTCACCTCTAGTGGTATTACCCTTGATAATGCCACTGATTATCTGCTCTTAAATAAACCAATATAACGACAATCGATTATTGTTATTATTGAGAGCAAATGGTCTAACTTCAGGGGTGAAACCCCTAAAGAAGAAGCAGAAATCATTATGATCTGGCTGAAAGAATTTTGCGGTTTAACTCTCGAGCAATTGCAGCAGAGAATCCGAGAAAACTTCGACTTATTGTATTGTATATTAACAATTGGCAATATTTTGGAAGAGCGGATGTAAACTTATAAGAAACTCCACCATCAGCACATAACAATCAACACCGAACCTAATAAAGAATTTAGAGCGAGACATATAGAAGCTCTTAACGCACAAATAAGAAATGGAAAACATATAGGTTGGATCGACGAGACCAATTTTAATCTATTCTGTAGAAGGTCAAGAGGCCGATCTCTCAAAGGGACAAGAGCAGTACAGTTTCTTCCAGCATGTAGAGGTCCTAATATTCACTTAATTGGCGGAATATCTGCTACTGGAGTGGTTCCCATGGAAAGGAGAAGAGGTTCTTTCACTACAGAGCTAGCCAATGAGTGCATCAGGCGTATTTTGCATAATTGGACACAAGGGAGAAATAGGTTAGAAGATTTGATAATAGTGTGTGACAATGCTCCATGCCCTAATAGACTGGAAATAATTTTGGGAGAGCGTGGTGTAGGTTTAATAAGACGGGCCACTTACTCTCCTATGCTCAATCCTATTGAAAATATATGGTCAAAAATAAAAACATTAGTCAAATCGCAACTGAGGATTCCTCCAGTAGCTCCATCCGGAGTTGGAGAACAAGGTCTTCAGTATCTGGAGCAGATAATCGATGAAAGGATAAACACTGTAACTGGTGGCGATTGCAGCAGAGCAGTCCAGCATTGTTCTACCCACCACGGAGCAGCCCTTGGAAGGGTAACCATGACTGTCGGCAAATGAGCTCTGGGTTATTTTCTCAAGGTGTTAGAAATTAGGATTTTTTTGATTTTTGATTTTTTTTTATTTGAACTGGTAATAAGTTTTCACAGTTATATTTAGAGAGTATGGACCATTGTTTAGTCTATATTCATATAAAAATTAAGACTCCGCTCATAATGTAACAGTAAATGTAATCATATTTCCTCATTAACAGAACGCATTCAATAAAAGATATATTTTTTTATTATGGTTTTAATATAACTTTGAAAGAAACAGTAATAAGTGATGAAATTTACTCAGTAGTTTCCTCAGGAACAGCCTCTGAAACTTTTTGAAATGTGTTAAAAATCATAGGTACCTTAGGTTTGTAAGTGGAATGACTCATTAAAATTTTTCTAAACGAAGATTGAGTTGAAGAGTAGGTATCATATGATAAAATAAGTAGTTGGTGGTTGAAAGCATTGAATGTGTTTAATATCAAATCCTCATTACTTAAATTTCACTGAAACATTAATCTTCGAGTCCATGAAAATAGCTTTTTATATTGAATTGTTTCGAACAATTTTTTTCAATGAATTCTCTGATGATTGAGTTTCAGTTTCAGCACTAAAGCGTGCAGGAGAGTGGAAGAGCACTGAAATTGCGATGAGTTATGTCGATAATTTGGTCAACAAAAAAATCGAAATGTCTCGCAAATTATTTGGTTATAAGGAGAGTACAAATGTTCTGCAGTCCTCGAGTTCAGCAGTTTCTGAGTCAACAGATGGATCATCATTAACAGTATCAATTCTTTCATCATCAAAATCTGTGTTACTTGAAATAACAATTGTACCATGATTTTCATTATATAGGACGATAAAACAAAATTTTTAATTTAAATAATACTACTAACTTGTAAAAATTTTTCAGTTTTACAAGTAAAAAAAAAAGAAATAAACTTTCTTGATTAATATTGTGTATTTGGAAACTGACATTTACAAATGAGAAACAAATGAAACCCTTTACAGTTTATCAGACGACCATATGAATTCAACACGAATACGAAGAGGTCGAATTTGAAAGGAATCTGCCCCAAAAAAATTATAGTGGGACCACATGGTTGGTATTCGTATCATAGAGGCCTTCATATATCCCCATCGAAAATTCAAGGAGGAAACTGACTAAATCTGCCCTCTCGAATAAATTCGTCCGGCACCATTCTTCTCATACAATACATGAATACAAATCCTTTGGATTCATCCCCCTTATGGTTTGCATCCAGGGAGGTATAAAGTCCGCACCAGGGTATTTCCGGTAATCGCCGAAGAGAGACTAGCCATTTCAGTGAAAAAAAACCTCCGAAACAAAAAAAAGGAATAATACGGCTCGTTCATCATAAATTCCCACAGGAGAAAATATTCCCGTACCTCTACTGACACGGAATTGCCAGGAGGAAGTGTGAACGCTTCCGGGACAATTTTTTTCAGGATGTGGAAAGGAAATTATTTTTTAGGAAAATTTCTGGATTTGGTTCTGAATGAAAATCATTTTTCGTAATACTGATCCAACTGCCACAATAAATGAACACACCTATTGTTTTCTCGTAACTCCGAAATCGACAGACTGACAGAGTCTCTCAGGATTTGTGGACCGGAGACTGGTAACACAGTTTCTACGAGATGTAGAGTGCAAGAAGGACTTGTCGGATATTTCCGGTTTCTTCTTGGACTGGATTTCCCAAATTAATGAAAAATCCCTTTAATTGAAAAGAGGCTGTACAACTTAAAACTTTATTTACACTATGTACACCTCGGATGTCTGGATGGCACATATAACCTCCTCTTACGAGCACAATGAGTCAACACACTCACTAGAAATATTGTAAATATTTCTCTAAGTCCTAACCTTAGTTCTATTTATGTTAACTGGCTAAATCAAACGAAACCTTGAAATATATACAAGTCCCCCCTTTTCAAAAGGGGGCGTAAAAACGGTTTGACCGAATAAATGGAAAGTGCAAAACGTACAATTCTGGCCTTTCCCGAAAATATCCAGGCGGAATTCCAGCATTCGACAAAGGTTCAAATATAAAGATTTATTTCTTGGTCATCCGGTCATAAACTCATACCGAAAGTACCTCTGGTCATCCGGTCATAAACTCATACCGAAAGTACCTCGTTGTAAATTCGAAACTAATTGGGGTACTTCGGATATTTCAGTTCCATGACCGTTACAAATCTTAACACCTATCTTTCAAATAAAATAATCCACTCACTGTTTTCCTTCAATTTTATTATTATTATTTATTTGATAAAAAAAAAGAAATGTATAAACACATACAGAATAACATAATGCAGCTTAATGCACATAGTTAAAGAAATACCGATTGATGACGATTATTGGCAGTTGGCAATAATCGTGACGACCACCTGTCGTATAGATTCTTGAATTTAACATAAATTCAGGTCATAGCCCTTTAATTAAAGTGCTACAAAAAGGGAAAGTAGTTTCAGAGCTCTATCATCAGTATTAGCGGAGAAATAATTTCTTCTCAATATTGCGATCTTCATCATGTTCACTCGAAATGTTCTCGAGGAGACTGTGCAGAAACGAACTGCGAATCTTGAATGAAGTACTCCGTTTCCACTGCATATACTCCGCAAGATCTTGTTACGAAATCTAATTAAGAGAATCACAGATATTCTTGGAATACAAATCGGTCTCTATAAAAAATTCTCAGAGCGGAACCGTTTCACTGCCTCCCTCTCCTTGATCTCCTACGAAGTAGAAAATGATCCTTCGAAAATAGGGCTAATAAAGGACTTCAAAGTCACTCAATCCGGATAAAGTGAAGCACACGGTGACCGATAAGAGGCAGTCGAGGGCTGTTTTCATCTCGGAACCTTTCCAGAAAATGTATCAATCATAGTGAATGGAAAGCTCCTATCCAAGGCCTAATCCCTGTATGAAAGAGATGAATAATATTGTTAGTGTGATCTTCTGCATTTATGCTTGATGAATTTCCTTTCCTTGTGCAATCAGGAGTGGATGAACCTTGATATCTCCGAAGATTTATGCGCAACGAATCACTATGGAAAGGAATGCTGCCTAATCCTCAAATCTTGTCATCGATGGGTACTAATTCATGCATACAATCCGTTTGAAAGTTTCATTGAGAAATTTTCTTTTTGGACGGAGAAATTTTCAAGAGACTTGAAAGTTCGTTTGAAACTTGATCACAAGTTCAGTTGGGTCGCTGTGTGAAAAGACTTGACCAACGTGTTTGACCCTCAGTTTGCGTAAAATTCAGAATGCGATAAAGCGATTCAAAACAAGTTCGATGAAAGGATGATTTTTCAATAAAACAAAACATTGACAGATTGATCTAACTGCGGCCTTAATAGCAAGAGAAATTTGAGTCCTCAATTAAATTATAGAGAGAACAAAAATCTTAGAACAAAAATATTTAAAAGCAAAATCCTGAAATAGATCAATTTTTGTTCCAGTTTCAGCAAAATGTCATGCATTTTTGAAGCATATTTGTTGCAATCTGTGCTAACTCCATCAACCACTTAAAATTGTTGAAAAGGGAACGTGAGTCATGTGGTGCTCCTTTGGCAAAGTCTTCAAATTTTCTCAACAGGCGTGCAGATATGTTCAAGAATTTTTTTTTAATTGTAAGTACAATGAGGTTTTTAGTTTGTGAACTTTGTCATAGCTTTTGTACTTTGATACGTGGTAAGTAATGAAATTTGTCACTGAGTGGAAGTCGAACATTACAGTTTTTTTCATGCACAGTTTTCAACCCCATGGAGGAATAAAACTAAAGCACAATGTTTCACAGATTGTAATTTTAGAACAGAATTGTAATGGTCGACTTGTACTCTTGCTCTTATGTTTTAAGAGCACTGACGATGGGATAGTTCAAATTGCAAAAAACCTTTTTTTTTATTTTCTGCTACAGAAGCATTGACGTTGAAATGGTTTGATTGAAAAATACCTTTTTGTTGATATCCTTATAAAAATGCACTGACTGATTGCTGACAAGAAATTGTTGATGATGGAACTCGTGTAGAATTATTGTTTATGCAATAACCATTATCTCTTATTGTTCTTGTAATGAACTTTTCAACAGACATCTGTTTTTTGTCGAGGAAAAATTTACTTTTACAACAATTTTTGATTCCACAAATAATTTTAATGAATATTTGATTGTATTGGTGTTACTTGGTGGAAATACATTTTAAATAAATAATAAGATTCAAATTTCTACAAATTTTTATTTTACATTTTGAATGAGTTTCACTGAAATCATTCTATATTCATGGCTAAAAAACTTTTTCGGAACATCATCTCGAATAGGGTAATAAATAAAAGTATGTTAGGAATTTTTCAGGAAGACTTTCAACAACGTGGACCGGTCAATATCTTTGTTCATTCAAAATACTATTTATAGTTATATCTGTTTATTTTGGGGGATTCTAAATGTGTTAATCTTGAGAGTTCACTTTCTGTATAGAAGATTTCAAAATTCAACACTTTAAACAAAGATTTTTGTTGTTCTACCATAATTTCTTTCCACTACAAGATTATAAACCATCCTTTTTTAGTGAGAAATTCCAAAAAAACCTCAAAATTTTTGGATGTTTTCATCATATATTTGTGATTTTCTTCTTAAGATTTCCAAATCATGAAAACCATCATTACAATGAATACATCCAAGGCATGAGGTTGTCACATTGCTTTTTTTTCACTCAAAGCCAGAAAAAATCATCTATCAACCAGGTGATGTCTAATAAAACAATTATGTTAGATCATTAATATGAATCTATTCTGTTTGGATTATAATTAATTACTGAACATGCCCTGAATATGCGTTAACTTTTGGTTTTTATAATCAGAGTATTTGTTTTACTTATATAAACGAAAACAAAAAATTCCCTTATTATAAGGGTACTTGAACAGTGCAACCATTTGAGAACTACAATATATACAGTGCTAGTCAAAAGTCCCCTCCCCCCCTCGTATCTTTTGAACGGGTATACTTATAATAATGAAATTTGGAGGGTGGAAATAAACGGATGTATGTAGGCTTCTCAACTGGTCATAACAGGTGACGCAATAGTCATAAATGACGTCACAAGGCCACTGTGACCAATAATTTTAAATGGGACCCTATGGCAAGTGACAGCTCGTTTGAGAGGTATTGAAAATACCTATTCAGCCATACCAATTTTGTTTGGGTTTCGGCTGATTTTGATTGATAAATTGAAAAAATACGAAAATTATAGTTTCGCATTTAATTAATAAAGATTTTAAAGTACGCCTCTGATTAATTGTCAAAAAGGTTGACGTGTTTGAATTCTCTACTTGTCAAAAGTGTTTATACCTTGAAAATTTACCTAAGCTATTGTTTAACGAGACGTTTAAGTGTTTACATAGACAAAATGGTACGTACTGTAGCCGACAAAGTAGCAGCTATCTTAATAATTTGTGAATGTAGAAACAAATTTTTTTATGAAATTTCAACACCTTTTGAACGGGGCCAAATTTAGAAAAATGTTTTAGGAACAAAATGTTTCATCTGACGTCAAGAATCTAAGTTTGAAATTAAAGCAGTGGTCGAATATTCACCCTGTATACTGATAAAGATGTTTTTTTATAATCAACATCACTAAAAGATAGATTAAATATTTGTAAGTACTTTTTAATATTAATTATTTTGATTCTTTTTCAATTCTCACCTTCCATACTCACGATGAACAGATAAAATAGACCTCGAAAGCTCGAGTTTCATAAAAAAAGCTCATCATTTCATCCTTGAATATACCAAGAAACATTTTCTTGATTTGGGTTTTCAGAAAAGATTATTATTCTATACAAAATACATAAACGCTTCAAACTCTGCCAGGAATATTCCAAGTTAATTAATTTTCGATGAGCATGAATCTCACATTATGTTCCCAAAATCGATAGAAAAGCCTGACTCTGCGACAAAATTGAACGTATATCGGAGTGGAAGTTCGTGTAAGCCGGAAGTGGAGGAACAAGTTATACCGAAATAGTTATATGGGGAAAATACGAAAATTTTCTGCATATTTTAATCTCTTTTATACAGCACTTTCTCCTCCAATATATTTTTCGATATTCCAAGCTCGTCGTAGAATATTGAAGGGATATTGAGGATTTCCTGTCTTGAAGCCTTGATATTACTTGATGAAATATAAAGCTCACTGCTTATACATGGTTCCATATAAGAGTGTAGACAACGTAACTCATATAAAAATGTCAAGAAAACTTTGACATGAAATCATTGTACGTGAATTACATATCTGTATTAGAAAAATAAAAAATTTAGAAAGCACTGACGTGAGGTCAGTTGGCTTAGGCGCTCTTGTAAACCACTTACTTAAAAAATCATATCTCCAGAACTATTAGCTTGTCGAAGTCGAGAGTGGTATTTTTGTATACGTCTGATAAAACTGCACCATAAAAAAATTTTTATTTGAACAGTGTCATTTGAAAAAATTTTTTTTGTTACTCGAACCTATTCGGCCGATTTGACCGAATAACGAACTTAGCCGAGATATTTATACCTCAAACCTATTCTGAAAGTTTCAACTCTCTAACTTCATCCGTTCGAGAGTTATCGTGTTCACGGAACGGACGGACGGACGGACAGAATCGATTTTGACCACGGATTATTCATCAGTAGGTCCAAACAAAACGATTGATACCACTTTTGCCCAAAAATTCGAAAGTCACAGACATTTGGGCAAATTGATAAGCACTCTGTTCAGGTGAACAAGAGCGCCAAATAGCACCGTGGGGTAACAACCGCCACACATATGTGAAAGGATTAACAAACCTACATCTTGGGTTTAAGATAACCACTCAGTTATCCATTCACCCTCCAATCCAAAAGAAACCGAACATTTTGAGTAAAAAATACAATTAACATTCTGGAATAAATCATTTTTATCAAAGTATTCCCATTCTCATCGATATACATATTAACATGCTCCAACAAATTGTCAATCGACTTCTTCATACCTTTATTGGAATCGTCCTAAGGAACTCGATCGTCACCTTCTCAATGACCTCAATCGATGCTTGCAATTCTCCTTTCAAAGTCAAATGCAGTTCAGGAAACATATAGAAGACGTACGGAGCCAGATCTAATGACGTGGGCGAATGATGTAAAGGAATAACTTGATTATAGACCAAAAATTCAATTACAAATTGCGAACGGTACGATGGCGCACTATCGTGCAAAAAATCTTTGCAAATTTTTTGATGATAATTTCTTTCGGATCGCAAAAAGAAAACAGCATACCTCAAGTTTTTACACTGATCAACAATTGCTAGAGATCACTTAAGAACTTCTCTTCATTTGTATTGTTTTCAAGTTATCTCGTGAATATCTGTACATTATATGTTCTCTTAGGAAAAATTAAGATGTTTTGAGTTGATTATATCAAATTTTTCCTCACTTCATCGACTCTTGTTCACAAAATCGATTATTATCTGTAGGCTGTTACAGATGGAGTGAAAAGCAATGTGTTATTTGTTATTAAATCTGTATTTTTTCTCTCGTTCAAACACATAAGGTGACAATAATTGAAGAAATGAGAACAATATCAGCTTATCAGTCATGCTGTAGTATAAGCAGCCTGTATGATTGCATGTGCGCCCTTAGAATCAGGGTTACATCCGCTGGCACGTGCCGGCGAGCAAGGACCGATAATCATTTTATTTAATTGTATACAATGTCAACCTTGTTTTATCAATACATTACGTGTTGAATAATAGACAGACAATGTAGACAATATAGTATAAATAGTTATGATATTGTCTGGGAAAAAAAACTCGACATTCATTCAAGACACAGACAATGTTCTTTGATCATTTCATTCATGTGTACCTCGTTGAAGTGTAATGAATATCTCCTGTAAAATAAACACCCTTCCGTGAGAGTGCTGAGTGTTATTCACCATCCCTCAATCGTGTAAACGATTGGCCGAACCGAGTACCCCCAGCCAGGTACGCTACAATGCCGAGAAGACGTTTGGCTCCTGTGCAACTGGACCAAATCATACGGTGGATACAGGAAGGTTTGTCCCAGCGAGAAGTGTCCAGGCGGTTGAATGTTTCGCAAAGTGTCGTGAGTTGGGCTTCGAATAGGTTCATCCAAAACGACTCAGTAGCTTATGTGCAGGGGGAAGGTCGGCAGCGCAGTACAACAGCTACCCAAGATCGTCTTTTGATCTTCAATGCTAGGAGAAATCCCACTTACCCGGCGTCGCGGCTCAATAGATCACTGAGAGTTGCAACAGGAGTTCTAATTTCGAACCAGACTGTAAGACGACTACTACATGTTCGTGGTTTGAGAGCACGTAGGAGGGTACAACATCCTCGTTTGAATAGGGAACACCGGGTTCATCGACGGCAATGGGCTGAAGAGCACCGCAATTGGACAGTTGAAGATCGGAGCTGATGTTTATTTACGGATAAGTCTAGATTTCGTTTGGTCAACTCCGATGGACGTATTCTTGATTGGAGGGAAAGAGGTCGAAGGTATGCAGAACAGTTTACGGTACCCACAACAGCTTTTGGCGGAGGTTCTATATGTGTATGGGGAGGCATTTGTTTGAACCAACGCACAGAGTTGGCTGTTCTGCAGAACACCACAATGACCAGCCAGAGATATCACAATATGATTATTGAACCCAAAATTGTTCCGTTTGCGGCTGCCTTGGGCGAGAATTTCATTTTAATTGACGATAATGCCCGTCCACACCGTAGTTGTCTGGTTAATGAAGCGCTAGAAACTCATGCTATTCATAGGATGGACTGGCCAGCTCGCTCTCCAGACATGAATTTCATCGAACATGTCTGGTCTGAGATGTCTAGACAATTGTCAACCTCAGAACAACCTATCAATAACCTGGAGGACCTTTCTAACGCTTTACCTGATATTTGGACGAATTTGCCCCAAAATTTTATAAATCGTTTGATTGAAAGTATGCCTCGTAGTGTAGAATGCTTGAGACGAGCTCGTGGGGGACCAACTAGGTACTAGCTTAACCTAAACTTTTTATGTTAATCCAACACAGAATTTTGAGTGTTCCTAATAAAGTCTTTTTTTCTCTCCAACTTTCCATTTTTTCATTCTTTTCTCAAGTGAACGATATTATCAACTGAAAATACTCTGATATCTGACTAAATTCATAATCTTGGAGCGAATATTTCAGAAATAAATTTAGAAAAAGTAATTGATACCTATCAATTGTTGAGTAGTGTACTTCACCAAGCAACCTTTTTTGGGTGTTCCTTCATCCGGCGCTCTCCATTCAGCATTTTGTCGCTTTTTTTTGGGCTTATATTCAATACACTACGTCTCGTCGCCAGTAACAATCGATTTAAAAAGGTTTTGATCCTTCCGAGCACTTTTAATGATGTCTTTGGAATCCTCAATTCCATAAACTTCTTGGTTTGGTGAGTTTGTGTGGTACAAACCCTCGATTAACCTTCTTCCAGCGTCTCTCTACATGATTTAATTCTCCCGAACTACTCGTAAGCTTGCGTACGGGATAGACAATCATCACCATATGCATTTTGCAGCATTTTTTTTTTGCAGCATTTCAGTGAAAGTTTCATCAAGTTTAACACAAGGATCAATTGCAGCTCTTTTATTGAATCTCTCAAACAAAATGCACAGACATAACTTTCGTTGTGTGCATCTTAATGTCATGAAATTTATACCAGTTGTTAATGAGGGACTGAGCAATCTACAAGTAGAATAATACAACAGATGACACTACTGGTACTAATTTTTACAAAGATCGGTTTCTTTTGGAATGGAGAAAATAAAACGATCATTTGTTCAAGAAGATGGTATAGAGAATCCAATCAAGGATGTATTTCAACACCTGATGACTTTGTTTTGTCGAAACGATTGATTGTATCATTTGTCGAGCTGCGTGTGAGTATAGGCGAAAAAACTTCCAGCTGTGGTTACCGCATGAATTTTCGAATGACATGAAAGGTCTGCGACGATGAGCACTTCACTGAGGTGGTGTAAGTAACCATTTCTGAGTTAACAGGTATGTTTTTAAACATTTCCAAATAGGAAGAGGTTTCGAGTCTTTACGCACTTGTTCTAGATACTTTTTATGTATTGTAGAACAGTGAGATACTAATTCAATCGCCAAAATGAGTGTACAAACCTATATCTGAAATTAAAATTAACTAGTCACTTCTCATATTTTTCCTTAATTTTTGGTCGAAGCTCAAATTCCTTCTCCTAAATCCCAATCGAAAGTAGTCATCACTCCATCGAAAACCATTTAGAATATGTTTCTTCTGCTAACCTCGTATCAATTGAATCGCTTTAATGCACGTGGTAACATAATTACAAATATGTATGTATTAAGGGAATTATTTGAGATGTCTAAAATAATAATAATGACATTATTCCAGACATCTTAGATGGAAAACAATGAACATTTTAGGTTATGCGCAGGGAGGAATGCGCGAGTCAGACTTGGTGTAAAAATCCACGGAGTGCGACTACTGCTTGGTCCTTATACTGTGAGTGTACTTCACCAAGCAACCTTCTTTGGGTGTTCCTTCATCCGGCGCTCTCCATTCAGCATTTAGTCGCTTTGTTTTGGGCTTATATTCAATACACCACTTCTCGTCGCCAGTAACAATCGATTTAAAAAGGTTTTGATCCTTCCGAGCACTTTTAATGACGTCTTTGGAATCCTCAATTCCATCAACTTCTTGGTCTTTGGTGAGTTTGTGTGGTACAAACCCTCGATTAACCTTCTTCCAGCGTCTCTCTACCTGATTTAATTCTCCCGAACTACTCGTAAGCTTGCGTACAGGATAGACAATCATCACCATATGCATTTTGCAGCATTTGATGCATTTCAGTGAAAGTTTCATCAAGTTTAACACAAGGATCAATTGCAGCTTTTTTATTGAATCTCTCAAACAAAATGCACAGACATAACTTTCGTTGTGTGACATGAAATTTACACCAGTTGTTAATGAGGGACTGAGCAATCTACAAGTAGAATAATGCAACAGATGACACTACTGGTACTAATTTTTACAAAGATCGGTTTCTTTTGGTATGGAGAAAATAAAACGATCATTTGTTCAAGAAGATGTTTAGGAAATCCAATCAAGGATGTATTTCAACACCTGATGATTTTGTTTTGTCTAAACGATTGATTGTATCATTTCTCGAGCTGCGTGTACGTATAGGCGAAGAAACTTCCAGCTGTGGTTACAGCATGCATTTTCGAATGGCATGAAAGGTCTGCGACGATGAGAACTTCACTCAGGTGGTGTAAGTAACCATTTCTGAGTTAACAGGTATGTTTTAAACATTTCTAAATAGGAAGAGGTTTTGAGGGTTAAGAGCATTTGCGCGCTTTTTCTATATACTTTTTATCTACTATGGAACAGTGTGATATAAATTCAATCGCCAAAATGAGTGAAAAAACCTATATCTGAAATTAAAATTAACTAGTCACTTCTCATATTTTTCCTTAATTTTTGGTCGAAGCTCAAATTCCTTCTCCTAAATCCCAATCAAAGTAGTCATCACTCCATCGAAAACCATTTAGAATATGTTTCTTCTGCTAACCTCGTATCAATTGAATCCTTTAATGAACGTGTAAACATAATTACAAATATCTATGTATTGGTAAAGCAGAGCTGTGCTTCGCATCGAAAAAAAGTGCTTCCCAAACTTTTTAAGCCCTAAGCACTCGAAAAAGGCTTCGAGTCTCAAGGTTCTAAGCACCGCTTTCGACAGAAAGCTCAGGATTACCGAACACTTTAAAAAGTAATTGAATATTTCGAGCACTAAGCACTAAGCACTTTAGTGGGAACTATTTTTATGTAATGTTGTGTTTTATTAGGAAATGAGAACTCTTTAGCTTCATCAGACATATCTAAAATTATGATTTCAGGGACAGGAAAAACTCAAAAGCCATTTTATTTGTTTGTGAAATTTATGCATTCAACTTACATTCTGGTACTAGTTAATCTTATTCGTCGATCTGAATCTGAATGGCTGTTCCTAATCCATGCATAAAGTTGAATTAATAATCGAGAGGACCCAATTATTTTATAAGCGAGAACATATTACTGAAAAAATGTGGAATGCACTGACGTGAGATCAGGAACTTTTACGCTTGTTCTGAAAGTCTTTCTCAGACTTAAAAAGAGTACGATTCTAAATCAAGCCAGCACAATGAGTGTGAAAGAATCAATAAACATATATCTTTAAATGGAAGTTGAGTGAACTTACAGTTTCAGCAAATCTCTTCGATCTGGCATTCTTTCCACATTTTCTATACCATATATAAGTTGTTTGTAGTTGAGTCATCATCAATTACCAACCGAATTTTCAGATTCATAATTGCTGAGCTAAGCTAGATTTTCTTTGAACATTGGTTTTCGGATGCCCATACTTACTGAACCATTGGACGGATTTGACCCAATAACGAACTTAGATGTTTATGTTTATACTGGCTTACCTAGGTGTACATATACCAATGTACACCCCCCAGAAGCTAATTAAAGCTTGTGCGAGTTAGGTTAATCAGTGTGTGTTCTGTGTAGGATTTGTTACTGTGTCCTTACGCCACCTTAGGCACAGTACTGTTAATTTTAGACCCAACAGCGAATGGTGGCCGCATACCGAAAGCTAGAAAATTTCTTTCCTGGCCCCGGATTTGAACCTACGACATTTCGGGTTTCCACGTCAAAGGTCAAGGCTTTATTCCACCAAGCTAAGCGACACACACAAGACAAGGGGACACACGACAGATATTCGGACAATTAACATGGAAACATGAGAACTCTAGCTCATCTCCTTTATATGATAGAGAGTATACGGCCGGACGGACTCCATCAACTTCGAACCTATATTCTTTATCAGGAAGTGAAACCCAATCGACTCACACCCTTCTATCTATCTATCCAGTTTTTCATTACTCTGGATTTTGACCACTCAAGAAATTCACCGAGAGGGTATGTTCAATTATAAATAACCTCGTGAGGTGCTTATTACTGTGACATCACTTAAATGCATATGCCGTTGTTTTGATGCAGTACGTCATAGAATCGAACAACTCCTAGGCCACAGGGGTGGTCCTTCTTAAAATCAGCAGCGTAGACAAATCTTTCCTCGTTACAGCGTCAGGTTACCAGTCACTTTGTCGATGTAACTAGATCACTCGTAGCTTCTACATGTGTCAGGGTTGTCATCAATCTCTGCCTTCTAGTTGTTGGAAAAAAATTTGATAAAGATGATAAATTCAGCTATGGGTTAGAGGAGAAACAATCTTGACGTGGAATGATAATAGAGGTCATTAATCTTCCAGCTACAGCGTCCTAGGTTTCCGAGTTCCGCTGTTGTACAATGCGGAGAATGCTGAAAGGAAGATGTGTGCCCTCGCTAGCGTTCGGTTTTTATTGTCTCGCGAAGGATATCGGAGTAGCGAGACTGCTGCAGCACAGAGTGGTTAACGGTGTAGAGTTCACATAATCCTCTGTATTTTCCAAGATACATGTGACGAATGAGCGTTTGATTGTCAAGACTGAAAGTGAGACGTACAACTAATTCGTCTGCAGTGGAAATTCTGTGACACAGGTTTGGAGGGAGATGTTGAATACACTATATGGGTTTATTTATGTGGATTTGAAAAAATAATTTCAAAGCCTGTGGCAAGTTGACCACACGTAAAGGGGCTTTCAATACACCGTGCTATTTCGGTAGCTTGTGTACTTATTCAAGGTAGTTAAACAAGTGAAGCAACCTGCTTTCGTTTTACCCAAATGTCTGTAACTTTCGAATATCCAGCTGAAATGGTTTCAATCGATTGGATTTTATTACTTGACGAAGAATCTTTGGTCAAACTTGACTATTACCGACCGGCCAAATACTCTCAATTTTCCAATGTACATAAACTAGAGAATTTTCCTGCTTGTTCTAGTAGAACAACATACTATGATTTTCCTAAATATCTGTATCTTGGAATATCTAGCTGAAAATGATCTCAAGAGATTGGGTTTGATTTTCTGATGAAAAATACAGTTTCAATCCTGAGTTTTCCTCCCGGTCACCTGCCAGTATATGATACTCTCATCATCCAAAGGAGATGAACTAGAGTTTCCATCTTTTCATAATAGGTCTATACATACGTGTCAATGAAATCTTCGGTATTTTCAATCATAAATGTTGAATAATTATTTTATTTCCGGAATGAACTTAGCGAAAAGTTGACATAGTGAATTCCTGTAACTCACAATGGGATGTAAAGAAAAATTAAATGATTAAAAACACAAAAGATTTCAACAACATTCAATCATTGAGAAAAATATCATGATTAGCTTTAATGTTAAGAGCTTGTTCATCAATGTCCCAACGGATAAAGCACTCACAATCGTAACAAAAATGCTGGAAGAAGATGAAACTCTAAGTGAAAGAACTTCCCTTAGTTCTCGACCTATATATACTTAAACCCAAATTGTGGAAGAGATATATACAGGGTGAGTCTCTGACCACAGCGTTAATTTTAACCAGAGATTCTTGACGTCAAAAGAAACATTTTCTTTTTATAACATTTTTCCAAATTCGGTCCAGTTCAAAGGATATAGGGTGTTGAAATTTCATAAAAAAATTGAATTTTTACCTGTAATATTCAAACGAAAATATCAATTGAAATTATCTCTTGTAGAAGATTTTTGATAACAGTCATGTATATTTTGACATCAATAGATTTATTCAATTTCTTGTGGGTTTCTCACTACAACTGTACAGATTGGTTAAATTGCATTAAAAACAAATATCACTTGAACTAAAGGTCCGTATCTTGTACTTCCAAGAATCATTAGTCTTTTTTGCAGATGAAATCATTCATCATCTTTTTTCTTAAATTGCACCATTTATGACATATTTGAAGTTGGAAGGAATTAAATCGATATAATAATCTGATGAAATATGAGTGAGTGAATCATATCTTAGAGGAAAAATTATGTTTTTGAACAATTCAGATTCAATAGTGGATGCTACGAAAAATAATTTTAATTCAAATTAATCTGGACTACAGAGGGGTATTTGCCCAATGTGAAAACTCTGAATGCTTATAACTTTTTAACGCAGCTGAATATAGAAGTGTTTTTTTATCTCATGAACCCATGGTTAAAATTAACGCAGTATTCAAAGACTCCTGTATATTGACAATTTCGAACAAAAAGCTTTCGACCAATATATACTCAAACCCAAATTGTGGAAGAGATATAAATATAGTACTTTTATCATTTGGTAACCTGGAATGCATATTATAGATGCAACATTTTAACAATCAGAAAGAATCTATCGAATTCACCATTGAAATCGAGAAAGATATGGAACTTTCATTTTTAGATGTACTTGTTCATAAACAAAACGGAATCTCAAGAACCAATGTGTACAAAAAACTGACAAACAGGTCAATATCTACATTTCAATTCAAATTATCAAGGGTAACACCACTAGAGGTGAGAATTTTTTGAGAACTCTCTTGTTTTTTGGGAATTATGCGTTTAAATTTCATGAAACAAAGTTATTCTTAAAAAACCACGAGCTAAAGGCGAGTGGTATTTCGGGATCACTTTGTTGAGTGAAATTTGTATAATTTTCAAAAAACGACAGAGTGTTCTCAAAAAAAAATCGAATCTCGTGTGGTATTTAGAAAGATCATTCAACAATATAAATAAAACGAAATAAAAAATAGTTTTTTATTCAAAAATAACCAGATAGAAGCATAACAACCAATTCTTCATCTTTATTCTCAAAATTATAATTATTTATAGTACAATTATTATACACATTACGAGCATTATTTTCGAATGATGAAGTAGATAATGATGTTGTTTCTTGAAGGACATTTTTTTCACTCCTTATGGCTGTGATTATATTTTTGTGATATTGTTGGTCCAGTTGTAGATACGGTTTCACTGACGCTGCAGAAGAATGGCCTGTTATCTTTAGCAGCTGTTCCTCGCAAATCCCTGCTTTGGCTAATTGGCTGACAGTGATGATGCGAGTGGTTGGTTATCTTCGATTTGGTGGTATTGATGCCAATGAGTTCTGCCGATTCTTTTGTCCATTTAGCTATCGTATTGGGACCGACTGGGGAGTTTTTGAACCATGAACCATATTTCCAATTCTTATGTGGAGGAGTAAGAAATAGCAGTTCTTTTCTTTCAGTGTCAGTTATGTTTGCACCTTGTCTTTTTTATAAAATTAAATTAGGCATGATGAACCCTCTCCTCGAATTGGAAATGCCACGCAATGCTCCGCGCAATGCAGCAATGCAGCAATAAAATGAACTTTTCTGTTCAAACCGCCTGGATTATCTTCTTTACATAAGTTGACCATCTTTTTGTGTTGCTCCAAAGACAGCGCCTTGGCACTAACTTTGCTTTTCTCAGGGTCCACTTGCAAAATACGCCTCTTGACATTTCGTGCATCCCGCGCCGTTTTAAAAGCCACGTCTGTGAATGGATCGAACCTAACGCCCCATTCGGAGTAGAATTTTTCCTGCAGCTGTTTGGCAATATTCTTCCACAAGGTTTTTACGACACATTCCTTGTAGTCTGATCCATTTCCTTTCTTCATATTGAAAGCCCAGTCTAGCATAATATTATTGAGCTCTGACAAACTTGTTTTTTCATATACAAGGTATTCCCGGGCAGCACAGAATTCTTCGCATTGTTTCCAAATGTAGGATCTTGACTTCACTGTATTAAGCGGCACACTTTTCTCCACTTTTTCCTCAATTGAAGTAATATTACAATTCTCTAAACGTTTCATTTTTATCTACTTTTTGGTAAAATACGAAAATAAACTGACAGAACTGCCAAATGTGCTGTTGAAGTTATCGCTAACAACTGCTTGTTTATCGTAACCATGACGACCGCTACTTCCACCAACGGCCTAAGCTATCTGGACGTATTAATTTAATTTTAATTTTATTAATTTTTCATTCGATGATGTAGTATAGTGTTGAATGATCAACTGAATATTGAATTGGAAGTGGCGAATTATGTATTTGGTAGAGCAATTAATGTATGCTCTACCCAACAAGATGAAATGAGCTGATGAATAATATCACAAATACACTCAAAGGTAATAGTTTTCCCAAATTTTCAAACGCTTTACCCATCTGAAGTGTGAGAAAATGGTACGAAATGGTAGAAAATATGTTATCTGATAGAAGGTTTCGTATTTTTGTTGACAATAAGAGTAGCGATTTCAAAACATTGAAAAACGATCTTCCTCAAGGACATACTCTGGAAAACATACTGTCATCTGATTTGGAAGTTTAAAAGAATCATTTTATTAAGTGGCGATTATGGCAAAATCCAAGTATAACAGAGGTTTCTTGTTTCCATTTGAATAATCATGAAAAATATAGAAAATTTGCAGTAACTTTCAATGATTCTACTATTGAACATAATTTCTATTTTGAATACTTAGGAGTTAAATTAGATCCAATTACAAGGCTCATTGAGACGATCTGAACCTAAAACTGAAAACTAGGAATAATATTGTTCAGAAGTTAGCTGGATCATCTTGGGTTGCTGATTGATGCTTCTACTCTACGCACAGCATCTCTAGCCTTAGTCTTTTCTGCAGCTGAGTATTGTTGCTTTGTTTGGTTTAATAGTACACAAACACAAAAATGGATGCTTAATTGAATATATTCATGAGAATAATTACTGGCACCATAAGATATACATCAGTTCATTGGGTACCAGTTTTATCTAACATTGTCCCACCTGATATTCGCAGACAGACTGCAGCTCTGATTTCTTGCAGCATATATCATTGTTTTCCTAATTTATTTCCGATTATTTCATACATTCCACAAAATGAAATTCCTAGATTGAAGTTCTTTTTTCGGTTTTTATCCTTTTGTTTTTAGATTCGTTATATGCAACTTGAAGAAGCCTCTGTGATTATTACTTGAAGACCACTCTTGAAGAAAGAAGTCCCTTAAATATATTTAAGCTTATTTCTGTACACACAACAATACTTATAAGGGGAGGCAAGGCTTTCTTTATTAGATTTTTTCCCAAGGCTTTCATATCATACACCCCGTCATCAACCCCACCTAACATTTGTTAGTAAGCCAATAGTTCTTAAGAATCTAGATTCCAAAAATATATTGGGAAGATCGAAACAAATAATAAAAGATCAACTCGAACTCAGTACAATACAAGAAGCTGTACATCAAACTATATAAAGCGTGAAAAGTTTATCAGAAAAAATTAGAAGAATTGGAAATTGGTACGACATTAAACACGGGGTACCATCAGGGCAAATCTAACAAAAGTTAAACCCGATAACGAGAATCAAAGAACGACTAACTGTCTATATGAGATACCATGCGAGTGCAGAATAGCTCATTTCAACAATTCAAATCGATTGCAAGGACATTTCCGAAGTTACCATGAGTATGTGACCGACCCGACAGACGTCTGGCCGACATACTCAAATTTGACAACGTATTCTGGATCAGAAAGTTAAAAATAGAGAAACTTGCGCCTGAAATTAGAAATTTACAATATTTCATTTCGCAATTTCTCTACGCAAAAAGTCAGATTCAAGAATTCTACATAGAAGGAGGTTACATGTGTGGCAAGGAACTCGAGGCGACTTCCATTACACAAATAGAACGAACCCATGGTACTTGTGAACTTCCTCCTAGAATCTAAAATAAATATATTCTGACTACACAAGTCAACAAAGGCATCGTACATCTCCAGACTCCGCTGGCTTCAAATTGGCGCTTCAGGAATAAAAGCCCGGACAAGTCCGTCCGGTTTTGCAACTTCATTTGCTATGGATGAATTCCCGTTTTCATCAAAGACACGGTCTGGAGTGCCACGCCTCCACGATCTAGGGACACGTAACGGGATGCAGGCAGAGAAAACCAGACGGTTGTTGCAACCTAACGAGAATAACAAAT
Organism: Micraspis discolor; assembly: GCA_030674115.1. Lineage (NCBI taxonomy): Eukaryota > Metazoa > Arthropoda > Insecta > Coleoptera > Coccinellidae > Micraspis > Micraspis discolor. Next base: position 94,351 of record JARTUT010001784.1, read on the forward strand.
AGGTGGGCGAATACTTACCTTGAGTATCGACCGCATTCCTCTACAATTTCAACAACACCCTGAGGGTTCACACGGGGGTAATTACAGCGGCGGAAGGAGCTGAAATATGCATCCACTTTGCCGAGCAAACGACCCTGGAAAAGAAGAGAAAAAACGTTCAGGCTTACATTTCAGCAGTGTTAATACGTAACGAAGAGGAAATCGGTCTTTATGAGCTATGCAGACGTGAGCGCTTTCAGGGGATGTTTTTGTATCGTTTTCACTCGGAAGAAGCTTGATTGCGTGATTCAGAGATAAACTGGAAGCTATCAGGTCCAGACAGTTTTGAGGGCAGGGATATTTTTCTGTGCTTCTCTAAGACTCTATTTTCGTCCAGATGGCGTACAAAACAAAGCGATTGAATAATTTATTCAGTAGTAGCATTCATCGATTTCTTGACATTTATCTTTTCAGTTATTTTATGACATTGAAAAGAATATTACAAGGCCGTTCAGAAACTAACCTCCGGTTAACTGAAAAAATACACCAAGTTAAGTAAAAATATTTTAATATATACATCTTACAACTACATCTTTGCACTATTTTTCGACATACTCTCCATTACGATTGAGGCACTTATCGTATCTCTTCACAAGCTTTGAAATTCCTTCTGCATAAAAATCACCCGCTTGTGCCTTGAGGCCCCCATCGTGCACAGAACTTACGGTAACCCAATCTTGCTGTCACTATCTCGTACAAAAGAGTCTAAGATATCTGTGGAAAATTAGTAGACAACTCCGCCATTGTGAAACGTCGATTTTCACGAACTTTTGCATCAACTGTCTGAACGAGTTCGTCAGTCACCAATGATGGTCTACCACTCCTCTCTTCATCATGAACGTTTTCTCGTCCACTTTTAAATAAACGTACCCATTCAAGGACAACTCCTTCACTCATAAATTTGGTCCGTACACGGCACAAAGCTCACGATGAATAGCTGCTGCAGAGTATCCTTTGGCTGTAAAAAACCTTATAACAGCACGCACCTCACATTTGGCGGGATTTTCTATTGCAGCACACATTTTAAACTGCCACAAAAACTAAACTAGCGCAGGTACGATGCTCACTCGACTACGGCTTGATGCCGACTGACCTGCTGAGCGCGTGAATGCACAGATGGCGCGCTACTCCCCCCCACTACCCGCACTGTGACCAATCGGTGTTAGTTTCTGAATGGCCCTCGTATATACTCCAAGCCTGGTTTTAGGAAAGGCAGCAACACCACGGACGCAACACTTCAATTCATTAAAGGCGTTACAATTTGCTTCGAGTATAAAAAATTCTACCAGGAAACGTTTTTTGATGTGACGAAGGCCTTCGACTGCGTCCTTAGCAATACGCTCGTGTACAAACTGGCAAAATACGGTTTTGATTAGATTGCACGGAACCTGATCTACTCCTTCTTGAATGATAGATCTCAGGTGGTGATCACCGATAGTGCTTCCTTCTCTGTTAGACCGGTGAGGACGGGTGTGGCACAGGGATCGACACTAGGACCAATGCTTTTTATCGTTGACGTGAACGATTTTCCTGACTTCATGGCCAATGCTGAGTCTTTTATGTTTGTTGACGGCTGAATCATCTGACACGGCATCCTTGGCGAAGATGGCGGCGACCCCTTTGTCGAGGGCCTCCAAATGTTTCTGTCCAATGAGTTATCCATCAATGAACGAAAGACTGGGAATTTCATTTTCAGCTTGAAAAGTTTCAATGACCGATCTGAAAAGAACACCTCTGTCAGAATTTTGGGTGTATTCCTTGACGCGTCACTTGCATGGACGGACCATTTCGACCAACTGGCTACCAAACTGAGCAGCAATATATTTGCGCTGAGAGTCCTTTCATGTTCCTTGTCCACAGCGGTTTTGAGATCTGCGTACTTTGCTCTTACTTTTAAGATACGGAGTACTGGTGTGGGGTGGCTGCGCTCATGCTGGAACAATATTTAGAATACAGAGACGGGCAGTCAGAGTTTTGTGCGGACCGGGGTATCGCGACTGCTGTTAGCATGTCTTCGGATATCTCCGATTATTCACATTTCCTTTACTGTACATTCAGTACATTCAGAGTGCCTGATATATGTTCATGCACACCTGGAAAACTTTACATCACAGTCCGAAGTTCACAATTAAGACACCAGAAATAAACGAGCTATCAGAAGGGACTCTATGAGACTCAAAAAGTCACAGCGATTTCCTGACTTCTGTGCGGCCACTCTATACAACAAACTTCCTATTGAGGAGGAGTCTTCCAGCTAAAAAATTCAGGAAACAAGTATTCAACTTTCTGCTATCCAAGATCTTTTATTCAGTAGAAGAGTACACAAGCATGACAGTTTGCGAAACCCACTTTATGTAGATTCAATAATCTATAATAGAACTAAATTTCCACCAATTGATGCTCAGATACATTTTAATTGTTTTATGTATAATTCTGTTACAGACATGTTTCAAAAAGTCTTATTTATAGGATGTCTCACAATTTTGAATCTGTAGGTTTGTGTGAAAGCAATTGTATTTGTTGCAATTCATCAATAAATGTCTCTCTCTCTCTCTATAGTAAGGAATTCTTTGCTACGGAAACCTCGGCTGACTAAGCTGAAAAGCTTGTGAGTTGTTCATGGCGACGTAGCATCAGTCAATAAATCTCCGGCTTAGGTAGGAAGTAATATAAGGTGTATTTATAGGAAAAAACACAATATTCCCAAACGACTGTGGCAACACAGCAGTTTGTGAATATGCTTTTCTCACGACTTATACATACAATTCTTTTTTTCGATCGCTGAATTACATAAAAAAAATTTAATGAATATTTTGTTCAATATATCATTGAAAAGGTTTAAACAGTTCTTTATTCATGTTCATTTTACAATATAGAACTGGTAACCATAAAAATTATTTTGTAATGACCAAAGTAGAATAATTTTCAAAGCAGTTTTGTTTGATTCGTTGTATTTCATAAAAAATTGAAAAAGAAATAGTATGAAAACTGATATTGATTATTTGTTACCTTGCATGCCTCCTGAACAAGTAGAAGCTTCGAACGCAGATTCCTTAACTTGAAGCTGCATTGCTGGCTGCCTCAATAATTTCTTTTGGTACATTCATTTTGGCTTTCGCCAAAACATATGTAAAGAAAAATGAACAGACATGCTCATGGCAACGCTTCCATAGCTCACGACATTTGCGACAAATTATTGAGATTTTTTTCGAATTTATCTAACCTTTTTACAAAAGAGAAACAAATAAAATATAAAAAAATACACGCAAAGTATCGGGTTTTACTGGCTCAAAAAGGTAACTGACTCGCCTGCGGCTCGTCAGTTATATCCTCCATCCGGCAGTAAAAACCCTCTTACCTTGATAGTAATGTTAATACTATTCATATTTCCCTAGTTGTAATAATAGCTATAACTTTTGATAACTTAATTGTTTCTTCACTATAATTGAATGACTATGCCATAATATAGGGCCTAGAATGCCACGTCATCTAAAGAATGTGTCCTAGTTCATAACATCCTTATCCCCTGTCTTCCGTAATCAATTACACATTCGCCTCAATTAGGGATGAACATCTGCCTTCCTCCCTGGAAAGCGAGGAAGCTCTCCGCAATGACCATAGAACCGGATAGAGGTCAAGCAATTAGTTCTTATGGAATTGTTCATTTGTGAAAATGCCAGAGGAATTGAATTCCGGATATTTGGTTTCATTGATTCGACCTTCTTTTTCCGTATTGAAGGGGAAATTAAGAGAGGATCGAATTGGATGATGGAGAAATACGAAATTCGAGGGTGGTCCTGTGAAGGGCTTTTGTTTGGTGAATGACGTCGTGGATCTTCGTGTTTTTTTATGTTTAGTCAGTCGTCTACTGCAGACTTTTCGGTTGATTACTTAGAATTATTCCCGACTGAATTCCATGAAGTTAGGGATATAGAAATAAATTGTTGATATGAATATAATGAATTCAATGAAAAGATCACAAACATCAACTTGAAATAGATAGATTAGTTGAAAACAGGAGTCCAAATTGGACAGTTGATGAGAAACATCAACATCCAGATATCGATTTCGTGAGAAAATGAATGCCGAAAACAGCAAACAGAGAAACGAAGCTTTTTCTGCTCAACTGTGAGCACTTTAGGCGAGATGGAGGGAGCTCCCTCACGTGGATCGTCCTCCACCGACTCCCTGCTTTCCCTGAACCACTCAGCCCACTCGTAGACAGCTGTTTTTTTCAGGCAATCGTCCTTGTACACTTCGGTTAACTGTTTCACGCGGAGCTCACACAGTTTGACCAAAAATTTGACCACTATTCTTTGCTTAGTTTTTTCTTTATCACACACCGATGATAAAAGTACTGTAAAACACGAACTGAACAACCGATCGAGACGAAACTTGGGCAGACTGACACAAAACTGAATCCTCTTTCGAATGACACCAACGCAAACGCCGTAGCATAACTTGTTGCCACTTTCCGGGAATTAAATTGACAGACCTTGTATTCATGAATGAAATTATATTCACCTTTCAAATACAGGGTGCGGCAAAAGTCAGTTTACCGTTTTGCGTATGAGAGAAAAAAAAGCAAAAATAATTGCATATAAATTTATTTTCGAGCAAAATATATAACATCAATAATGACTTGTGGCCTCACATTTTATGTTCAAATTGTTTTCCACCACGTTTCAACACATATGCGTCATGGTTTAGTCACGATAGAACAAAAAATAACTGAACGCGTCGCGTTGACTACGGAACCAGTACTTACCAATTGATGCTGATGCATTCATTCCTGATGCTGCCATTGCCAGAGATGTCATTTCACCTATGGTTCCCATTGATTATAATAATACACCCGTTAGGACTGATACTACTCCCTTCGTTCCAACTACTTACTGTGGCTATATTACCCACCCGATCGTAAATTTACAAAAAAGAGAGATAATGTGATTATTATTTCTTTTAAAACCGTCAACACTTTGAGATATCATTTAGTGAGGAACAAAGATAGGCTAAATTCGCTTGATTGTTCTGGAATCTTCTTTTTCTTTCCCACTACTGCCCAGGAGGTTTCATCTACCATCTGCTGACTGAAGAATGGTAGTAGTCCAGGACCTGATAAGATATCTGCCAGAACCCTCAAACTCTTGGCTCCTTTGATTCCTTAACCCATTGCACATTTACTGAATGAATCAGTGTCCTCTGGTCATTTTTCATCTGTCCTCAAGTTGGCAAGCGTCATACCTGTCCACAAAAAAGGTGACAGCCAGGATATTACAAATTATCGACCTATCTCCATCTTAAGTCAATTGTCCAAGATTCTCGTAAGAATAATATACAATCGCATGTACAATTATTTGGCAAAGTACTCCATACTACCCAATCAACAACACGGCTTCAGACATGGTAGGTCAACCCAATCGGCTAGTTGTGAATTTTTCGAATTCGTCTACAAGAGCCTTGACGGCGGTGAGTATGTGGCGTGTATATTTTTTGATCTCTCGAGGGCGTTCGACACTCTTCAGCATGGGTTCATTATGAGCAAGATGTACCAAATGGGATTCAGGGGCGTGTTTCTGGATTGGGTCAGGAGTTTTTTATCTGATCGTAGAATTTAGGTAGGATTGAAAGACGCTATATCTGACGAACACACAAACAGCCTGGGTGTCGCGCAAGGGTCTGTTCTGGGCCCACTTCTTTTTATCTTGTTCATCAATGATCTGCCTGCATATGTAATGGCCAATACACTGGTGATGTTCGCTGATGATACCTCTATCGCTATGAAAGAGAAAAGTCTGCAGAAATTGAAGCTGCTGTGCGAGACTATTGTACAGTGTTTTACTGATTGCTGTCACAAAAATGCGCTTATACTTAATTTGAAAAAGTCGGTGATAGTCAGGTTTCAAAACCAAGACAAACCAAGCGAACCTCTCATCATCAAATACAAACAAGGGGGAGGCGAGAGATGACGTGAGATTTCTGGGCCTCTATGTGGATGGTGGTCTGAGATGGTGTATTCACGTTGACCATGTATGTGGTAGGCTGAACAGTGCTTACTATGCCTTATCACGTGTCAGGAGTTGTCTCCCTGTCGAGGAGCTGCTGACCATTTATTACAGCATGGCTTATTGCCATTTAAGTTACAACGTAGTTCTCTGGGGCTCCTCGGTAGGGTCTAATCGGGTGTTTATTTCACAAAAACGCATCATGCGCCTCATTTTCGGACTTCGTCCACGTGATTCATGTCGTCCGATTTTTTGCGAGTTTAAAATTCTTCCCTTCCCATGTATAAACATTCTCAATAGCCTTGTTTACGTCCATCAGAACGTGAGTAGTTTCAACAAATGTTCCTATTTTCATGAGTATGGTACACGAATCAATGGCACTATTGCCTTTCCCCTGCATCACACAGCTAAATATGAGTCCTCACCAAGTTATTTAGGTATCAAATTGTATAACTGGTTGCCCAGTAGAATGAAAGCGATGAATGGAAGGTCTTTCAAGAGAGAGGTCAAATTGTTATTGCTCCAGAAGTGTTATTACTCTATTGAGGAGTTCCTTAAAGACTCCATTTCTTGAATTGGTCATTTATTTTTTTGTAGTTTTTTGCTTATGTATGTAATTTTATATGACTTATCCTATACATTTTTTGTAATGTCCAAAAGGATCAATAAAGTTTATTAAAGTTTATTATTATTATTATTATATGTTGGAATGTGGTTTGAATGGTTGCAACTCTGTTTATGTGAGTAGAACGGGTAGAGCTCTCTTCACTAGAATAAGTGAGCATTTACGGAGTAGAACTAATTTTTCTAATAATAACTAGGCATTTGGGGTGCATCTGAGAGACACGGGTCACCAATTCGATAGATCCAAAAATTCGAAAATCTTGCAACATTGCGATTTTGGTATGAAACAGATGATATTTGAAGGTATGTTCATTAATGAATATTCTATCTTCTATATAGTTCAATAGTTCGATATAGTTTACACTGTCTTCTGTTACTTTCGTTTTTGTTATTTTAACGGGATGGCAGTAGTGGTGTAGTGAACAGACTTTCTCGAAGGACCGTGAATATATTATAATTACCAAAAAAGATTTCGAACAGCGAAACAGCGAAATACCCTCTTATTTTATGGATTTACCCAGCTTGTGGTGTCGTAATCCTTGAGAGCGCTCTCACCATACACTGCTAAAATCCACATCCAATTCGTTGAGCGATTCACGAAAAGAAAATTATTTATCGAAAATTTGTAATCGTTAAGCCGTCGATAGCTGTATATACGTGCGTACTGAAAATCTCGAAGCATACTGTTTGCTCCCTGGCCGTGCGTATCGAAACACCTGTTCGGTCCACAAAAAAAAAAAAACATTTCGCATGTGTACAAATAATAAACCCGAAATTTTAACTGACGAATAAATGAAAATAAGGGAATAACCCAGTTCACAACAAGTGGTATAAAAGTAGAACCTTAGACTATATAAGAATAGACCCCTTTATTCACATTGAAAAGTGTCGCATCTGAAACTTATAGCTGGTAGATTGTAACGTATTGAGCTGGTCCACACAGGTTCATGTTGCCAAACTGAGCAAATAGTAGGTTTCTCTATTCCCCAATAATTGTGAATAAAATCTTTTTCTCCAATTTGCATTCAAAACATTGTATAAAATTTTATATTTTGAATTGAAAGTGTCTTATCGTATATATTAGCAAGAAGTAAAGAAAAACTCTAGTTGATTCTGCTATTTTATGTCAGAGACCACAGATGGAACAGACTCAGGTGAAAGTCAAGACACCGCTGCTTCATTCTCTGCTTGACAATTTGAAGGTCACATGTTCTAAAAGAAACACGTTGACACCTCTGTATCGAAAATAAATACGCAAATCGAAGAAAATATGTGAGAGTCATCATTAGGTTTTTCATATTTTTCATTACTTTTCATCGCATTAAAAATGGTTCGTAAGTGTGAAATTTGTAGTGAAGATAGGAATTTTAATCCGAATTTATCGTTCATAAATAAGTTTATTGTTAGAACCGAAGTATTCAGTTATTCACATGTTCAGTAGCGTAGAAAGTTTTAAAATGGAAGTTTTCAATTAAATTATTATAAGATAAAATGAGGTTTTCTTGAATTGAGGTTCCCAGATGACGATGAAAAAAGAAGAATTTGGGCTTCGCTGTTCGGATGGTCAAGTATTTGCCCAAAGAAAGCAATTTCCATTTGTTCAGATCATTTTGAACCTGATGATAATGTGATTCGAGTAAATGGAAAAGAACTCCTTTTTAAACCATTAGCATGACTTCGGATAATTTTCATTGAATTGTTTCTGAAGATTTTTCTGTAAGTTTTTATTTTATATATGACATTCTACCTTTTTCGTTTAAATTTATCCAAGGCGGGTTGTTACACCCGATATATTTTAGTTAGGACCTTTTTAAAGATAATAATCCCTTTTTTGAATCTGTTTTATATTTTATAATTGACCTCCATAATTTAACTGTTGTTTTTAGTTAGTTTTTCGACTATTGTGAACTTTCATTAGTTCGATTCTACTTATATCTTGTCGCTTATATTGTTTCTGAACGTTTTCGCTTGATTTTTTCCTTTGTCGTTGTCTTTCACTGTAGAGAATACTTACGTTTTCTTATGAATTTTTATTGCTGTCAGCTTCACTTGTGTGATTTATTATACTCATGAAAATGAGCTGAATTAGCTCTGAACATGTGGAGTTACAAATTAAAATCGCAAAAGTACTTATATCTGAATAGTGTTTTGATTTCATATCATGGATCGAACAGATATTAGGACATTAATTTCTAGACTAACGAATTTACGATACAGTTTATGCACCATTTGTCTGGTGGGAACTAGCTTATTTGGAAAGCGCTGGCGAAATTCTTCGAAAATTTCAGCATAATCTCCGTCATGTTTTAGGTAATAACATTAAAGCAAACAAACACGTTCTTCTTTCGTTTACTTTACACGCACAGCCATGGCAACGAACGCACTTTAAACCTGCACAACAACACTACTACACGCGGAAAACTCAATTAGCTACGTTCCAGCCGCCTCTTTCCGCCCTAGGTACGATACTGGCCAAGAATACGCGCATGCATGAACACCAGTGTGTTTAAACTGACTTTTGCCGCACTCTGTATATAGTACTAGCGTGAGAGATTAATTGCCTCTATGCGGACATGCAATGTAAAATATGTTCAGGAGGAATTTTTCCGAAAATTGTCTTACCGTGGTGCGAGTTAATCCCGTTTGATGTATGTAGTACTTGCTACATATCTTTGAAAACATTCATTTTGTGGCAGCTATCGAATGTTTTTTTGAACTCTGTGTTGCCTTGCCAAAATACGAAACAATGTAGCTGTTGAAGAAAATGATTATTCCCGATTTAGTAAAACTCATAAATTTAATCGAAAATGAGAATAACAGGAACTACAATATTTTCAAACAATTTATAACAAAGGTTCAATTTGAGCACGATTTCAATAAAATCATAATAAACATAAAATTGACTTCGCTTCCCTACATTATTGACAGTATTAATCAATTCTATCGCAAGTATTGAACCAAAGGCATGTCGCACTTCTGCTTTCAACACAGGATGGCGTTTATATGCGAGGTCCTTTATTATTCTCCAAAAGTAAAAATCTAGAAACGTAGGATCGGAGAATCTTGCCGATCAATGAACAGGACTCCGGTATTGTCCGTAAATATTTCGTTCAAAAACGACGTTATCATGTGTGCATTATTACATGGCGCCCCATCTTGTTGAAGCAAACCTCTCCAATATGTTGTAGAGTCAAATGTTCCCTCCTGATATTTCCAAATATCGCTCCGCTTGCGTAAGGTTACCCTCATAGATATAGCGACTGATAAACCTTCCTTTAAAAATACCGACCCAAACATTGAAATTATATCAGCCTTGATTTAATGCCTCCATTATAATATGTGGATTATTGGAAGTCCATTTGTAGGAATTGTATAAATCAAAAATACCAGATAATGAACACAATGAAAAAAATTGTTGTACTAAGTGGACTTCTCTTTAATTACTATCTGCTGCACATGTTTCACCTCACGGCATCCTCAACGCCTCTAGAATACAAAGTTTAGTTATTATATTTACTTTTCCCTGAATGTGAAGTCAAGCCATATCATAAATTATAGGATTACATGTCAGAATCAATCTTATGAAGAGAATTCCGGAAAATCTAAAACGTAATTTAACAGATGGATTAAAAAAGGGTTCGTGTAACGTTTGCACGCGATTGAAGTAAAACTTCTTTGGCAGCTCCAAGAGTTGCTACTCTAAATATAGGAAGATCCAGATCAGGAAGGCACTAGGTTGCACTTGAAACTACTCAAACTCATACAGTTTCTCTAATGTTAAATAGTGTCGAACACACTTTTGAATAGTTGAAAATAATGATTATATTCTTAAATAAAATTGTCCATAACTAAAATCAGAATTGAGAGGAAAAATGCGATGAATATTTGAGTAGCTGAAATTGCAATAAGAATGATTATGAATGAATCCAAAATTGTTTGTCACACACACACGTGTCTCTCCTTGCTCCATATCTCGTACCAATAAATATGCGCATGAAAAGGTACAATAAATAAGAAATGGAAGAACGAACATTCTCATTCACAAAATGGTTTCATTTGGATGAAATATTCCCTTAATGAAAGTCAATTTTCACGAATAGAAATACCTATTTAAAAAACAATTAATCAAAAAATGTATATGAAACCTAAACACCTATAAAAAATTTGAACCACTCTGTTCTCGTTCACGAAGTATTCTCGGGAGGCTTTTAACTCTTGATCCCTTCAGTTCGCCAATGTTTCATATGTTTCTGAGACTTATTATTTAGGGTTTTCTTTAATCTCCGTCCCAATGAAACGTGTCCAATAATATCAGACGAAGAAGCTATACGTAGCAATACCATTAAGAAGAACATGTCGGAACTGACAAAACGAGGAGAAGGAAATGCCGTCCAGACTTTTCCCATCGCGCTCGAATCTCTTGGAATCAGAATTTTCATTAAAAATAAGTTAACTGAAATCCGATCGGCCCTGCGCCTGGGGAATATGAAAAGCCGATCTCTTTCCTTCATATCTTGGAATTCTGAACGCCCACCGAGGGTTGAAAGTTCCTCGAGACGCATAAATAGATATTGGCTGGCGCCTTTTCAGGACCGTCCGCTCACCTGTGAATCTGAAAAGAGATCAACCCCAGTGATGGCCTGCGAAACCGGTAGAATTCACATTGAGGATTGAAAGTTCGATGATAACTATGATATGAAGAGGATTTCATCTACCGTATTTTCGTTGGAGGATTCAATTTTGTGAAGTAGTTGTTAGCCTTCAAAGCTGACTTTTTCACTCATCCTATATTTAGTGGGAAAGTCTTTTTTTTACAGCGATAAAACATGCAAACCGGCAAAACTTAACGAAATTGTTGATGATGAAGCTAGTATAAAATTGTTATTTGGACAATAATTTTTGTTTGTTTTCAAGGCAAAGATTAGCACACTTGCATCTAATGACAACGCCGAAACAGCTCCCAAACAATTACAAGAAGACCTGAGTGATCTTGGAGAGTGGCATCGAAAATTACCCCTCAACATCAATGAAGCTAAGTCAGTTCAAGTTATATTCACTACAAAAAGAGTTTATGTCCTTCTGTCATAATATTCGAAAAGGACATTCGAGTCGACACCAAAGCTAGGTATCACAGAATACATTCAGGCCAGTGCCTCAGTTGGAGACAATACATTAATGCCAAAAACAATGATATAATTCTGAAATTCTGAAAATTGTATTGTTTTATAGGCAGGAAGTGCAAATAGAACGTTCAAAATACATTAATGATAAAACTAGTATTTCCGGTGGATGCAGTTAAGAATGTACAAAAGTGTATACGTCCGTCAGACCAGGATCCTGTAGGCTCGGTATATGATATGCCGACTATACTGTCTGTCAAGTTTATGTTTACTTTTAACGAAGTGAGAGATATAATAGAGTGTTTAAAAAATAAGAAATGTAAAGACATATATGGCTTCGATGTAACATCACTGAAGTGTATCAAGAGTCTCATCATTGATCCATCGACAAAACTAATCAACATGTGTTTCAGGGAAGGCGTGTTTCCGGAGAGTTCGAAACATGTTCTTGTGTGTCCGATCTTCAAGTAAGGTGATGAGAATGATCCATCGAGTTACAGGCCAGTGTATTTCCAATTTTGTCAAGAATAATTGAAAAATGAATGGCGAACATAATGACTGATCACTTCGAGAGGAACAATTTGTTTGTACGGAGCCAGCAGGTTTTGCAGCAGGCAGAAGTACCACCACAGCGATATTGAACTCAGTTGAAAATATTGCTGAGGCGGAGATTTCCTTGGCTATTTTTTGTGATCTGAGCAAGACCTTTAACTGCATCTCTCATAAGATCCTCTTGAGAAAGCTGAGAGCGTTCAATTTCCATCCGTCTGCTTGAATCTTACCTCTGCGACAGGACACAAATAGTGCAGGTGGGGGGTAAGACCCTGGGAAGGTGGAAGGTAACTGCCGGTGTTCCTCAGGGATCCATTATCGGTCTGCTACTATTCCTCATTTATATAAATGACTTGGACACAGATAATGCAGACACGCTTAGCACCCTTTACGTGGATGATGCGTAGTAGGACACTGAGTGAAGCAAGTGACGATGTCGAGAGCGGAATCATGATTCTCGGCGAATGGGCTGTTCTTGAATGCAGAGAAGACAAAAAAACCTTTACTTCTCGACAAAAGAAGTATCGGAGGTGAGAAAGCAGGAGCCGGTTTGTTTCCTGGGTGTTCTTCTTGACTCGAGGCTACTATAGACAGATCAAACTACCATGGTATGCAAACGCTTGAGCTCTGGTGTCTCCACAAGAGTCTTGCAGGTTGTTTTTCCGGAAAGGTTTTAAGATGTGCCTATTTTTCTCCTTGTCAGAGTGTGATGCCAATGAAGTCTTGGCGTGGGGTCAGTCGGCTGGCAGATTCTGGGTTTTCCAAATGCAGAGGAGAGCCATTAGAATTTTGGCTGGTCTGAACTATTGAGAGGCATTCAAATATCTTGATATTTTGATTTTTCTATCAATCTACATTTTCGAGAATGTTCTCTACATCAAATAGAACATTAATTCTTATATCTCTCATAGTGATGTCCATGATCATGAAACAAGAAATATATTCCAGCTTGTGCCGGATTTCACAGGTTTGGCCTGGTGTAGAGAGGGGCCGAGTCCAATAGGTCTGAGATTTTTCAATAGATTGCCTGCTGTTGTAAGACACCTGGATGTTCGCTGTTTCAGGAGAAGGGTTACCGGGATGCTGATTCTGTATGCTTTGTACAATACTGAGGAGTCTTAAGTTGTTCCTGTCTCGGGGTCACGCCCTAGTAATGTTGCAGGGATCCTTACTCTGGAAGCTTCGTAGTTTTCCGAAATATATGTTTTACAGTGTAAATGTCGTCTGTGTGTCTTTGCTCGTTATGACTTGGAATGTGCAGTATCATTTTCCTTTATTTGTATAGATCGTAATTGCTTATATGTTTGTATACCTGACGTGTGTATATACTTTTGTATGACAACACTAATAATAAATTGGAATCTGAATCTGAGTTGGTGTTTTTCAACTAGAAGACCTCAGAGGATAAAGCAATTGTTTTCAATCTAAAATGTGTCTCATTTGGTTGAAACTTCATACAGAATTTGAATTCATTTCGATTATCTACTACGAATATTTAGGACAAAAATAATTTCTTCATGAAATTTCAACAGTCCTTTTAATGGAGCTGAATTTCAAAATTTGTTATAGAAAAGAGATAGCTCTTTTGGTTTCCAGAATGTAAGGTTGAAATCAATTAAGAAGTCACAGACTCAACCTGTATTTCTTTCCTATTCACTGGTCAACAGTGGTTTTGGTGCCGATGATTTTGGAGGTGATTTCATATGCATATGATGTCCTGAATTCAAATATGCTATTAGTTTATGCCTGTAAGCTCTAATTTTCAAGATATCAACATTTTTGTGAATTTTACATTTCACTATTCTAAAAGAAAAACCATGGTTTAAAGAAACAAATTAATAAAGGAATTTTCATTATATTACACAGATCTTACAGATATTATTCATTATATACTATAGAAGACAGAAAAAGTCATCATTTAAACCAATTACTCACTAAACATTTCGGAAACTTCTTTCGCGTGACATTCTTGAATGTATTTTAAAACAATCCCGTTTTGAAGACCAGCAGTAATCTGCCATCATGTGAGTATCCCATCTTCCTTGATAGCGATCCTCCATACATTTGATATCTTGGTGAAATCTTTCACCTTGCTCCTCACTAATGTCGCCTTAATTATCAGGAAAACGGTCTAAGTGGCTGTGTAAATAGTGCACCTTAATGCTCATGTTACAACCAAGTGATCTGAAATTATTCAGCATCTCATTGATCAATTCAATATAGTTTTCAGCTTTGTGTTTACCCAGAAAATTTTGGTCAACTGAAACAAATGAATTCCAGGCATTTTGTTCAATCTCAATCATTGAATTTAGTCAGGGTCTTTAATCAGCTGTGTTATTCGTGGGCCATCTAATATTCCTGCTTTAGTTTTTTCCTTACTCAGCTGAGGCAGTTTTTCCCTATATATGCAAAGCATGATCCATTCATATCAAGAGCCTTCACAAACTGCTTCATTAGACCCAGCTTGATATGCAGGGGTGAAAACATGATTTTCTCTCGCGAAACTAAAGGATCATTGATGATATTCTTTCCCCCAACATCCAAGTTTTCTCTTCTAGGCCACTCTTTTCTAACCCAGTGTTGCGTTTTGTCTCTGCTATCTCAGAGGCGCAAAAAACAAGGATAATTGGTGTGGCCACTTTGCTGTCCAAGGAGAAAGTTTACCATTTTTAAGTCTACACAAATCACCCATTGGTGTTCATGATACTTTTTTTCCAAAACCAAAGCTATGTTGTCATACTGCTCTTTCATTTTCGTTGAGTGAGCAATTGGTATTGAGCCATATTTGTTCCCATCATGTAGAAGGACACATTTCAAACTTCGCTTTGAGCTCTCAATAAATAGGCGCCAATATTCCGAAAAATATTCAGGAAGACCAATTTTTACCTAGAGTTCTCTATTAGCATGGCAAAATACAAGATTTTGTTCTTCAGAGAAAAAAGGTAGCAGATCCTTCTCCCTTGTGCGATAAAATGTAATTTTCGTTCCTGGTTCAAGTAATTTTTTTTCCTTCATCCTGGAAGCTAGTAATTCAGAAGCTTCTTTCGACAGGTTGAAATCTCTACTGAGGTCATTTAACTCATCTTGGTTGAAACATTGGGGAATTGATGACATCGTTTCAAAATCACTGTCACCTTCAGTAGTGTCAGAATTCTGATCAGAGAGACATGTGTCCTCACAGAGTTCTGGTAGCTGCTGAAAAGTTGGAATTGGCACTTCTTCTGAGCGAGGGAGAGGCGTCTTGTAGAAACTAAATCTGCATAAGTCCACTTGTTTCGGTTATTCCGATTGATTCCAGTAATATTTACTAGGCAGAAATAACGCTAAGTTCTATGTATCTGCACCGCAGGAATTCACAAACTAACCTCAACTGTCAACTGCAGTTGAAGTTCACTTCAGACTGGACAGCTCCATTTATCGGATTTCTATGGAACTAACTGGATGACACTAAATAGGATTAAATCTTACTTTTAACAGTTTGTCAACCAATCAGTTATATATATATCTCATATTGTTAGTCTTCTATTTGTAATAAATGAATTAAAATAATAATTATAATGAATATTATTATTTTAAATTCAGTTTGTTACAAATGAAGACTGACAATATGGAAAATATACAAGAATCTATTTCTTGTATAAATTTTACAACACTCATACTTGAAAGTATTAAATAAGAAAAAGCATTGATAGATTAGTGAATTTATCTGAAAATTTAGAGATGATACAGAAAAACTGCTATCATATTTAGATTCATCAATACAAATATAGTTAAAATTAGCTCAAAAATTTTAGGCACCCAAAAAAAATTTTTTTTTCTGTAGGCCTGTGTTATCAATTTGCGGACCTTGCCCAATAAGCCGTTTCTGATGTACATTGTTATGTTGAGGATATTCCGAAAGTATTTCGAGAGTGATAATGGAACTTTGCCTCACAACCTTTTAGTTTCACTCTGGTATAATTTTCCTTCAACTAATTTTCCTTCATGAATAATTTCCATGCCTTAATTCCAATGGAATTCTGAAATGATTATATTTATTTCATGAAACGAATTTCCTAGTGATTCTGCAGGTGAATTTGACAGTAATTGTTTTTTCTTCTAGCTTATTACCATTGCAAAACAAGAATGTTAAAAATTTTTTTAGTACATTCTCTATTCGCTAATTGTACTAAAGATTCCTCATTCCAAACGAAATGAAATATGATGATTCGAAATTCTGAACGAGGTCGAAGAATATAATGAATTCTTTCAAAATAAATTCCACTCTTTTTAGGCAGGACTACTGGCGGGATCTTGGTGCTCGAAAAACATCCATTAGGCGAGAAGCTCTCGGAAATATGCGGGGAAAAATTTGAGATAGAGGACGTTCACAATTCTTGATGAAAAAAACTTAGTCGAAACTCCATCACAATTCACTAATTTCTATTAAATTCGTTGAGAGTACACTGTCCCAGTAATAAGCCTAATGAAATTGGCGAAGTAAATTCTATTCCTTGAATGGAAAGCTGTAATTCAATAGAGTTATGAAGTTTGCTACTTTGGCTGATTTTATGGGATTGCGAAAGAAAAACTAAATAGTGAGGTGAAGTTAGGGAAGTTTTGTCCTTCGAACTTAGCGGGCGGTATGATAAAATTGACTGCTTTCCTTAAGACCCTTAGTTTTAGGAAAGTTTCAAGTTGGATGTAACATCCACGATGGGAGTTGTTCGAAAGTTGTACATAATAAATAACAAATTATTATTCAGTGAATATTTTCCAACAGGGTGATATAATAATTAATTTCCTTAGTGGTATGAAAAAAATTCAGAAGAACACCGACGTGTGATAAGGAGCCACATCGATTCAGTGTACGTGAAAATACTCTAATACAAGCTCGCAAAATTTCGGAGGCATTTGTGAATATGGTGCGTGTAAGACTTTCAACTCCCTTAAAAGTCCTTTTTATGTAATATTATTGTATATTCACCCAGAATCAAATATTGCTGTTCATGATGAAATTTTAGAAATTATGGAGGATTTTATATGTTCTGAATCTGTGGTAATTTTAGGTGATTTCAATATTTCTGCCTTGCAAGATTGTTATGAAACATCCAGCTAGATAAGTCGCTGGCCAATCAGAAATCTGATCGTCTATTGTCGCCGCCCCTTTTTACAGTGCCGGCAATAAAATCTCAAGCCTCGCCCATCTGTCGTTGAACTACTAAATTCTGATCATTTTCTGATTATTACAAAAACATGATGATTCAATACTTAAACAAGGGCATTTAGCCAGATGAGGCGCTGGCCAATCAGAAACCTGATCGTCTTGTTGGCACCCTTTCATACAGTGTCAAAAATGAGATCTCAAGCCCCGCTCATCTATCGTTCAACTTCTATATTCTGGTCATTTCCTGAGATCATTACAAAAACATGATGATTCAGTACTAAAAGAAGAGCATTTAGCAAGATAAGTCGCTATCCAATCAGAAACCTCATCGTCTCTTATCCCTCCTTCTTTATACAGTTCAACAACAGTATGTAAAGCCCCTCCTATATGTCATTCAACTACTAACTTCTGATCATTCCCTGAGATTATTATAATAACATGTATGATGATTCAGTACTAAAACAAGGGCATGAAGTAAGATAAGACGCTGACAAATCTGAAACCTGAGCGTCTTGTCGCCTCCCCCTTTTTACAGTACCGACAATTAGATCGTAAGCCCCACCCATCTGTCGTTCAACTACTAAATTCTGGACATTTCCTGAGATCATTACAAAAACATGATGATTCAGTACTAAAAGAAGAGCATTTAGCAAGATAAGTCGCTATCCAATCAGAAACCTCATCAATCAGTTCAACAACAACATCTGGCGTTTAACTTCTAAATTCTGATCATTTCCTGAGATTATAACAAAAACATGATGATTCAATACTAAAACCAATCAGAATCTTGATCGTCTTGTCGCCTTCTCCTTTTTACAGGAATGAAATTGAAAATCAAAAATTTAGAAAGCACTGACGTGAGGTCAGATTGCTTTGGCGCGCTCTTGTTGAGTTACTTGCGAGTAAATATTGAAACCATAACAGATCTATAAGCACTCTGATCAGGTGAACAATAGTCTTTTCTCGTACCATGGGACAATGTGATGCAAATATGAACGCCTAATGAATGAACAAACCTATATCTCAAATTAAAAATAACAACTCATAATTTTCCCCAAGTTTTGTTCGAAGCTATAATTTCCTTTCCCTAAAATCTTACGTCAGTACTTTTCTGAATATTACAACGTATATTATTTCAGCCACCGAGATTGACTTCTATCTCTATGATTTCCCTTTATGAAAAATTTTGATTAATATTACACCAACTGACACTGATTAATGAACCCGACATTTGCCAATCGAATATCGATCTGTGATGGCCATCGTTCAAAGAAAATCATCGGTACTTCATGTCATTTCTCTTTTCTTTTGAGTAAATTAAAAAAATGATCATATCTTAAGATGGAAAAGAGCTTTTGAGGATGAGTAAGATATTGATCACCTCAATATATTCACGAATTTTTATCGAAATCCGAAGAATATCTTATGAGATAGTGAGTATTGAAAAAATTTCTTTTGGGAATTTTTAAAAACTTTCTGACGATTTCTACGAAATTTTGCGAGCCGTTTTGTTTCAGCCTCTCTCAACGATATTTCAAATATCAACTTGATCGGATGGATATTCTAGTAGTTATATTCAGGAAACAAAGTTTCAGATGCTCATAACTACTGAACCATCCGACGGATTTGGCCCAATAACGAACTTGACCGAGATATTTGGTCAATTAACCTATTCTGAAAATATGAAAACTCTAGCTGATCTCATTTGGATACTAGAGAGGATACGGCCGTCGGCCGGACAGACTCAACATTCGTCACGGACTCTTCATCAGGGAGTCGAAACCAATCGATTGAGACCATTTTCGGTTCGATATTCCAAAATTACAGACATTTGAGCATAATGATAGGTACTCTGTTCGGGTGAACAAGAGCGCCAAAAAAGGAATAGAGACTTCATACTCCAATTTTATTAAAAAAATCTGAAGATAATCTGATCGAGAACCCTAGTGACTTTAGGTGTTTTTTGAACTCCAAGCATGATGTATTCCCTATTAAATGCATGACGACAGCGGAGAATTTCAATAGCCCCACCTTATTGTTGATGCTTTTGCAAATCAATTTTAAAGTGTTTATTGTGATTTAGAATGTAACACCGATTCTTGCTGATTTTTTCAAATCAGCAACATTTCAGAAGATCAAATACTAACGGCAGCAAGGACGCTAAAATATAAAACGAGCTCTGGCCCAGACAATATTCCTTTTTAATTTGTTGAAAATCATATAAATGTACTCCTGAGTTGCTAGTTTATAATTTGATCCTGAAGACTAACAAATTTCCAACAATTTGGAAGTTGCCATGTATCTGCCCAGTGTTCAAATCGGGGAAACCCGCTGATATTAGGAGGTACAGACCTTTAGCTGTCATATCCGCTTTTTCCAGGTTATTCGAGATTATACTCTTTGACTCGATTTATTCACATATTTCCAATAAATTATCTGTATGTCAACATGATTTCATGAGCTCAAGGGGTACAGTAACATATTTTTGTACCTTTACACAATATGTATCCGGAAATTCAGATAATCGAAGACAGATCGATGTAATATACTAACTGACTTTAGCAAAGCGTTCGATAGAGTATTACATTGGTTGCTGTTGAAGAAGTTACGTCGTTTTGGTATTTCACCGATAATTGTAATGTTATTGAAACCTTTTCTCAATAATAAACAATTATATGTAGAATTGAAAGGTGTTAAATCATTTAATTTTTTTGGACCCTCAGGGGAGCCTCAGGTGACCATCTTATTCATAATTTTTATTGATGATCTATGCAAGGCAATTAGCTTAAAGAAACTTTTGTTTGCGGGTGATTACAAAGTTTTCAGATAGATTCGCGACATAAATGATTCCTATAAGCCACAGGAAGAGATTAAACGCTTATATGAATTGTGCACTGTGAATGGACTAACATTTAATATCAGTAAATGCAAAGTTGTGACTTATTCAAGAGAAATAGCCACCATAAAATGCAATTACAGTGTTGGCAACAAGTTGGGGTTAACGAATGTAAGAATTTAGGTGTTTTGTTCGCTAACAAGCTTTCATTCGATCTGCCCGTCAATGGGATTATCTGTGAAGCCATGAACTCTAGGTTTCTTTTTGCGCAATTGTAAAGTATTTTCGAATATACTAGCTATTCAGTCTGTATATTTCAGTTTAGTATGTACCAAACTTGAATACCGTGCTCTAGTTTGGAATTCTTTTCACGATAAATACAATATTGCGTTAGAATATATCCAAATTTTTTTTTTTATATTTGGACTACAAAAACATTTAGTTAGCAAACAATAAAGCATATAGATCAGGGGTTAGTCACGTGGTGTCATACAATTCGGCGTATCACATTAAAAGCCTAGGGAAAAAACCCCATTAAAAAAAACCCTGGCTCCCCGTCTAAGAGTAAAGTAGAAAAATAAGCTGAAATATATTTGAGGGACTTCTTTCTTCAAGAGTGGTCTTCTATTGATGGAGACACAGACTTCTTCAAGTGGCCCACATCGAATCTGGAAATGAAAAGATAAAAGCAGAAAAAAGAACAGAATAACAAAAATTCGAGTCATATTCGTTTGAAATTTATAAACCATCCCAAGAAAGAATCGGAAACATCATAAATAGCCCTATTACTTATTGAACATTTCGTAAGAGTTCCACTCAGTCTTCCATAATTTTTTATCACTTATGTTCATATTGAAGAACGTATTATGCCATAATGATTTACGTGACTTCAATCTGGGAATTCTATTTTGTGGAATATATGAAATAATTGGGAATAAATTTGGAAGAGAATGATATTTGTTCCTAGAATTCAAAGCTGCAGTCTGTCTGCGAATATGGGGAGGGACAATGTTAGACAAAACTGGTAACCAATGAACCGGTGTAGATCTTATATATCTTATACTATAACTATAAGGCTGGTTACATACACATCGATTTTGGACGTACGATAAAAGTTCGTACGACCAAATTCCAATAGTGGCGCAAAGAAATGATTGTGTCTTTACACACACATCGATTCTCAAAAGTTTCTCTAAAGTTATCGTACGGACGCCGTGTTGCGGTCGTCCAATGTCTCGACTATACACGACCGCCGTCTAGTGGTCGTGATAACAGTGGCGCATGTAATCAAAACGGCGTCTTCACACACATCGAATTTCGTTCGTACGACCGAAGTTCGCTTGGCTTTACAAGTTGCGATTTATCCGCCATCAGAGAAGGAAGTAAAGCAGTGTGTTGAAATTATTTAGTGTTTTCTCATACAATTCATCAAAGCTTGCTGTTGACATTCTAAAATAATTAAAAAACTTTTCTTCGTCACTTCGAAATTGTTTATAAAGCATGTGAAAAATCCCTGCATCTAGTCTTCTCTGATTAATAGGATGAACCCACTGACTCCTGGTTTTACGCCTTCGTTTACGCCGACGGTACAACAACCACATAGTAGAAACACGAGTCTTGAAAGGGTTCATGCTGATAAGCAACTGAATCGAATCATCAAAAATGTACGTCCACGATACCAAATCGACAGGTCTGAAAGCTACTATAAATTTTGGACGTACGATAAATGTTCGTACGAACTTTTATCGTACGTCCAAAATCGATGTGTATCTAACCAGCCTATCTCACTACTGATCGAATTCAACTTCGTAAGTTTGAGGAAGAGAAGAGAAATTGCAGGTGCCATCTTTCCGTTCAAGCTAATCAATAGTCTGGTCGCTTCAATGTATCTGCTGTCTCTATTAAATTTCAATGCACCCCACTTTATATGTGTTTATGTTTATATGTTAAGTTTTCGAACCAATGTTACCAACACCCAACACCATTTCCATAGTCCTGTGGCTTCCAATGCAGAAGCTTGAATTGTTTACCATCAGTTGATATGTTTTTCCTATATATTATTTAATTTAGGAAGCAATTTTATTTATTGATAAAAATCTAATTTTTATTTTGTTTAACCTCGACTGATGACAGCTTGGCGCATAATACGTGGATGTAGGTATTTACTCTTTGTATCCGTCGGAACAACCAATAATCAGAAGGAGCAATGTCTGGCGAATATGGCGGGTGGGGTAGGACCTCCCATTTCAACCTTTTCAAGTAATTTTTAACGACAATTGCCACATGGGGGCGAGCAGCAGTCCACTGATGAAAAATCGCTTTTCAACGTCGCGCGGTTTCAACTCGTATGGGACCCAATATCCTTGCTTTTGAACCATTTACATGTTCTTTAAGCGCACTGAAATGGCTTGTTGAGTGACTCCCAACGATCCTGCAAGCTCTTGTTGCGTTTGGCACGGATCTTGATCGAGCAATTCCTCCAATTCGGCGTCTTCGAACTTTTTCGGCTGGCCCGGGCGCTCCTTGTCTTCGACACTAAAAATCTCCATTTTTGAAGCGTCGAAACCATTCTCTACATGATTTATCAGATGGCGCAGATTCACCATAAACTTCCACAAGTGATCGATGCGCTTCAGCGGCACTTTTCTTCCAATTAAAAGAGAAAATCAAAACTTCCCGCGAATGTTGTTTATTTAGCACAAAACTCGATATATTGTATGCTCAGAAAACCAATGTTGTTGTATAATATAAAACTCGAAGCTTCGTTGACTGAATATGGTTGACGAAGGTCAAACCTTTCTAACAATGCCAAAAACATCTATCATTATTCAGTAAACAAATCAGCCAGAGCCATTTATTGAAAACGGACCGAATTAATTTGTACTCCCAATATTTGATAATGAAGTGTTGTTTTCATGCCACTTGTAGTGTTTTTTTGTGAAGAATCGACATTTTGAGCTCCAAAACAACTATGACTAAAAATCACATTGATCCAATTTTGACGGAAATCATTGAAAACAATGCTCGAAATTATGTGGAAGATCAGATTGTATTTCAGCAGGATGGAGCTCCTTCACACTACGCCTTACCAGCTCGAGAATATCTGGATCATAGATTTCCAAATCGGTGGATTGGAAGGAGGGGGTCCCACTGAATGGCCAGCCAGATCGCCAGATCTGTCACCACTAGATTTCTTCCTTTGGAGCCACTTGAAGAGTAAAATTTACTCTACACAGCCCGATTCCATAGATGATTTAAGAAGACGTATAGTGAACGAATGTCCTCAAATCACTCCAGAAATGCTGCAAAATGTGCGCCATCGTTTCGAACAAAACTTATTTCATTGTATGGAAGCTAATGGTGAACAATCTGAATGTTTAATTAATTGATGTGAGTTTTTGATAAATTATTTACTTTACTTTGAAAAGTCTTATTTCTTAGATCAATACTTTAAATCGTTCTGATACCATACAGTTGGAGAATGATTTCGGTGAATGAAACAGTTAGTCGAACATCTGATCGTAGTAGCATTAACACGTACGGTATGACTTCATTTGCCCAGTGAGAGATATTTTGCAATTTCAGATACAAGTACGGAAATTTTGGTGTCAATTATTCGCAAAAAATAATGCATAAAATGAAAAAACAATTACTGTGCTGAATAATCACTGAATAATAAGTTTTTATTTATTATGTACTACTTTCGAAGAACTCCAACCGTAGATGATATAACCAACATAAAAGTTTCCTAAAACTGAAGGTCTTATTTAGTTTTTTTTCGCACCCCCATAAAATCAGCCAAAGGCGCAAACTTCATAACTCCTTTGAATTAAAGCCTTCCATTTACGGAATCAAATTTACTCCACCAATTTCATGAGGATCACAACTCGGAAAGTGTACTCTTAACGAATTTAACAGATATTAGTTAATTGTGATGGAGTTTCGAACAAGTTTTCATCAGGAAATGTGAACGTCCTCTCTCTACGATTTTTTCCGCATATTACCAAGTGCTTCTCGCCTAATAGAGGTATTTCGAGCAGCAAGATTACGGCGCTAGTCCTGCCTAAAAAGAGTGAAAGCTATATTAAAAAAAATTATTATCTTCTTTGACCTCGTTCAAACATTCAAATCATATTTCATTTCGTTCTGAATGAGGAATCCTTATTACAATTCGCGAACAAAAAATGTACTAAAATGAAATTTCTCTTTTATGAGCTAATGAAATTCTTCGGAAATGTTTAATATTCTTGTTTTGCAATCGTAATAAACTAACGAAAAAGACTGTAATAGTCTAATTCAACTGCAGAATCACTCTGAAAATTTGTTTCATGAAATGAATTCCGGAATTCCATCCAAATTAAGGTATGGAAATTATTCCTGAATTCTTTCGCAATACCCTCAATTGAACAAAGTACAGCAGGAGCGGCTTATTGGGCAAGGTCCGTAAATTGATAATTGGAATGATATTCACGGTAAGTCTTTGAATACTTATTTAATTCAAATCATAAATTCCTGAAACCGAAAGAATTACTCTATTCCCAAACCATTTTTTGAAATTCGGCTCTGTTGAAAAGAGAAAGGTGCTGAAATTTCATTAAAAAAATTTTTTTTGCTTATATCTTCGTAGTTTACTGGGTGAGTACTTTCGCATAAATCTCCCTGGTGGCCCAGGGCGGCCACTAAACCGTAAGTCTGGACACGCGGGTTCGAGTCTTGCCCGGGGAGATATGTTTTCCGGAATTTCGAGTATCGATTTTCGTCCGCATGTCGTGAAACATATATAGTTCTTGATTTATGTCACAGACGTTAAAATTATTATATAAAATACGAACATTCATCCAACATAGATATAAAGTTTTGAGTACTTATTCTAGTAGAACACCGTGCTATCGATATATGGTTTTTCTCGAATATCGAATTCTATTCAATTCTCTTAAGGTATCCTAACAAAATGAAAAAAATTCTGAAGGGTGGCTATTTGAAAACGAAACAGACGAGATTACAGCAGAAATAAATTTTTTCGATAGAAATGCTCGAACAGGTCGATTTCTGTTTCGAGGGGGACAACTTAAGATGTAGGTTACGGATGCATAGCTCTTCAACCCTTGCTACTACAACCCTCACCCCCAAATTGCGAATAAAGAAGATGGGGTGAGTGATACCTCATTTGAAAGGTATTTTTATACTGATTTTAGGACAGTGATTTTCTTTTCATTTTATGCATTAGTCAAGTATTTGAAAATAACCATGACTGTGGCTTCCTTCCTCCAATCCACTGACATAGAAATCTTTAATCAAGATGTCGAACGAACAAGGCGTATTGCAAAATGTGCGCCATCGTTTCGAACAAAACTTATTTCATTGTATGGAAGCTAATGGTGAACAATTTGAATATTTATTTGTTGATTCTTTGACATTCATAATGACGGTTGTTTTATTATCCACTATTCCAGCGTCCGGAAAAAGTCCTTAGAACAAGCCCTCAAAAGCTCCTGAACACACGTCAGAGCTTTTCTACATTTTTTCATTATTATTATTACAACAAAAACTAGAGTAGAGGAAGTTTCCTATAAACTCAATATAAATTAAACTCAATTGTTTCACACTTGACCAGCAGCCCCATCACAAAACAGGCCCAAGGCATTCTTAAACCCTTTGACATTTCGAGCACCAACCACCGCACTTGGTAAACGGTTTCACCTCTCAGAGATTCTGTTGGTTAGAAAACTATGCCGCTTGGGAAATGCAAACTTCTCCTTTGCTAATTTGAACTGAAGACCTCCCTGATTATTGGTGTTCAGAGTATATAAGCTACAGATATCATCACCAAAGTGGCCACGTAAAGACCTGAAAGAAGAAATTGAATAATTCCCGTAGGTGGGGAGAATCCTTCCAAAGGGTATACGAGTGATCCAGCGCTGGACCGACTCGTGGCAATGCTCATCAGCACGTGTGGAAGGCCATCAAACTGGGCCAGCATATTTCACTAATGGTCTAACGTAGGTGGTGAAGAGAAGCTTCAAGGTAGCAACATCACATCCATTGAAAGTCTTTTGGTGGGCATAAGTCAACTGTCTGGCTCTGGCAGTGATGATGCCATAATGGTTTGACCAGCGAAGATCCTCCGAGTTAGTAACACCCAGGTCACAGTGACTTGAAACTTGTTTCAGCCTATCGCCGCCGATGAAGTACTTCCTCCTCGGGTTGTTTTTACCAATATGAAGTACATAGCCTTTCTGCACATTCAAAGGGAGCAACCATTCACCACACCAAACATTTAATTCGTTCAGCTCAAGAAGCACAGTATTGAAGTTAGATAATGGAAACTCAAAGATTTTGGAATCATCTGCAAACATAGAGCAAGAAGAGTGAAGTAATCTAGGTTGATTGGAGGTGTATAATAAAAATAATATAGGGCCCAGGATGGAACCTTGTGGAACACCAGATAACAAAGGGCCCCCAATTGAAAAAACGATTGGATAGATAAGCCCCAATTCAAGCAAGAACTCTTCCTCTCATTCCAAGATGAGAAAGCTTAGCAAGCAACCGATGGTGAGGGATCTTATCGAAGGCCCTAGAGAAATCAAAGTAGATAACATCCAAAGGTTCCCCTGATCCCACGCCCTAGTCCACTCATTGAAGCACAAAAAGAAATTGATTATGGTAGAGCGACAAGATAAAAGTCCGTGTTGTTTATTAGGGATAACATCGTTTGATAACACAAATTGGGTGATCTGGTCCGCAACGATCCTTTCTTAGACCTTGGAAGCCGTAGAAAGTAAACTGATGGATCTGTAATTGTGCGGTGATAGTTTATTCCCTCCTCCCTTTAAATACGCGCAATTCCTGAGAAGACTGAAAGAATAGCCATCGAGACCTGGAGCAGTATCCCTGAGCTGAGCCAAGTACCCTCGAATCAGCTCCTCATCGATCTTGATACCGGAAATCTCACCAGAAACCCGAGAAAACTTGACTTCTGGAAGAGGTCCGTTGGGCTCTCTAATGAATGCAGAGGAGAAGACATCAGCCAACACCCCGGCGGTCTCAAGGTAATCCTCACAGAGACGGCCTGCCGGGTTA
This sequence comes from Micraspis discolor, assembly GCA_030674115.1. Classification (NCBI taxonomy): domain Eukaryota; kingdom Metazoa; phylum Arthropoda; class Insecta; order Coleoptera; family Coccinellidae; genus Micraspis; species Micraspis discolor. The sequence continues at coordinate 121,753 of JARTUT010001784.1, forward strand.
TGAACGGTCGGAAAGCTAACTACTCTGCTTATAGACATCTTGAAAAATTTGTTTTTGTTCTTCGCAGATGCGAGTCGCTTCTCGTACTGGATCTTGACCTGCTTTAAAGATGAAGAGAAGTGGTTTGAATAGTCGCGATGATCTTGAAAATCACGGACTGATCTAGTCCGCAGGAACTTCTGCCACTTTCTTCCTGACATTCTCAAGTGTCCCTCACTGATCCATGGCTTCGCGCTGTTGGCTCTAACACAACGGCTAGTCGTGCAAGCGGACACAACCTCATCAATTACCCCCATAAAAGAGTGCCACATCTCCTCAACATCCCCCTCGTTCCCAAATATCAGGCACCAGTTTTTTGATTCCTGTAGTTCCGATGCTTTGTCATGGTCTACACTTCGAATTTTTTTACGGACCCAGAATTTGGAATTAACAGTCAAAATTGCAACTCAGTTGCCAAGGTGGAATGATCTGATTTACCGAACGAAGGCAAATAATCGATTTTTATCAAGGAATCGAGCTCAATCGTTTCACATATTGTATTCATATCCCAGAATTACAGAATTTTTACTAGGAACAAGTAAAAACTTTTTCTCATACTAACGAGTTATTTCACTGTTTTTCATTCTCACAAAATAATCTCTTTGTTTTTCTTAAAACTCATTTTATTCCAGTTTCATTGCCACAAAGCACGAAGAGAGATTCGAAAAATGAAATCTCATACTCCATATTGCGTATGAGGTATAATAATTTCTTGGAAAACAACACCTAAATCCCACTTTCAGAGGAGAAATGGAGAAACATAATTCAGTTGTAGCCAGAGGTTCTCCCACAAACAGAATAATATTCCAAGTTTGAATCCTCTTTCCAAGATTCACTTAGAGTTTCCTTTCGGGAAAGTTCAATTCGAAGGTTAGGGGTAATTTAAATGATGTCGCGTCGAAAACTTCTAATGACACCCTGGTGAGAAGTTGACAAAAGGAAGAAAATAATGCGAGGTCATCTGGTGATCCACTGCAAATATAAAAGATTTGTTAATTATTAATTTCATCAAGTCATTCTAGTGAAGTGATATTTATAATAAAGAAAATTGAAAAAAGCTCAGATGTGAGCTCAGCAGTTTTTGCGTGATTTTTATCTTTCCCTGGACCCCTGGAATGGTGTGATACTAAATCAACCTTCACAAAAAAATATGAGAGAATGAATAAAACTTTGCCTTGAATAAAAGATTACCACTCAAAGTTTCTCTTCGGTTTTGTTCGAAGCCCAATATTTATTCTCGCAGAGAAAATCATCAGAAATCTAAGTTTCTTGTAGTAAGTTTTCATCATTTGGAAAACCTCATTTATTCAAGATCTAATTAAAAAAAAAATTCGCCTGGTGGAGTTGTGTCTTGTAAAGCAATTATTAAGTCCTTCTCGAAAAGAAATGCTATGTCCTTTTCCGTGGAAATATATTGAATATTACTGATTGATCATTTTGACAATTTGTCCAAAGAAGATAACCTCAATCTACGGTTGTCAATAAAATGGAAATTGATGCAGGGTGGTCCAATTAGCAACGTTAACATTTTCATCTTAGATTTTTCGCACCTGGGGGTAAATTTTTCAAGACTTAATTTTGTGTGTATTATTCAAACCAGCGAGGTTTTAAAACTTTATATCTGTAATCTGGGTATTCGTTAGTATTTTTTCTGTAAAAATATTGTCTTAAACATTGTTTTGATAGAAAATAGATTTCAACTTCCTGAAATTACGTTGAGTTACTGAAAAAAGGCTTTAAAGTTGAAGCTGTTATTTTCACTAGGATATACTTTAACATTCAACTTTAATTTTAAAATACAAATGGAAGGTTTCGTATATTCTGGCTAAGTTAAAAACTCTGGTTGCTTCTTAACTACCAGAATCACAAAAATAGGACTTAATTGAATTATTTCAGGCTAAAAATCATAGAAACAAAAAAAGAAACAAAAATTATTATGTTCCAACTCCAACAAAACAGGGGTATCTTGTTTCCATCCGAATAATCATGAGAATATAGAAAATTAGATGTAATTTTCAATGATTCTCCAATCGATCATAACTTCTATCCTAAGTACCTAGGAGTAAAATTAGATTCTTCTCTCAATTGCAACGCTTATTTGGATGATCGGAGCCACTAAACTGAAAACAGGATGAATATTCATTAGAAATTAGCTGGATCATCTTGGGGTGCTGATGCTCTCACTCTTCGCACAGCATCTCTAACCTTAGTCTTTTCTGCAGCTGAGTATTATTGCTCTGTTTGGTTTGATAGTGCGCATACACCAAAAATCGATGCACAATTAAATACATTGATGTTAATAATTACTGAAACTATAAGATCTCCACCAGACCACTGGTTACCAGTTTTGTATAACATTGCCCCTCTCTATTTTCGCAGACAGACTACAGCTCTGAATTCTTGGAGCAAATATGATTAGTTTACTGATTTATTTCCAATTATTTCAAACATTTCACAAAATAGAATTTCTAGATTGTCAAGTCAAGTAAATCATTATGGTATAATTTTCAATATGAACATTAGCGATAAATAAATATGGAAAATTGAGTGGAACTCATATGAAATGATCAATAAGGATCTCATTTCTGATCCTTCTGAAAACATTCCTCGTTCTGATCTACCAAGAAAAATTTGGACAGTTCTCAATAGTTTGAGAACATGACATGGTCGTATCAATAGCATGCTTATCAGATAGAACTCAGTTCCAAACGCAAGTTGTGAATGTGGATATGCAGAAGAAATAATACCTTATTCCATGAATATCCAGTTGTCCCATACATAACTTTTAAGATAGTTTTGGAGCAATCCATGATGTTTCCGATTCTTTCTGGAATAGGTTACAAAGTTCAAACGAATATGATACCTTTTTATTATTCAGTTCTTTTCTCTGCTTTTGTATTTTTATTTTCAGATTCGATGTTGGTAACTTGAAGAAGCCTCTGTGGCACGACACGGCCTTTGAAATGAAATGAAAAGGAAAAAGAAATTAATAATGAAATTCTGAAAAAATATGAAAAAATGACTCGAAAGTAAGTACGAGATGTTGGAGTATCGACGATTGCGTACCTGGCTTCCCAGCACGGATCAATGTGTCACTCACGAGCGAGAAATGGTCACCTTTTCACTGGCGTTCGAACTTGTAGAAAATCAACGAGAAAATTCGACAGAAACGAAGAAAAGTCTTTTTGCACCGAACGAGCGTCGATGTCTGTATTCGAATTACGACTCCTTTCGTCTCGCACTGTCATATATCTCCAACATATGTCCACACGTAAATATACGTCCATAGAGAAAGAAAATGAACATACGTGGGCCGCACGAAACGAACAAGCATTTTGGAACAGAAAATAAACGAATGCAACCAATAACACCGAGTTGCAGTAACATAACCGCCCACCTAAAATAGAATATTTTATGAAACAAAGCAAATAAAAAATCGAGAAGATATCGAACATAAAGCGAAAAAAAATATATACATATATACATCAACATATGTCATAACTATTGGAGAGGTAATGGACATAATTTAACCACTGATCTCTGCAGTACACCTTGAGTAGTCCGAACAGTAGCTACTCTAGCTATTTTATCAGCGCCAGGATGCAATTTCTCAATGCGTCCAAGTCGCCAGCGCAATGGAGGAGTTGATCATCTTTTATCAAGACTAGTGCACCTATTGAATAAGGAGGCGAGTCGCTATTGAACCACCTTTTTCGTTGTTGCAGTGTGTTCAGATATTCTAAATTCCATCTTTTCCAAAAATCCTGATGGATACGAGTTAAAAGCTGCCAACGCGATAATCGACCGATAGATAGGTGTGATAAATCTGGTTCAGGAATAGCAGTTAATGGAGCCAGAGTAAGAAAATGTCCTGGTGTCAGTGCAGATATGTCATTCGGACCATTACTAAGCGGACATAGAGGGCGAGAATTGAGCACAGACTCAATCTCTAAGTGGACTGTATAAAACTCCTGTATGACCTGTTGAGACAGAAGGAACTGTAAAGTCTGGGCACCTGGATGCAGATATATTCTGTGGAAATGCTGAATAAGGAGCCCAGTAAGACGACGAGATGAAGGAAGCAAAGCTGGGTGTCCGCGATCAAGAGCCAGACCAGAAAAAGACAGACGACCGCCCACCCTGAGAACACCATCCTCTCCAACAAATGGATTCAATTTTCGAAGTAATTTAGATATGGGATTTCCCGAGATGAGATTATCGATCTGTTCCTTGAACACAACCCGTTGAACCTGTTTTATGATGAAAAAAAGTGCATCTTTGAGATGAACTGCGGAAAATCTATATATCCTAGGAGCTTTAGAGTTCTTTATGAAGTTAACGAATCTGAAAATGTAAGCTACCACCCTTTGAACCTTGGACAGAGATGAATACCTGGAGAGCAAATCATCAACAAACGATAGAGAAATGAAAGTTGACAAAGAGAGGTGACGCTCTTCTGTTTGTACAAGATGAAGAGAATTCTCTATTTCATCATTTGCGAAGGTGAGATGTTTGGAACGAAGCCAGTCAGGGCCTGTCCACCACAAAGAGCAGTTCAACAGTTCGGTTGGCGTTAAGCCGCGTGAAGCACAATCAGCTGGATTGTCTTTCGATTGAACATGATACCAATTTTCTGTTGAAACTAAGTCCTGAATTTGAGTAGTACGATTGCTTACAAATGTCTTCCATCGATGAGGAGAAGACTTAATCCATGTTAGAGCTACCATTGAATCAGACCAAGCAAAAATGTCATCTATTGTGAAGGCTGATTGGTAAACAGAGGAAACCACATTAATGAGTTTTGATAATAAGAGACAAGCACACAATTCCAGTCTTGGAAGTGAAATTCTCTTCAATGGGGAGACCTTTGATTTACCACCTACGAAAGAGATGTCAATGGAGCCGTCAAAATTGAAAACCTGAAATATACCACGGCTGCGTAGCCACGCTCACTACTATCTCCGAAACCATGAAGTTCGCAACGATAAAATGGTTTCGATGCAAGTTTCGAGGTATCTTTAATTTACCCAATTCGGTTAATTCGGATTTACACTGATTCCAGCGACGGCTGACATCGTCTGGAAGTGTATCATCCCACTGCAAACCTAATGTCCAAAGATGCTGGATCAAATGTTTAGCAAGAAAAGCAAATGGAGAAAGGAACCCCAAAGGGTCGAAAATTCGAGAAAGTTCTGAAAGTATGGTACGTTTGGTACATACCTGCACAGTAGTTTCCGCAAAATAAGAAAATTCGTCCGACGAAGGAAACCACCTCAAACCGAGAATTTTGACTAATATTTGACGATACAGTTGTTTGATATCAACTGTGAAAACGAACCGATGAACACGAAAGTTCATCAAAATGGCAATAATATCCTTTTGTAATTTAGGACCTATCAATAGAGCATCATTTAAAGATAAATGACTGGGTACATGAGCTGACGCATCGAAAACAACCCTCAACTTTGTGGATGGACTGTTTGGTTTGATTATACAATGGTGAGGGATATAAAAAGTATTTTCATAATCCGAACTAGTAGAAATCAATGACATATGATCTTTTTCTAAATATTCCTGCATGAAAGTAGAGTATTCCCTGTATATATTCTGATTTTTAATAAGTTTACGTTCAAGGGATAAAAAACGACGTAGTGCGAGAGAATATGTGTCACCGAAAGAAAGAGTTGACTGATCAGGTTTAAATGGTAATGCCACAGTGTACCGTCCAGATGTATTTCTAGAATAGTTCTGAGTGTATAAGTTCTCACAAAATTGATCTTCTGGTGATACAATGACATTCTCTGAAACTTCTTCAAGTTCCCAAAATCTTTTCAACGAGGAGTTTAAACCTGATTCAGACAATGACAAATGAAAATTGTTAACTGATATGTTAGGTGATTGAATCTTTCCCATGAAAACCCAACCAAATACTGTCTCAAGTACTGTTGGTTCTAAACCGTTACCCTCGATACGACCCGGTCGAATTATTAAAGAGAATATATCCGCTCCCAGAAGAAGATCTATTGATTTCGGAATGGAAAAGTTCGGATCTGCTAACTTCTTGTTATGGACACAATTCCAAAACGAATAATTTACGAAAGAACTCGGCATTTCCGCACAAATCTTCGGAATCACGACGGCATCGAATGTAAAGATGGATTTATTTGACCTGATGGGCGAATAGTACATTCAGTGCTGCAATTAGCAGAAGATGAGCTTTCACAAATTCCATTTATCGAAAATGAAGCATCACAAATTTTCAAGCCTAATCTATTTACACACGATTGAGTTATAATATTTATTTGAGAGCCTCCATCTAACAGAACTCGGACCTTCTGATATCTACCCCAAGCATCACGAATTTCAACCTCAGCGGTTGCTAAGAGAACGGTAGAATTTGAAGTAACATTGGTTAAAACCTGAGCTGAGCCTGAATCCGATGAATTTGCAGCATTGAAATGAAACGTCTCTGATGAAGAATCATTATCCGCATTATTGCGCATGTGCAACAGGGTATGATGCTTTCCATTGCAAACACGACAATTTGACTTTGAAGAACAATTGTTAATCTTATGTCCAGAATGGAGGCAATTGATACACCAATTTTTGTTCTTCACAATCTTGAACCGATCTTGAACAGTTTGTTCCAAAAATGATGGACATTTGTAAATATTATGAGCTAACTTGCAATAATTACAGGTTATACGTTTCTTGAATGATTCAGTTTCCGTTTGAACGAGAAGAGTCGAATTTCTTTTATTCGTTGAGAGAGAACTAGATTTCAAAACTTGAGAATTCGAAACTGAATGAGTTTTCGACGGAAGAGAAAGAGCTACTGCCTCCAAGGCTATACACTGATTTGTCAGGAAATTTCGCAAATTGACAAACGACGGAATATCTGTTGAACATTCTTGTAATTCAAAACGTTTGATCGTTGCTGAATCTAATTTCTGAATGAGAATGTGAAATAAAACGAAGTCCCACTGGTCAACGAGTAAACCTAAATTCCTTAATACCGATAAGTTTTCCGCAAAACTTCTAGAATTCGCCTAAGGTCTTTAGCTGAATCACCCTGTAGCTTTGGAACATTACAGATTTCCTTCCAACATGTATTAGCGAGAAGTCTTTTATTTTGATATCTTTCCGCCAATGTCTGAAAAGCGCTTTCATAATTTTCAGCAGTCAATGGAAATCCTTTAACTAAATTTAAAGCATGAGAAGAAAGTGAACTAAGGAGGTATTGAAACTTTTCTATTTGACTCAAGTTAGAATTTTCATGTACCAAACTTTGGAACATATCGAAAAAGTAGGCCACTCTTTATAATTCCCATTGAAAATGGGCAATACTATCTTTGGAAGTTTAACATTTGGCGAACTAATAGAGCAACTGTCTTGGTTTTTTACTGGAATGTTTACTACAGGAAATAAATTAACATAAGTTGTTCTGATGGTGTAATAATTATCCATAAAGGTTGTTCGAATAACCTTCTCAGTGTCCAATTCGGGTTCTTCGGAAGATACTATCATAGAGATAATAGACGTATGTAAATTTTGAAAGTCCACGAGAATATCGTCAAGTATTTCACATCTTAATTTGAATCTAACATGGAGACTCTGATCAGTGACAGCGAATTGTGCTAAATTGAGAATTTCCTCGAGATCATCAATAACAATTTGACGACGAGCTTTGAGTTGTTTCAATTTTGTCGCCATTATTATTATTCAAGGTATACTGCAGAAAACAATATGAATTTCGTTTTGAGTAATTTCGAAAAAGAGTAAATAGACTAACCGATTGAAAAGAACGAAATTAATTAATAAAGCAAATAATTAAGATTGAATCTATTAAATTGAAAATCGAGTTGAAAATAAACAAATGAAAATAATGAAATGTAAATAAACAAAACAAGAATGTCAATCTTTGTTTATGTTTCGAATCAAGGTTATGAGCATAGATGAGAAAAACAAATGAAAGGTAATGAAAGCTAAATTCTTTTAACATGCGCAGATATTAAAGGATTTATGAATGTGTTCGATATCTTATCAAGTTTTCGAGGTCACGTGAATAATGACAGATTGAAATAAATGCAAATGAAAAAACTAAATGAAAAAATTCCAAAATGCTTGATCGCAATAATTTTGAAAACGCGGTTCGAAAATATGCGGCTCAAGAAGGACCAAAATGGCACGACACGGCCTTTGAAATGAAATGAAAAGGAAAAAGAAATTAATAATGAAATTCTGAAAAAATATGAAAAAATGACTCGAAAGTAAGTACGAGATGTTGGAGTATCGACGATTGCGTACCTGGCTTCCCAGCACGGATCAATGTGTCACTCACGAGCGAGAAATGGTCACCTTTTCACTGGCGTTCGAACTTGTAGAATTAACGAGAAAATTCGACAGAAACGAAGAAAAAGTCTTGCACTGCACCGAACGAGCGTCGATGTCTGTATTCGAATTACGACTGCTTTCGTCTCGCACTGTCATATATCTCCAACATATGTCCACACGTAAATATACGTCCATAGAGAAAGAAAATGAACATACGTGGGCCGCACGAAACGAACAAGCATTTTGGAACAGAAAATAAACGAATGCAACCAATAACACCGAGTTGCAGTAACACTCTGCTATTATTAAAAGAAGACTATTCAACTATATATCCGTAAGAGACAAATATGTCATATCCACAGAATAGGTTGACTGTCTAAATATCTCGGTCGAGTTTGCTATTGGGCCAAACCTTGGACTTTATAAGATAGACAAAGCATTCCTTTGTAAAATGTCGATTTGTTTTGACTCCCTCATCGAAAATCTCTTGTGAAACCTCACCCGGCAACACCCCAAATGTTTTTCCATTTATTCGGGTCACAATATCTTCAGGAGTCAAAATGATCTGAATAAATGGAAATTAGATAGATAGATAGATAGATTTAGATAGACATATTTTTGCGTCTTAGAGAAAATACCTGTTTACACACGTCAAATCATTCAACACACAATTTAAAATTAAGTTACACAATATAGCATAATAATGAATCCACAAATAAGAGATTTATCTGATAAACAGGAACAAATACATGTAGGCCTAGAGGAAAACTCAGGTACAAGGGTGCATATTAGACATTAAATTATTACTATTTCTCTACGAAAATCATCAACATTATACAAAGCCATTTCACAAAGTTTATTTTTTACCACTTCTTTGAATTTACCTGCTGGAAGTAGTTTTATATTTTCAGGAAGCAAATTGTAGAGGTCTTCCGCCAGAAAACTGGGTGACTTCTGGGACTTCGATAGTCTAACAAAATCTTTCCTTATTAGCGACTTATTTCTAGTATCATGATTGTGATAATCAGATTGTAAATTGAAATTATTTTAATTTTTATGAATGTATACCAGAGTTTCCAGAACGAAAATTGATGGAAAAGTCAGGATTTTAAATTTCCTGAACTTTTCTTTAAAGCAGTCTCTGTAATTGAGCCCTTCAACAATTCTGACCGCCCTTCTCTGAGACCTAAATATCTGATTCCTCATCCGCAGCTTCTCCATAGTAGCACACAATATTTCAGATGTGATTCAATTGTGGCAAAATAGATTATGCGCAAAACTTAAGAGCTAAGTGATGAGGAGAGGAATCTCAAAGTATAAGTGTTTCTACTCAACTTTTCTAGAAAACCTTCACCGTGGGCATTCCATGTAAGCCGCGAGTCCAGGAATACGCCAAGAAATCTAACAGTGTATGTCTCAGGAGCACTCATCCGAGATATGTGTCTCAGGCTGAAAACCATCTCCTGCGTTTTTTCAGCATTCAAGGTCAATTTATTTGACCTAAACCAAATTGCTTTCTTTGGGCGAATACTTGACCATCCCAACAGCGAAGCCGAAATCCTTTTTTTTTATTGTCGTCTGGGAACCTTAATTGTAGAAAACCTCATTTTATCTTATTTATCTTTATTATTCTTTTGTCCTCAGTAGGTTGAATTTTACGTCCACTGTATGGAACCCAAGGTATAAATGCTACGTACAGCGCTTGGAGAGTGTTCAGAATAGGTTCTTGAGATATCTAGCATACAAGAATAAATTGTTATCATTGTTAATCACGATTATTCGACGCAGATTCAACATGATGAGTTTGTCCAATCGCAGACAGCTTATGGATGTATTATTCGCGGGTAAGATCATTAGAGGACGGTTTTTGGCGTCGGAAATTTTGAATTTTATATCTCTAAGGGTTCCAAATGTAGGTTTGAGATCCTTCGGTACTTTCTATGGCAGTTTCAGAAACACTAATTCGGCGCAAAACTCCCCACTCCATAGAGTTATGACGACATGTAATGCCCTTTGTGTGAACGTTGATAATTTTCACGATCCATTGGTAAGGTTGAAGAAAACTGTCAGGGCCAATCTTTAGGCCTCTGATCGATAATGTTAGGATTTAATGTAAGCCTGTTTTGTTCATTTTTCGGATTGCTATTTTATGTTATTTGGTATTGGATGATAAGTTTTGTTATATTCAAACCGGTAGGACTTACTGATTCGGTTTAAGTTGGAGGTGGATTATTCCGGTGAAATAATGAACGTAGTCAAAATAAAGAAAAACACTGACGTGGATTCAAAGGAGGAAGAAATTTGTGCGTCGAATAAAACTTAAAGAAAACTATGAGTAGTAATTCTCAATTTGAGATATAGGTTTGTTCATTCATCGTGGCGGTTGTATTTATTTTAAATTTTTTCAGAGTAGGGGAAAAGTTAATTAACTCACATCACTTATGGTTATACATTCGAGCAAGACAATGGCACACTCTTCAGTGACTACAAATTCTACAAGCAACAACGAAAATCATTTATTCTCTTGATATCAAACTTCAATGCACGAAAACTCAAATTCCTTTCATTCGACTGGTCCTGAGTAACCGAGAATTCCTCATCCGAAATTCCCCGAGAAGAATAGATACAAATTCTTCTTCCCTGGCGAATTTAATTTACAGGTGAACATGACCGTACGTTTTTATATGGGGAGGAATTATTATTCCTTGGCAGTTTCTCATTTGGAGCTGCGACGTGCTAAGCCATTCTCCCAATTTTATATGTATTTTCTTTTCCTGATCACAGTTTGGTTCCTTCAAATTGCGTTCCAGTCTAATTAATGGATTCTTTATGATTATCGTTTTATTATATTTGCTTTATGAATCAAGTTCCTTCAGATATTCTGAATCACCGGACGTGTTAAATGAAATTTCTGGAAAATTTAGTTTCAAGACGGAAATAACTTACTATTGGGCGTGTCGCTGATGAATATCGACTTACAACTCCTTCACGTTGTTTCGTCATTGAACAGATTCCTATGGTTTCTCTATAATTCTGAAATCTTGAATGTGGTCTAAACAATTATGTTCAAGTCTCTATTGAAAAATGTGTAATGATGCATTTTTTCCCTTTGATCTGACCAAGCAATATTTCCTTCCGCGGATAGGTACTGAAAGGAGACCCTGCCAACGACCGCTGGCAGTGTTATGTGGCGATGATCCACTCTTGATCGCGCATGACAATGTCGAGAAGTGGGGGACCTACACGGAGCTATAAAATGCGAGTTCTTGCAGCATGCAGCGAATCAGTCTTCGCGACTGTTCCACCCAGTTGATCCGTTGTTCACGACTGGATCAACGTGACTTGCAGAGATCTAAACGGGTCTCTAGATACCTCAAAGTGGCAGTCATTGGATGCTCGAGATGAAATGGTTCGGATTATCGTAACCAGGCATTCGAAGCAGATACTATACAATTCTTTCAGATAATTAATTTTAAAGTAACGATTTAATTGATGTTAATTTATAACTGTGAACTTATATTAAGATCGGAATATTATACTTCATGATTATAAAACATTTTCGATATTCAAACTCGTGCTGGGATCTTACTTAGTCTCTTTATGGACGTGTAGATTTGTTTGGTGATCTATGTTCCTGAGGGAGTAAACTCAACAGTTACCTTCCTCAAATCTATCTCTCCCAGAGGGCAATGCACCAATTATTCAACGCCCATGAATTATATAAGCGCAATTCACGTCGAAGAGCTATACGGCTTCAAATGCAGTCACATTCATCACCTCCTCAACTAGAGTGCCAGATAAATCGATGCTGTCGTCTACTGATTCTGCAGATCCAAGAAGGTTGCCCTCTTTACGTCGACAGATGCGAAAGTGCCCTTTTCGATTGGCAACGATTCAAGTTTCTCTTACTTCCGGAATTTTCAATGAAGATACACTAGATCAACTAGATTGAGTGAACTGTATGGACTATATTTTCGCCATGAAATATGAGATAATGGGATTCATGACATCGGTATTTAACAACAACATTATTATTGTTTATTCTTCAATGAAAACGAGAATGATTCCTGGATATATATGATTTAACTCTAAAAACTGAAATTAGTTCAATAATAATAATACTTATAAAGTTTATTGAAGCGAATAAAGAGTATATCGTATGAAATGAAATTAACTGAACTTAAAACAACATAATGGCTAATACGCTTCAATCAACAGATTATATCCTACAAAATTTCAAGACGTGGGTATGAAATAGTAATCCTACTAATAACATTATTTAAGAAACATCTGTCAATGGTGAAATAAATGCTACAAAGATGGCATAATTCGTTTCAAAATTCAAATCAAAATGACCTGATTCGATATCAAAACTCTCGATTCTATGGTTTGATCCACTCTTGAATTCTTCGAATGAATACTTTGGTGACTTCAAATATGGTAGTAGAGACATCGATGATGCAGAACGCAGAGGAGGTCCAAATGAGGCGATAACATCAAAACGTGTTTGGCCATGTTTAGACGTGACAAAATGAAATTTTTGCTTCGATATGTGATAATGGATGAAACATGGGTACCATCACTTCACTCTGCAATTAAAACGATCGTCATGTGAGTGGGCAGTAACTGGTGTACCTCGTCTAAAACGCCCGAAGCGTGTGAAGGCTGAAATTGCGAAGAAATCATCAAGATAACGCACAGTGTCATAAGTCAATCAAAACAATGACGAAACTACATGAATCGAACTTTGAATTGATCCCAAATTCACTGTATTCGCCAGATATAACTCCCAACCACTACTGGCTCTTCGCAGACAAAAAATAGTGTTGGTTGATATGCCCGGGCCTTTTCAGCCTACGTGTTATTATTGAATTGCCGGATATATGATATGTGAGGCTTGTGTTATCCTCAATCTAGGTTTTGGAGTAATAGGCTTATTTTTTTTTAATCTTATTTTGTATATATTCGATAATTCTCCTAGGTCTTGTGGACACACGTAAGATATTCAAGGTAGTAGCACGGAGTAGTAGGTAAGTATATTATATTCATGAGATAGTACAGATGAATCAAGTTATATCATAACATATATCTATTGTCCTTTACAGCACGCAAACTTCTCAATCATTTAGACCATCGTTGCAAGAATCAAATTTATGGATATGGATTGAAAAGAAAATATTGTTAAGAATTTTTTCTTCCCGAAACAATGATGAATTGGAGCACCTCTTAATGAATAATTCATTTCCAGTTTCCTGAATCGACAAAATTAGAAACGTGCTAGCCGATGAAATTTTTAGGTCTGATAGGTATTCAAAAATCCTCCAATTTACCCTTCAATATTATGCCTCACTTGCGAACCGCTTACTGTGTAATAAAGTTATTTCGTGGCGGCGTCAAATCCGCTAATTTTCTTGCAGTCCATTAGCAGAAACCCACGGTTAGCTTTCTGGTCACGTAGTTACTTTTAACAGGTCAGATATGATAGGAATATTGATGAGTCGAATAATTTTACACGAGGTTATGATTTAGGCAATCTATTTTGAAGATGAGTTGGAGAGATGAGTTTAGTTTGTGTATGTATTCAATGGAGTATACGCTGCTGAGTATATCATTTGGTCCTCGAGATAAGAGGACTTGAATTTCGGAAATGCTTGTCTTGAGATACCAAGTTTCAACAGGCCAAATTGATTAATCTATCGAAAGGGAGTTCTGAATATTATATTATGGATGATGTTCTGTATGGCTCGGACGACGGACAGTTGTCTATTCAGGTTCAATTAGATTTCACAAGCGCGTAATCAGTTGTGCGCCAACAATACATCGCGTTCACAAGCGCAACACAAATTCAGAATACAAGCGTCATTTGCGAGCACTACGAGAAAAACGCTCGAATTAGATACTCAGGGCGGCTTGTTGCGTACAATTGACGCGTGAACTCCAGAGAGAATTCACATATCGAGAGTATTAGGAGGCGAATTCGCGTCCAATTGGCGCGCCGGTAGGTTCGTTCGGGGCGCAACTCTCGCACAATTCGCGCGAGAGAATAGCTGCGAATTCTCCATTTCCTGTCAAGCTCCAAGGCTTCGAAGCTGAGAGCTTCAACTGCTAGAAAATTCATTCATATTCATTTCCATTTAGATGTTGTTAACAAAACGGATGGCAATTTCTACATCACTTCCCAATTGGTCAGCAAATTCAATCACATTTCTCAGATTCAACGCAGAGAAATGAGATATACCGGAACCAGAAAACTCCTCACATCACCGGAGGCAAAAACTTCGCAATCTCACGTGAAGATGAAATTCAATCCACTTCGACGTCACAGAATCACGACGCTAGATGTATAATCATCGGCGTAAAAGTTGCTTCCATACTTCGAAGACGATACGGGATATCCTATTACAGTTTTCGATCGACAAGCTCTTGACAAACATCTCGTAATTTCATCACGTGTCACCGGTGTGATATATGACACAAACGGATTGGGGGTTTGTTTTCGAGATCGGAGAGCTTACTGGCTGTTTGGTGGTTGATCATACGAAATATAGCCTCCAGTTGTTATCAATGGATGGGAAAATGGGGAATATGTTGATGGAGAGGTGAAATTGTGGATGAATTGTTTTTTTATCTATACAGAGTTTTCATTCCTTCATGGATTCTTCATGCAGAAGGAAACGCTATTACTCTATAAGAGCTCTTTAGATGTTTTTGGCCTAGGCAACACTGATACCCACTTGCGCCGTCAAATCTGAGTCTGACTTATCGCTATATTTAATTGTGAGATCTGAGACACTAATTCTCTGTTACCACCGATTAAGTGAAGGATAAGTTCTTATTTTAAGCCGTTTAAGCTTGTGTTGAAAATTCATAACCATATCCTTCAAATATTCATTGCTGTAATGTGGACAATTTTCGGAGTGTTGTGATTCAATAATAAACAGTATAGATATTGAAAATAGGTTACATGAAGTCGATGACATATATGGGGATGATTTTGATGTATTGCAAATAATGGATGTGGCTTTCCTCATTTGGAATGTAATAGAGCTGATCACTATCGTGATATGGATTTTTAGGATATTTCGCTTAACAAAACAGAGCACTCTGAATCTGTTATGTTTAATTGAAAGTGATTTATTGTTATTATATATTTGCTCAATATTTAGAATACAATAGATTGTATGATTTTAACATAATATTTTTTTATTTACTTGATTAAGAGGAGACAGGTTCCATTTGCAAAAACCTTATTTTTACAACGATAGCTGTTTCGCCATAATATGGCATCTTCAGATTGTTACATCTTAACTGATTGATTTTTGTGAGAGAAAAACAGATTTATGTATACTGAAAAAAATGGGTTAATGAGTGTTGTAAAATTATTTCACAGCTGAACTACAAATTTACTGTTTTCGGAAGAGATTCAATAAAGATGTCGAATCCACATCTGTCTGTTCATTCGAAAGAATCTTGCTGCTATGGTACCTGTTGATTTAAAAAGCTTCTAAGACAGTCAATAATGAACTTTTGTTTTCTATGTGTAGTAATACGTAGTTGTCTTTGAAATTATGCCCAAATTCTTCGAGGTAATCCGCATATGTGGACTTGGAGGAGTCTAATGTATAACCGTTCTGGTGTTCTTGGATCTTTTTTATGAATGCTCTTTCGGTATGACCTATATAAACTCCTGGGCAATCTATACATGATAGTTTATAGACACCAGATTTGACGCCTTTTTCTGTATTATACTCATTGTTTTTGATAAAAGTACTCAGGTTACCTTACGTTTAGAATGATGTAATTTTATCGAATTTATTTTTGAAGTATTCAGCATATTATCTGAAAATCCATCGACATAAGACAATGACATATATTCTCATTTATCTACCTATTTAAGAATTGGATTAAGTGGAATTAATACCATTTTAATGTTTCATCTCGAGCCAACCGAAAACTTCATACAATTCAAATATCGTTACATTGAAATAATATAGTTGGCCGATAAAATATCTCCAGCTTTGGGGGGCACAGTATCCATGCAACAGGTAAAATCCCATTAAATATAAATCAGTAGTGTATGAAGTGTTCAGAATCTCTCACTACGAGAGTTAGTTCGTTCAAAAAATAAACAAGAGCCATTGAATTTTTACAAGAATGAGATCAACCTGAAATGTTTACATATTATATTACTGAATAATGTTTGATTGTTATACTTCCATTCATTCACGATAACGTTATTTAACCACACTATTTTTTCCATAAAATTTTATATATTTGTGTAAGGTATTTGCCGTTATCTACTCAAACACTCAACTTTCAAATTGTTTATTGTCCGTTTTACAACTCAATAGAATCGAACACAATTAAACTCAAGCCTGTGACTGGCTGCCGACTCTCAATCTCTCCACTCGACGTACTTCCCTATCGACTGTTCTCTATCGACTCTCGTCTATGACCGACTCGTCTGGAACGTTGTTGGTCCGCTATTTATAACCTCGGTGCTCGTACGCTACTTTTGGCGGGCTGTCGTCTGTCACTGTCTTAGTGGCATCTGTCACGTCAATTCGTTTTCTTACATTTGTGATCTGAAAATTCTCTTAGATATGCTAATCATGTTTCTAATTGAAAAAAATTGAAAGTTTTTACACGGAAACAAAAAATATTGTTCACACTATAGCATCAAGAGATTGATATTGTTTATTAGTGTTACTGTCGTAATTGATTGAATATTGATATATAAATTAAAGAAATAAATAATAATAAATTAAAAATGATTGCCTTTTGTTATTTTTATATTATCTTGTCATTCACTGCGCTCCTTGCCTGTTTCACACATATACCATATTCTTATACACTTACAATAAGTAAACTATTTTTTGTCTACACTAGAAATTGCTTAAAAATTATTTATATGGCAAAAAAACGTTTGCCGGGTCAGCTAGTTATTTGTAAATTTAATTGTGAATATGTAAAAAATCACACACAATTTAAAAATTTACTGCTCAATTTTAAGGCACGAATGGTATTTGGGATGAATATTTCCTTTATGAAGAAGGTTACATATTGGATAGCAAAAAGTAAAATCGCACAAACAAATTTATATCAAAAATATTTATCATTGATATTGTAATAAGAAATATCAAGAATTTTTACCAAAACATTATATTTATTTTATAACTCGTTTATCATCCATTTTTATTGAATTGAGAAAGAAGAAAATAATTTGATATACGAGGGCCGTTCAGAAACTAACCTCCGGTTAATTGAAAAAGATACACCAAGTTAAGTAAAAATATTTTAATATATATATCTTACAACTACATCTTTGCACTATTTTTCGACATAGTCTCCATAACGATTGAGGCACTTATCGTATCTCTTCACAAGCTTTGAAATTCCTTCTGCATAAAAATCACCCGCTTGTGCCTTGAGCCAGCCTGTGACCGCATCTTTGAGCTCTTCGTCGTCATCAAACCGCTGGGACCCGAGCCATTTCCTCGATTTTCACGAACTTTTGCATCAACTGTCTGAACGAGTTCGTCAGTCACCAATGATGGTCTACCACTCCTCTCTTCATCATGAACGTTTTCTCGTCCACTTTAAAATAAACGTACCTATTCACGGACAACTCCTTCACTCATAAATTTTGATCCGTACACGGCACAAAGCTCACGATGAATAGCTGCTGCAGAGTATCCTTTGGCTGTAAAAAACCTTATAACAGCACGCACCTCACATTTGGCGGGATTTTCTATTGCAGCACACATTTCAAACTGCCACAAAAACTAAACTAGCGCAGGTACGATGTTCACTCGACTACGGCTTGATGCCGACTGACCTGCTGAGCGCGTGAATGCACAGATGGCGCGCTACTCCCCCCCACTACCCGCACTGTGACCAATCGGAGGTTAGTTTCTGAATGGCCCTCGTATATTTTTTGTGTTCACTTCTTTTTTCTGCTTTTGTCTTTTGATTTTCAGATTCGATATGTGCCACTTGAAGAAGCTTTGTGTCAATTAATAGAAGTACACTCTTGAAGAAAGAAGTCCATCAAAATTAAGCTTATTTTTTAGACATAACAATCCTTATGAGGGCTCCAGAGTTTTTTTCACGGAGGTTTTTTTCGTAGGCTTTCATGTCATACACCGAATTGTATGGCACCCCGTCACCAACTTCAGCTAACATTTGTTTTGTAAGCCAAAAGTTCAAAGGAATATAATATGTCTCTGTTGAAGATGTTAAATATCAATGTGTTACACTAAGTCATAAAATCCAAATGTCACGTTGTCATTAGAAAAATTCCTCAGGTTTTAAAGTCTAAATAGGTTGAAACGAAGGGATCTTTTCTGTAGAAGGGAGACCTTTTTATATATAATTATATATAACAGCTTAACAAGCTGTATTGTCAAAACCAATTAGATCTTCATTTAAATATTGTCCTGAAAACCATTTGATACAACCTTGGAAACTTGAATATATTTTAATAAGTATCCATGCTTTATTTTTATTTCAATGCAAACATAGAACTGTACTCAAAATCCATTTAATTTGTCTCAGAAGGTGGATGTCTTCCAACTCTGGAAATGGATCATGATGCTATGAGTCAATTGAGCATCTGATCAACCCTTTTTGAAATCCACAGTTTCAGAACTTTGTTCGTTACTGCTTATCACACCTCAGTGCTTTTTCACATCCTTTTCTCCAACATTGCCAACGTACATATTGAAATGGTGCTAGACAAACAGCTGGTGGCCTGCCACAATAAATCATCCTGTTCATATCGAACAGAAGTAAGAGGTCAAGTAAAATCTTCATAATATGTTTGATGTATTATATGGATGATTGAACATTCAGAGCACGGAATCTTGAGGGCAAGCTACATGTAACCTCCACACAAAGCATTCATATCTATTCTGATGGAGAATTCAGCTGGAATAAGTGTTCCAATTCAACATTATGGAATATCTCAACAGATGAATAGATGATGATCGATCTTATTCGTGCAAAGATCCTATTCATAGATGGAATATTTGACAAGACCGTGAAATATCTCTTTAGCGCGCCATCAAGCCCCGATAAACTGATAGCAAAACTCAATGCCTCTGTTCAATAGAACACGTGAATCGTATAAATGAGTTTCATATTAGCAGATGACATTTGTTTCATGACTGAAATAAAGTTTTTCTGTGACGGGAAAAAAATTTAACATTCCATCTCTATTGAGAGGTAACAAAATATAACATTTCACGAAATTACTTTTTTCCCGGGAAAAAAGTGAATAATTTTTCCCCGATACATATACATAAGGATAATAATAATAATAATATAATTTATTGATCCTTTCATACATAACAGTTTTATGTGTAGGACAGGTCATTAACAAAAATAATCTATAAATTTTCTAAATCATCACTTAAATATTCATCGATGGTGTAATAACATTTTCTTAATAGTAAGGACTTAATTACTTTCTTAAAACTAATGAGATCTGACGACCTCAAACTGACAGGCAAATGGTTGAAAAGTTTGATACCCCGATATATCGGGGACATTTCAAATTTAGATGTTCTGTGTACGGGAAACGATAATATTCCCTTGCTTCTAGTATTATGGGTGTGAAAACTAGATAGACTCTGAATGTCGTTTTCATTCTCCTTTATATATATAAGGCATTTCAAGATGTAAATGGAGGCCAATGAGAGAATACCATTTTTAATAAACAGCGGTCTGCATGAGGACTGTGGGGCCAAGTTGAATATCAGGCGAAGTATTCTCTTTTGGAGTATGAAGACCCTATGACAATCTACAGAATTTCCCCAAAGCAGGACGTTATATGATAAATGGCAGTGCACTAAACTGAAGTAAATATTTACCAGGTACCTTATTGAAAACGAGCACTTTATTCTTGCTATTGCATAATAGGAGTTGCAAAGCTTTTTGCACACTGCATCAACATGTTGGGTCCACCTTAAATTTTTGTCAATATGTACTCCTAAAAATCTGATGGAATCACTCGATGGAACTATCTCATTATCAACATGGATCAAGAATGTTCTAGGATATACATTCGAAAGTGTGAAGTGAATGCATTCTGTTTTTTTTGACATTGATCATAATTGCATTCAACTGACACCATTCAACGAAACTCCATACCAAAAGCTCACACATTTGCTGTAGTTCATCCAAGGAGCCCGCAGAAATAGCGATGGAAGCGTCATCAGCAAACAAAATTATTTTGATGGCCTCAATCAAAAGTCTTTGATTAAGGCTAGATGATTCATAAAATTTCCTTTTTAAATGGCTAGGAAGGTCGTTAATGAACAGCAGAAATAGGAGCGGTCCAAGGACAGAACCTGAGGGACACCCATCTTGACATTATATGGACATGATGAAAATTCGCCCATTCTGACAGAAGCAGTTCTGTCACCGAGGTAACTACAAATCCATTCCAAAAACAGCCCCCTGAAGCCCAAATCATAACACTTTTGTAATATAAACTTATGAGAAAGACTATCAAATGCCTGGGTCAAATCAAAGAACACGCCCGCAACACAATTACCAATGTCAAGGCTTTTGTAGACAAAGTCCACAAACTGTAAAGCTCCAGTCTGGGTAGAGTGACCTGGTCTAAAACCATGCTGAGCATCATTAAGAATTTTGAATTTATCCAAAAATTTCAACATTCTGTTGAAGACTATTCTTTCAAACAACTTAGAAAAGACACTCAAGATAGAAATAGGGCGGTAATTCAGTATATCCAGAGTGCTATCCTTTTTATGTATCGGAACAATGATAGCCTGCTTCATAAAACGAGGAAAGACACCCGAAGTGATTGACAGGTTGACTATATGGGTGAAATGTGTTACTATCTTCGTTGCTATCATTTTTAAAACCCGCGTAGAAATAATGTCGATACCTGAACTTTTTTTATTTTTGAGAGTTCTCAAGATATCAAGAACTTCAAGATCAACAACCGGATGGAAGAAAAAACTTGCAGCCACAATGCCAGAAGAAGTGCACTCAGAAGATATGGATGAGTTGTAATACCGTTGAAGGGTGATTTCAGCAATAGAGGTGAAATGTAGCGCAAATATATCTGACAAAACTCTTGGGTATTCATGTAAAATACAGTCAATCTCCAATGAAATTGACTTTTTCTGTCGATCCCTACGACCTGTTATAGAATTAACTAATCCCCAGACCGTTTTATTCTTATTGTCTGATTTTTCGATGAGTTCGCAATAATAGTTAAATTTGGAATTTTTCAATAGAAGATTATAGGAAGCTTTCGACTTTTTATATAATGCTAAGGTTGATAGACTTCTGACATTAGTATGTAACCAGTGGACATCCATTAGTTCTTGTTTTGCGCTCCTGATTTCAGGTGTGACCCATTTTTTACTATTCTGTGTATTTATATAACGTTTTATCAGTGGGCAGAATACTTCAAAGGTACTCAATATGGTATACATGAAAGATTCAAAACAATAATCTACGTTGGTGTGAAGATAAATACTTTCAAAACTAGTAGTTGCTATTTCATCAACAAACTTATCAATGTTCGCCTGACTTAAATTTCTAACTAATTTAGAATTGGGTTTCATTTTTTTTTCAATGTTAACTGTGAGGGTTAACAAAATAGCACGGTGATCACTTATAAAGGCTTCAAAAACCTCTGTTGTAAAATCAGATGAAAGTGCATTATTTAAAATGTAATCAACTTTTGATACAGATGTATAACCGGTTATATCAGTAAATACCCTTGTAGGAATGTCAGATGAGATATGTAGACTATAGCATTCAACCAAGTCAAAAAGTAATCTAAAATACGAATTTTGAGTCTTCAAAAAGTCTACATTCAAATCGCCGCACAAGAACGTCTTATCAGCCAAGTTAAAGCAGTGATTCAATGCATGTGCCAGTTTATCTACAAAAACTTCAATGTTACCAGAACATGGACGATATATACTCAAAATGTTCATACGAAAACTACTCACTGTCACCACTATTTCACACATTTCGCACTGCATTTCTTCAGAAAACCTGGTCACGTTCAACCTTTTCATTGGAAGACCAACTCTTACATAAATCATAGATCCACCATGTGCTCTATTTGGACGACAATAATAGTCAGCCTGCATATATCCTGGAAAGGTTATAGTTTGCACTTCTCCCTGCTCACACCAATGCTCGACAATACTAACAATATCTGGATCGCGTTCAGCCAAAAGTGATTCTATGCATTCCATTTTATTTTTAACGCATTGGACATTCAACTGTAATATTTTGATGTTTGAGATTACCTTTGCTTTTTTTACGTTGTCTGATCTTTCATCGTCCTCTGGCGAAAAAAACGATGAACGCTGGCTTTGTTTGGCCAGTTCGACCCATCAAGTGCCTTTTCATGTTCAGAGTTCAGTAGAAGAACCTTAAATGAAGAATAGCTCTCTGGATACCTCGATGTTAACTTCTCACATTTCGCGTTAGAAAAATTTTTATTCAAAAAAAATTGTAAGTCTTCAACCGTGGTTTCGGGCTTCAAATTTGATACATGAAATGCTCTGAATTTCTCAACTCCCTCTACAGATGAACTGCCAGAAAAACTTCCAACAACCAACGGGCGATTTCGTCCACGAGTTGTGCGCTTACGGGATACAACTTTCAAGTCTTCCTTATCGACTGACTTGGGTACTTCCTTTTCAGCCGATTTACTCAATGTGGTTTGGTAAGCATTCACTCCTCTGTTGTCTTGCCTTTCTTTCGAAACGGCTATGGAAAGTCGTGGAATGCTTGTCCCGGGAACATCCTGTATATTCGCATGAGCGCGACTCGAAATGTCGGCATCCCCAACTCGGCCAGATCCAGTAGAACGCCCACGGCCAGGATCGACAGTTACAGCATCAACAATATTCCTCGTGTTATTAACCGATTTATCAGCGGTGACTTCACATTGTGTGTTAAACATCTTTTTTGTTGATAGATTATTTATAATGGTATTTTTATTATTTATTTCGGCTTCGAGAGTCGTAATTTTAAATTGCAAAAGCGAATTATTTTCAATAACCAGAGAATTCTTTGATTCTAATTCAGATATAATCTTGAGAAGTAATTCATGATGTGAAGATTCAATAGTTAGAGGCATGTTTGCCACTGACGGAGAGACATCGGAAGAATGAAAATCAATTGAGTTTATCATTTCATCCTCACAACATTTTTTAGTCTTTTTAGCACAGCCGGGATGGTAAAGTTTAGTGCAGATATTACACTTTACACTGCTTTTTACAATTGTTCGTTCACAGTAACTACACTCAGGAATTATCACTTTCAGGGAGTCGCTCGGACCAACCTTCTTACTAGACATCTTATCGCGAATTTTAAAATATTTTATTCAATATAAGTTACATTTCCTTTATATCAAAAGTACAATTATTAAATGTGCATTGCGTGAATGACATGTTCCTTCAACAATTCGGTACAACAGACCCATTTCCTTGTGTTGAAATGATATTCTTTGACATGGACACAACTGCTCTAGGTGTACCTGGTCGCAAATCGGGTGTTATTGCAGAACTGCCACACGTTCTGAACACTATATTTGCAATTCTGTGTGCCACCGATTCATCAACATAGCGTTCAGCGACCGTTGATGACTTCCAACCGCCATGTTTCTTTAGTGTCATCAAGTCAGCTTATTTTTGTACTTTTACACTTAGGCAGGGAGCCAGGGTTTTTTTTACTGGGGTTCTTTCCCTAGGCTTTTATGTGATACGCCGAATTGTATGGAACCCCGTCACTAACCCCTGATCTATAAGCTTTATTGTTTGCTGACTAAATATTGTAAGCCAAAAGTTCAAAAAATATATATATATACAGGGTCTTTCACGAGGAACCTCACCCATATTTATACGGGATACTACTGAACGTATTTTCAGGAAATTCAGCACTTATAAGTATTTCACGATGCTGATGAAATCTAAAATATTTTCAATGCATGAGCACCTCCGGTTTTTCCGGAAATGACGTCAACTTCCGTTTTTCAAATTACAACATCATTTTTTTATTGCAGAAATAGATTCCTGAAAAAATTTCAAGTTATTTTGATGTAACATTGTTCAGTTTTGGTTGGAAAATTCTCTCTGAGCGGGAAAATTCGAAAAGAAAATCGAAAATAGAGCTCCGCTGAAACAAGAATAACTTCGAGGTTTTTGGATGGAAAATTTTCATTTTTGGGATTTTTCAAGATGTAAGATTGATGTATCCACTTTAAAAATCGAAATTGCGATTCATGATACAGGGGGTGAAAAATTCGCTTTCAAATTAGGGATGACAAAATCGTGAAAAATCAATTTTTCAAATTAGAAATTAGAAATTTTATGGCAGATATTGAATCTACGTTAAAAAATAATGTGAGTGTATGCATCACACCCTTGCCCTAAAGTGGATATTTTCTGAGTTATTCACAAAAAAATGTTTTTCGTCGCCAAAAAGATGACATTTTCAGGAACTGCTATTTGAACCATGCTGTAGATTTTTCACCCCTTCTTGAAACCGACTTCAAGTTACTATTAGGAGAACCATGGCAAACTCTCGCAGTTATAACTAGAGAACATGCTCAAAGTTTTGACCGTTAATTTCTAGACATTTATTTATACATCTCAGGAATGCTTCGTGCGTTGCTCTTCTTATTTCATCGGGAGGAAGAGATCTGCAAAAGTGTTTAAAAACCAAATTGAGTTTCAAAACTATGAATCTAAAAATAGTCGAAACGTCTCTTTAGAACAAAAAGTTTTATTGGTTCCTTTACCCAGAATTGTACAGCAAGTAAAATTTTTGGGAACGAGAATTTAAATTGCCTACATATCGATAACATTCTGACTTTAATGTATTTAGATAATAAATCGTCGTTTTTCCTGTCACAGAAAAAAATAGAGAACAATATTCTCTTGGTTTATCCCATGTATAATAAATAAGAATTTTTTCAAGACTCATCGATGTTTTGAAACACCATACTTGGACATACTCAATATGGACTACATATTCTTCATTCGGAATTCCAATCCAGCCGATTCAGTTTTATCTCGCTATTCAAAAATTTCAAATATTTGATCAAAAAGATAGCAGTCTATTTAACTGAAACAAGCTCGCGATATCAAAGCGCCTGGAAAACAATTCCTATCACTACTGATTGATCGTAGAAATAAATGATCAATCATAGTATTTTAGAACCTGTTCATGCTTAGAATGGCTCTTTATACCTCACATGATACACGAACCCCAAATCGCTACGCATTGCATGTAGGAAAGGATGAAAACACGTATTTTTCGTAAAACTAGGGTACAAAAAACTCTAAATTCACAACATTCCATCAACGGAAGCATATGTACACGAGAACAATTCACATCATTATACGTTGGATAAAATGAAACGATTAATAGAATTTACGTGACCCTTTGAAGTGCTTTCCAATCGACAGGAAGAAAACAACCAACTGTGTGTGTTCCCCTCAGTTCCGTATAATTCAAAATCAAATGAAACTCAGGGCACGCAATCTCAAAGCAATATAATGGAAGTATGAGTGAAGCAAAAGGTTCGATAATTGGAATCAACAGGGGAACATAACTGTGCATCACGAAATGTTTTAGAAAGAGGCATTCCGGAATGTAAGGGCACCTAAAAACAGGTATGGTTTCATCGAGCCGAACAGAGCCAATATTCCTAAAATATTTGATATGATGTAACATAATCTGTTGAAGGACTGTGCGATTGTCCTCGTCAGACCTCTCTCCATTATTTAGAGACTGTCCATTTCTACATATCATTTTCCTACTGTCTGGAAAGAGGGTAGAGTGAGTCCAGTATTCAAGGAAGGCAAAAAAAGCGATATTGAAAAGTATAGACCAATTGTGATTCCGAACAACTTCAGCAAAGTTTTCGAAAAAATACTTTACGACTTCATATAAGTTCATGTGAGGAGCAAAATTTCTAATTGTCAGCACGGATTCATCAAGGGTCGATCAACAGTAACCAACTTGGCCTGTTCAACTCAGTATATCGGTTGGGCATTGGATGAGTATTCTCAAGTTGATGTCATCTACACGGACTCCACGAAGGCATTTGACAAATTGGATCATGGCATACCTATTAAAAAGCTGTCTTCTTTCCGGTTAAATATTGATTTTCTATATTTTTTTAAAACTTATCTTTGCTGTAGAAATCTGTATGTTCAGTGTTTTGGTTATAGATCTGGTGGTTTTGAGACTACCTCTGGTGTCCCTCAGGGGTCTATATTGGGGCCACTCTTTTTCTTAATCTTCATCAATGATATCTGTTGGTACATGTTCCTTCCTTCTTTATGTTGATGACTTCAAACTGTATCATCGCATTCTCTCGTTGAGGATTGTTGGGACCTCCAGGGTGACATTGATAGGCTAAACCGTTGGTGCAGGGACAACTTACTTCCCCTGAACGTTCAAAAATGTAGCGTTATGTCCTTCAGTCGTAAAAGGAATACAACAGATTTCCTTTATAACATTAGTGGTTGCGTTATAGATAAGGTTGTTGAATTTAAAGACCTAGGAAACTTATTCGATCGTGGACTTAGTTTTGTTCCTCATATAAATTCAATCACCTCAGGAATCATCAGAATAGTTGGCTTCATCCTAAGGAACTCAAAGTGGTTACAAAACACCAAAACGCTATTTGAACTATTCAATGCACTTGTGAGGTCAAGGCTCGAGTACGGGAGCCCTGGGTATAATGTCAGTAGATTAGAGAATGTACAGAGGTGATTTCTGAAGTATCTATGTTTCAAAATTGACGGTATTTATCCGAAGCGTGGTATACCTCAAATTTCCTGAGAAGATTTTAGGTTAATTCTCTAGAACGTCGTCGCGCCTATTTAGGTATTTCATTTCTGCGAAATATAATGCGCTCGTTAACCGATTGTCCTTACTTGCTGGGCCATCTGCGTAGATGTACCTAGATTACCAGTACGTACTATTAGAACATTTTATCTACCTTGCCCACCATCTAACATTCTTCAGTTTTCGCCCCTGCACAGAATATGTCATGACTATACATACGTCTTATGAAAATATCGTGGATATTTTGCTTTTGAACCGGCAAGAATAAGGAGAGCATAAATCTGGGTGTGATCTTTCTCATATTGACTTATTAGTTTTTCTTCTTGCACTTGGTGTTAATTTTTTTAATTATGTTTTTTTTTTTTAATTTAGTATTAAAGTTCAATATTTTTCGCTTTGTAAACACTTGTAATTTCCCATTCGGTAATAGGCCGCAGCTGTCGAATAGTCCCATCCCAATATATTGAAAACAATAAGGAATATTTCTGTGGTAATCGAGGGTTCGATACAGGTAACCACCGAAGGAGATCAAAAAACTTTGGGTCGGCGAGGGGTTTAGAAATGCGATATTTCGAGGTAGAAATGGGAAGGCGATCTCGCGAGCGAAGCGAGCACCGTAAAGTTCATAAGACGGACTTTCGTTAGGTGCATTTCACATGCCCTTACGACCACGCTAACATTTTCAAAAAAATTATCTAAAACACCGATTTCCCGGTTTTTCGCGAAAGATGGTCCGGTAAAATTGAAAAAGGCTTTTTCCACGGACACGATCGGGAAAAGCCGTTTTCATATGTGTACTCCCCGAGAATCGGACGTTTGGATAGGGCTATTCGTATCTTCCAATCGCAATTAAAAATATTTTAAATTAATTGTTGAAAATAGCTTACTTCGGCTTAAACACAAATTTCCAGATCATCTGTCACGTCCGACGTTCACAGAACATTGTCACATCATTTCAATTACAATTTTAATCCATACTCCGTATAATATTTTGAAAATTCTTCAATTCATACGATTCGTAAGAGCCCAGGTGAGGTGTTCTCTAATAGTTTAACAGTCTACGATATTTTTTTATGAAATTCGAAAATTTACCCAGCATAGAACAAGTTTTGCAATCCCTAGCCAATTCATTTCACCCCTGTCGATTCCTACTCTGAAATGACAATTGTCGTTGACATTCTAATCTGTAGATTCTTATGTCATATTCTAGACGCACTTAATTTATGCGTGTACGAATGGAACGAAATTCGAAGTAATCGGCGAGGCACTCTGTTCATTGTTTAACCTTTAGACCTTTATGGAATAATTTTTATTTTACCCTTGTAAAATTCACCAAGCGCGAATCAATGGAGTTGAAACGATATTCTTTTTTTTTTTCTGGAAAAAGTACCCACTGCGAATCAATTATATACAGGGTGTCTCATATGCGTTGCCTATTTCTAACAGCTACCTTCGATTGAGTTATTTCGACTGTTTCTGCTTACGGTTTCTTAGTGCGATAAAATATTTTCGATTCATATACAGGATGTCACATATGAGTTGCGCATTCCTAGCGCTGACTTTTTCTTTGAGTTTTTCTCAAGTTTTCGTGATTGCTATACAGGGTGTGCAATTTACAAGTTCTTTCGGGGTTTTTCGCTTTCCTTTGATGTTTTTTTGCGTACTTTCGATTTTTTTGTGCTCCTTCGGGGTTTTTTGGGCTCCTTTGGATTTTTTGTGTTCTTTCGTGTTACTTCGGGTTCTTTCGAGTTTCTTCAGGTCTTTTCATGTTTTCTTCACTTTCTTCCGTATTTCTTCGAGTTCTTTCGAGTTTCTTTGCTTTCAACGGGTTTCTTTGCTGTTTTTCGTTCTTCTGTGCGCTTCATTGATCTATGTTCTGTATTGATCTATGGTCTTTATTGATCTATGGGTTTATTGAACTACTGGCTTATGGATCTACTGGCCTATAGATCTACGGGCTTATGGATCTACTGGCTTACTAGTGTATTGCTAAATAAAATAAATAATATCTTTATTGAATGGAAATTCTCATCTTGTGTAGTCAATAACAATTCAATATTGTTTGATTCACAGAGTTTAATTTTAATTTCGATATAATTATGATTTGGCGACGTTTCAGGGAGTTTGGATTTTAAAGCCAGTAAAATACAGTATTCACAACATTACAACAATTGAAACAAACAAACAATCAATAAGTAACAGGAATTGTAAATGTTTTGTTAAATAGACATCTAATTTTCGTTTTAGCATTGGAATTTATCTATTTCTCGTGTTCTGGAAAATCAGCAAAATGCGACGCATTACCCAGCTTACGTTACATCTGCAATGACATACTAAGCAGAAACAAAAGCAGATAGCTTTAACTAAAATGATGGCAGTAGCAAACGATACAAGAGTATAAAAAACATAACAGGAAATACATTACGAGAACAAAGAGGAAGTGATAGAGAGAAGAAGACGTGCTAAGACAGACCCGGGCCATTAGAAGATTCTGGATTGAATTTGTCTCATGTTTGGCCGAAAAAAAATCGCTCCAAACAGGATACCAGGATCAAAACAAATGAGTAGACAGCCAAAATCGGGATGAAATGTGGACCACAACATCATGAAACCGAGAAGAAGGTGAAAGGCCAAAATAGAAGACGAAAAGAAGAACCATAAACAAAACAACCTTAGATGCTTAAGACAATCGAGGAAGTTCTTGCTAACGGTTATATAAATCAGCTTTAGGATGTGTGTATGAAAAAAATTGGCATTACAAAGTTTTGAAAGTCTCAATTAATAATTCATTGATATCAGAACAATACTACAACAACTTTTTTTTCCGATTGTGGAAAAAGTGACATTGATTTGACCATTTTCCTATGCGCCAAGCGCAGAATAGTGGGCCAACTCGGCAGTTGGTTTTCTTGATTTCTTGGAAGACAACTGGCAAATAACTGGTTGTGTACCACTCAGAATCGACTGTTCTGCGTGGTACGATTGCGATTTGTCGGATTTGGCTCATCTTGAAACACCATACAGTCGACTGCTGTTTACTTTCAGACTCATACGCGTAAATCCACGATTCAACACCTGTCACGATGTCATAGACGTACTTCGAAGCACCATAATCGTTTTTTTGGAGCATTTCTTCGACCAATCGACATAAGCTTTTTTTTTTGAGCCGTCGACACATTGTGTGGAATCCAACGCGAACAAATAACATATTGAATTAAATATTTTCTAATCAATTTTTCAAATGTAAATCAACGGTCGAAGAAAACTTATTATGTACAATTCGTGATATTATACTAATTTTACAATAAACTATGCTTTCCTCAAATTTCCGAAATCGCATATCCATCTTTACTCTCGAGGTCACCGGAAAATCTCAAATTCAAATTTTCCATCGCGTGAAAATGTTTCCGCGCCAATTTTCTCGTGCAATCAGTGGTTGTTTTCAGACTGCTGTAGCCGATTCCTCGTGAATTTTCCTGTCAGGAAATCTACGGAAACGTGAATTATTCATCGACGACGAATTGAATTGTCGACGTAAAAACTGGATGTTTCTCGTTTTGCCGATGTGTCAGATTAGCGGCGTTCCTCGAATATCTGTGGTTCGTAACGGCAATCTTGATTGGTTCGAGGTTCGAGGAATGGCAAGATGAATGCGACGTTGTCATGATTATTTGGCGTTAGGTTGAACTGGAGATCTTTTAGACGATGGAGCTGTGTTTGATGAGAGCATTTGTTTTATAGAAGGCTTTCATCCTCGAATACATTTGTCCATTATGAAAAATCATCACTTCTACTATCGAACATACCGAAATCATTGGGATAAGATTGAATCTGAATAACATGGTTCGTCCAGTTAATCATAGACTTCAGTGTTGACAGTTTATGATTATCAGGACTAAAATAAACAGAACAACACAAATTCAAATGCCATAATACCATATAATTCTTTCAGACCTGACATCCTGTGTAATGCAATCCCGTCAAATTTGAAAAGAAGCTATTCAATAACGCCAAGACAATGCCACTCAATGACAATAGTAAAAAAAAACAACTCTATGAACGTTACTATATATACTAGGTTCAGTATTGCCACTTTATGACTTCATCAGAACTGAAAGAATCCAACATAAATTCAGATGTCATTACACCATATGACTCTTTCAGGTCTGATAGTCTCAACTTCAAAGTTTTCTTGATTTCCCGTTTTTTCTATCGGGTTTTTAGTATTTTCATCATAGTTGTCGAATCACTTCCTCAGGTGAGAAAATATCTCACAAACTCATGAAATGATTCACATCAATAAAATGACCTCAAAGTAACGGTCATATTTCCATCTAGGATCGAACTAAAAAAAGAACTATTATCGAAAAAGTTTCGCCTCGGAACCGGGAATCAACTAAACTTCAAAATACGCCGTTTCCATCAGAGCCGTTGTCGATTCTCGGTATCGAGCAATAAAATCGAAACCAATACATATTGTACGAACGTATTCCACCAATTTAATGGTTTTGACTCGCCGTAAAACGTAAAAATGTTGCCGCTACCTCATCACATGAGCGACAAACGATCTCTGAAACCTTTTACATGTACCAATAATATCACGATTCGAATTCTGGGAAGCCTTATTGGTAAGGAGTTACCATTTTCCTTGCGCCATCGACATATATTCATGTTGAAACTGGGTAAAGCTAAGGAAGCAGAAAATTTCACCATTAAGTTTCTCAAGACGTGCTCCTCGATAAATGCCCTAAATGCAGTCTTTATAAAATGATTGTGACATTGCCGGTGGCTTAGAAATTTTTCTGTTATTCCACCCCCGGTGCCTATCTAACACATTGAATTCAACTTTTTTTTTACAGAATTTTTGGGTTGTTAGCGGTGCACCCTGTTTTTGTAACGCCAAATACAAATGTGATGCTACATGTCATGCTAATATCATTTATAAGAATCCTGTAGAAATGAATGCTGTGAATATTCAAGTTGTCTGTCACTATTGTATTGATTTCAACTATGGAGAAAACGTAAAAGGTTTTTCTTCATACTATTCTTGGGAATTCTGCTTCCTGCAGGTGTCAAAATTTTATTGCAGAAATTATTTTTACTTTTGGATAATCAGAATTAATTCTTGATTTGGAGGACACATTATTCAAATTGAACACACTTGCGCTATCCTCTGAGGTGGTCGAGATATTGCATCACCATCATAAGATACACTTATACTTCGTGTGTTTGAATTATTTTTCATTTATTCAGAGGTAGGTTATCAACTTCTTCGTTACCGTTTCATAATAAAACAATGAAACTACCAACTACGATGCGAACTTAGACCTACCAAATTTCAAAAACGATTAGAGTCCATTCTCAATATGAATGCTATTGGCTATCTCAAATTCTTAAAAATGAATTATCAATTTCTACTTTGGACCTTTATATTTCATTCTGTGATAGATAGAAAGATAATCCTCTTCATTTCATAAAATGTAACAATGGTACATAATAGTGTCATATAGTGTGTAATAAATTACTCTTTATATTTTTTTACATGGACAAGCTGGTGGCGAATATTCATATTAAGACACATGCCACGTTTATTTTCATATAATTTCAAATTTTCAAATAAATAATAAATATAGTAACAATGGCAAGTGAACAAGTAACTTGAATGCAATTGACATTGATAATAGTGGGAAATTATTCAGTGCAAAAGAATTGAATACGTAAGTATTAGTTTATTAATCAGTAAATGTAATACCTTATGCCTAATTGTTTAGGATGAGTGCACAATGGCTCATAAGAAATCACTTGAAGCACTTAACTTAACACTGAAGGATCTTCGGCGAAAAAACAACATCTTTGACGGCTTGATGACATTGTTGGCAGGCGATTTCAAGCAGTTGCCAGTTATTCCCCGGGAATGCCTGCAGATGAATTGAATGCTTGCCTTAAGGCATCACCTTTATGGAATAACGTAAAAACATTATCGCTAACCACTAATATGACAGTTCAACTTCAAAATGATCAAAGGGCTGCACAATTTTCCAAACAATTGTTAGCTGTTGGAAATGGAAAGTCTCAGTTGATGCGACATCTGGATTAATTACTTTTACCAACGACTTTTGCCGATTTGTAGACTCTCATTGAAAATGTTCTCCCAAACATTAGTGACAATTATCAGAATTATGCTTGGTTAAGTCAACGAGGAATTCTTGCCGCAAAGAATAATGATGTACACGTACTGAATTTCAAAATTCAATCAAAAATTGCTGACATACAAATCCGTTGATTCCATAACAAATCCCGATGATGTAGTAGATTATCCAACGGAGTTTTTGAACTCTCTGGAGTTACAAGGATATCCAACACATAACTTGCAACTCAAAGTTAGTACAGTTGTTATAATATTGCGTAATTTGAATCCACCGCGACTTAGCAACGGTACTCGACTTTCGGTAAAAACACCGAATGCCGAATTTGATTGTGGCAATCATTATTAACGGAAAGTACGCAGGCGAAAATGTATGTATTCCTCAATGATTTCGACTGATCTTTCGTTTGACGTCAAACGATTGCAATTTCTTAGCGTTCGCAATGCCAATTAACAAGTAGCAAGGCCAATCGCTTAATGTTTACGGGATAAATTTAGAAAAATCATTGTTTTTCACATGGGCAGTTATACGTTGCGTGTTCACGAGTTAGGAAACCATCCACTTTGTTTGTGTTAACGTCAGACCATGAAACAAAAAATGTGGTTTACCAAAGAGCACTTCGATGAAACGGATAATTTGCGGACACGTATAACGCTTCGATTCAGTATATACTTTGGAATCACTTTCATTCAGTTAGAGAAGTTCAACTAAATAACACTTCATTTTTGTGATCGAAATGCTGTTGTGAAATAAAATAAAGTTTTTCTTTTTCAAATTTAAAAAAAAGAAAAAATGTTTCATCATTATTCAATCACCAAACGAAATGTTACATAAAACGAAGCCATCTGGTGGCGAAATGGAGTTCACACGTTTTGTTAGTTACATATAAATAACAATCCAAAAGAATTGACAACGAGATATGGTACAGCTATTGAAGCTGTTTTTTTGAGGTATATATATATTTCAGTTAGTTGACAGGAAAAAGGTCAGGTTTGTTGAAAAAAACCACTTCTTAAAACAAGGCCGACTAGTTTCGATTTTTAATCTAAAATCATTTTCAGGGCTCTAAAATGAAAAAAGAACAAGAATTATTACATCATAGTATATAGTTATATACAACAAGTAACAAAAAGTGACAATGGCGAAAAACATCAATATTTTATTAATTTTATTAATCAATCGAGAATGCTGAGGAATAGAGATATCACAGTGAGAGAAAACGGAGGAAATTGCAATATTTACAATCATTTTTTTTCCTTATTTAAATCCTACAAATATACTTCGGTTACTCGTTATAATGGAATTGTTTAAATAAACACAAGAAAACAAGACAATGAAAGAGAATCCGGAATTATGGAATTCACTTACAGTTTTATAATGGTCTGAGTCTTGTAATAAATTAATGAAAACAAACCTGACCTTTTTCCTGTCAACTTCCAACGAAGGTCTTAAATATACAATTTGTATATATATATATATATATTTATTCTTTTGAACTTTTGGCTTACAATATTTAGTTAGCAAACAATAAACTATATAGATCAGGGGTTAGTGATGGGGTGTCGTACAATTCGGCGTATGACATAAAAGCCTAGGTAAAAACCCCAGTAATAGAAAAGCCTGGCTCAACGCCTAAGTATGAAAGTACCAAAAAAAGCCAAAATATATTTTAGGGACTTCTTTCTACAAGAGTGGTCTTCTATTGATGGAGACAGAGAGTTCTTCAAGTTGCCCTCATCGACTCTGGAAAAGAAAAGCAGGAAAAAGAACTGAATAACAAAAACACGTATCATATTCGTTTGAAATTTGTAACCCATTCCAAGAAAGAATCGGTAATATCACGAATAGCCCTAAAACCATCTTGAAATTTATATATGGGACAACTGTTGATGAGATGAGGTATTGTTTCTTCTGCTCCTCCACATTCACAACTAGCGCTTGGAACTGAGTTTCATCTGAAAAGCATGCTATTGGTATGACCATGACCTGTTCTCAAACGACTAAGAACTGTCCAAGTTTTTCTTGGAAGATCAAAATCAGGAATTTTTTCAGAAGGATCAAAAACGAGATACACATTGAACATTTCGTATGAGTCCCACTTGTCTTCCATAATTTGTGGAATTTTGTGGAATATATGAAATAATTGGGAATAAATTGGAAAAAGAATGATATTTGTTTCAAGAATTCAGAGCTGAAGTCTGTCTGCGAATATGGGGAGGGACAAGGTTAGACAAAACTGATAACCAATAAACCGGTGTAGATCTTATGGTGCCAGTAATTATTCTCATGGATGTATTCAACTGTGCATAAATTTTTTGTGTATGTGCATTATTAAACAAACAGAGCAACAATACTCAGCTGCAGAAAAGACTAGGGCTAGAGATGTTGTGCGAAGAGTGGAAGGATCAGCACCCCAAGATGATCCAGCTAATTTTTGAAGAATATATTTCCTAGTTTTCAGTTTGAGGCTGAGATCATTCAAATGAGCCTAGTAATTTAAAGATGAATCTAATTCAACTCCTAATTATTTAGGATAGAAATCGTGATAGGAGAATCATTGAAAGTTACAGCTGATTGCTTATATTTTTCATGATTATTCAGATGGAAACACGATAAATCTGTTCTGTTGGGATTTGGACATAATCGCCACTCAATAAAATATTTTTTTAAATTTTTTTTCGAGGTATCTGCTTGAAATAGAATCACAAAAATATGTATCATATTTTAGTTATTTTAGTATTACAAGCAATAGAATTTAATGATGAGACTGATTAATAATAATAATAATAATAATAATAATAAGTTTATTTACCTAATAAACTGAATACATTGCTGAGGTATATAAATATTATAACCTGTGTGCAATATTAAATTAATAATCATTCTGAAATTGCCCCATGAGAGTAACAATCAACTATCCGAGTACAAAGAAAAACAAATGTAAATAAGGGAAGTACCCAATTATATATTAGTATATATTATTAATAAGAATTACTTATAATAATAATCTATATAATAATAATAATAATAATATTAATAAACTCTTCTTGTTATAATTGCTATATCTATGTAATTCTTTGTTGTCAAACAAAAATAAAGAGATATATTTGGTCATTTCATTTGATAATTTGAATTACGATTCATTACGTAATTCATTATATCCTGAAATACTGAATTTCCTTCTTACTTTCCTATACTCAAATAAAAACTAATCAGTGAAATTTAAGATAAGAATCAAGAAATATATATATGTATATTTTAAAATTGAGCACGATTTTTATTTAGCAAATTGTGTTGATTGTAAATTAGACGAAGGAACTTCGTTCATACCTGGTGTCCCACGTCACAACATCTTTCTTATATGTTATTTACTTTAGTTGAGGTTATTATATTTCTATGAAGTGGACTTGTGTACCTGAAATCATATTCCTAGTGTGATGCGATGAAAATACCCAACTCTTTAAAACCGATGCAATAACATCGACCTAGACAGGACCATAAACGAATTCTGCTGAACGATACCTGGGACACAATACCATCCATTCCGCATTTTCGAAAATCTAAAGTCGTGCACGAGTCCGAGACACGGATATAAATTTTTACTGCTCAGTTCGTTTCGAGCGACGGCCATTTGAGCGTGAGAATGCTGATGAAATTTCAACGATGCAAAAAACCCAAACGCTATGACAGAATTTACGGTGGAATGTTCGGATTTGCGTTATGCGAAATCGAATATGAACGTAGTTAGTGCAAACTGACGATACGCCATTACTCGGGATCATCAGATTCTATACGATACGAATCGGGGAAATTATGATTTCCAATCAGCATATCTCGTTCAGGGAATTATCTGATAATATCTTAGTTCCTAACGTAATAATCCAGATGAAGTGGTATTTGTTCCAGAATTGACTTCTACATTCTTGCAAGTTAAACAACCCTGCGTTTACTGAACTTTACAAAACATAAAAAAAAAGTATCATAACATTCTTCGACGAGAAGCAAAAATTATAAACAGGAAATACTGACATCGGACAATAGAAATAAATCTCTCTGGAAAATTGTCAAAAAATCTAGGGTACCACAAATAAAAATACTGAAATATCAGGAAATCCGGAAGAAATAGCGAACTCATTCATTACCTTACCTGGAGAAAAGCAAAGTAAGTAACAATCGAAACTCACAACCTAAAATCAATATAACAGGAACAAAAGCCATCTTCTATCGAAGGCATTTGATACCCTGTCCCATGATCTCATCCTACAAAATTACAAGCCTATGGAATAAAGGAAAAAGAACTGAAGGGGTTCAAATCGTACCTAACCAACCGTAGACAAAGAGTAATATTCTCCCAGAATGAGAACTACATAATATCGCAGGCAGAATTCGTAGAGGTAGGAGTACCGCAAGGAAGCAATTTAGGTCCCATAATAGTCATCATATTTTTAAATTAGGGAACACCACTCTGCAGCTCATCAAATACATCGTGTAGTGAACACTATTTCCACAAGCCTAGAAGAGAACAAATATTGTACTGCTGTATTCTTGGATTCATCTCAAGCTTTCGATAAAGTATGGCATAAAGGACTTTTAAACAAACTGAAGAAACTACTCACTCAGCCATATTACCTAATCTTGAAATCCTATCTTACGAATCGATACTTCGCCGTAAGATATGGTGATGCTATATCAAGCCCAACTGAAATAAAAGCAGGAGTTCCACAAGGAAGTATATTGGGTCCACTACTCTATTTGATCTATACATCCGACGTACCAGAAAATCTTTGCAAGCTGCTACTTAACATTGAACCATATAGTGTAGAAGACTTCCTAGCCTACATGATATAATCAGAGTAAAATTGTTTATGACCCTGTTTCATCGCGAGTTTTCACTGTATTACATGTATACACTTTACCTTAAATAAGGTATATTATTAATATTATTGTTTGAGCTATTTGCAATATTTATCGATTATTTCAAACTCGGGTTTCGCTATAGAAAAAAGCTTTGGGATGGAATAACGGAAAAACGCTAGGACAGATTAAATTTTGTGGAAAATGAAACAAATAAGGGTGTTTAAATGAGTTCGATATCACTACCCCTCTTGCCGCAACCCCCAACAGCTTTCATTTTTGAATAGGGAAAATAAGCAATTCCTACATGGGTGTATTTTTTTCATCGCTTTATTATCATACATAGTGAGTCAGTATTCCATCAATAACTCTCACAAGTCAAATTTAGATACTTGAAATGGAAAAAAACGCTCGAACAGATCAGAAAATGAATTCGATATCACCACCCCTCAAGCACTTAGAACAATTATTCTTGCATAGAGATAATAGATCGAGTAGATTTGTTGAAAAGATAACTCAATTACCTGCAAGAGCTTATTATTTGTTTCTTCGATCGCTCAACTATTGAACAGCTTGATACAGTGATATAAAATCAAAACACTATTAAGATATAAGTACTTTTGCGATTTTAATTTGTAACTCTTCAAGTTTCGAGGTAATTCAGCTCATCTTCAGGAGTATGATAAATCACAGAAGTGAAGCTGAAAGCAATAAAATTCATGGAGAGAACGTAAAATTCTTTACAGTGAAACACAAGAACAAAGTGAAAAATCAAGCGAAAATGTTCAATAACAATATAAGCGACAAGATATAGGTAAGAGCAAACCAATGAAAGTTCACAAAAGTCCAATTGAATTATGAAGGTCAATTATATAATATGAAACAAAGTCAACAATATAAAACGGTTAAAAAAAAGGAATTATTAGCTTTAAAGAGGTCGTAACTGAAAAATATCGTGTGTAACGAACCGCTTTGAATGAAGTTGATCGAAAAAGGTAAAATGTCATAAATAAAAAAAACTTACATAAGAATCATTTCGATGAAGATTATCCGAAGTAATGCTAATGTATATACTCAGGAATAGTTCTTTCAAAATACTTTAAGGGGAGTAGTGGCCTTTAAACACAAAAATATCCCGTTTTAAAAAATGAGCAATGTCGTAGATCGATCGAAGAAATTAGAATAATTATAATCAAAACGAATGAAAAGAACAAAAATGAAAGTAACAGAATACAACGTAAACTATAACGAACGAATTGATGAAAACAACATTTCCATTTAGCCAATAGAAGACGAAAAAGGTATTATAAGATAAACTTAACTACAAAGATCAATTCCAAAAATTTAGAAAGCACTGACGTGAGGTCAGATTGCTTTGGCGCTCTTGTTGAGCTACTTGCGAGTAAATATTCAAACCTTAACAAATCTATAAGCTCTCTGATCGAGTGAACAATAGTCTTTTTCCGTACTATGGGACAATGTGATGTAAATATGAAAGCCTAATGAATAAACAAACCTTTATCTCAATTTGAAAATAACTACTCATAATTTTCACCAAATTTTGTTCTTTGCTTCTCCTAAAAACTTACGTCATTGCTTTTCTGGGTTTTGACAACGCCATCAAATTCTTTCTCTATGATAAAAAATTTTTTGATTAATATTACGTCTGTGCTTTCTTGACAACGTCATCGACATCGAATTCTACCTCTATGAATTCTATGAAAATTTTGATTGATATTACGCCAACTGACACTGATATCTAGGTCCGCAAGTTGTCAAACGAATATCGATCTGTGATGGCAAATCTTTCAATGACAAAGCTCGGACTTCATGACATTTCTATTTTTCTCTTGAGTAAATGAAAAAAATTATCATATCTTCAGAAGGGGGAGAGCTACGACAATGAAATTTGAGGATGAGTAAGATATCGGTAACCTCAATTAATATACGGATTTTTATTTGAATCTAAATGAAGTCTT
This sequence comes from Micraspis discolor, assembly GCA_030674115.1. NCBI lineage: Eukaryota > Metazoa > Arthropoda > Insecta > Coleoptera > Coccinellidae > Micraspis > Micraspis discolor. The sequence continues at coordinate 161,969 of JARTUT010001784.1, forward strand.
AGGAGATATTGAGTATTGAAAATTTTTTTGGGAATTTTTGAAAATTTTCTAGTGTGACGATTTCTGCGAAATTTTGCAAGCCGTTTCGTTTCAGCGTCCCTCAATAACATTCCAAGTATCAACTTGATCGGATGGATATTCTAGTAGTTATTGAGGAAACAAAATTTCAGATGCTCATAACTACTGAACCATCCGACGGATTTGGCCCAATAACGAACTTGACCGAGATATTTGGACATTTAACCTATTCTGAAAATATGAAAACTCTAGCTGATTCCTTTGGATGCTAGAGAGGATACGGCCGGCCGGCCGGACAGACTCAACTTTCGCCACGAATTCTTCATCAGGAGTCGAACCCAATCGATTGAGACCATTTTCGGCTCGATATTCCAAAATTACAGACATTCGGGCAAAATGATAGGCACTCTGTTCGGGTGAACAAGAGCGCCAAAAAACACTCAAACGAGATCAAACAACTCAGAATCAACTGTCTGTTCCATACCAGTCCTGTTGATATCAGAATTTCTCGAATATTTATTGATGAACATACATTCCAATATCATCTGTTTCATACCAAAATCGCAACGCTGTAAGATTTTCGAATTTATGGATCTATCGAATTGGAGTACATCTGAGAGACACGGGTCATCAATTCGATGGATCCATAAATTCGAAAATCTTACAGCTTTGCGATTTCGGTATGAAAAAGATGATATTGGAAGGTATGTTCATTAATAAATATTCAATTAAATTGAATATTTACAAACAACAACGTATGTGCCCAAATGGAATATGTTGGTTAGTTGATTATTATTGTATCGACCACAAGATGGACCGATTGTGTCCATTCTACGTAGCATTCGGAATATGTCCTGCTCGATTGCATCCAATTTTCTGAAGGAAATTACAATTCCGGCCCCATTGCCGCAGCTCATTGCATCTCAGCGTAATCTGATAATCGGATTTGCATATCTCTAATATGCCCTTGGAATTTACTAAATGGCACTTGTTCATAGAGTTACAATAACTGAATTCCTGAGTACAAAGGAATGTATTTTCCTAGTCAACTGTAGTGGGTTATGTCCTGAATAGATCATTGAATGAGTCTTTGTTAGTCACTTCATTTGAACCATTTATTTTCAATGCGGCTTTCCCATTAGGAATCGATTGTGATACATTCAATAGAGGTCTTCCACAAAGATCAGTTCTCACTCTTCTTCATTTATCTTATCTTGATATTCCAATGACTTCTCATCAGAAAGTTGCCAACAAATGAAGGTTACTAATATCTGAAATACTCTCAAGTTTAATGCTAGAGTAAAACCACTTCATTAGTTTAGACAGATGAGTTCATGAAATTAATGAATGGATATTTTTCGTGCTATTTCGAGTTGTCATATTCTGTCAAGTCTGACAAAAAAACGTACTCTCAGAATGTTTGATGTACCGCTATGTCTATAGGGGATGGATTTAGAGTTTCAAAATAATCAGTTCCGAAGAATCATCGTTCACCTATAATAAATGTCAATAATTTTCATTTGTCATTCTTTAAATGACATAAGTGTTATATCGCAACGTTCCCCAACTATGGATGATGATTTCCCTTTCAATGGGTTTCATAGCCGACTTCAAACATCAGAAGACCTGAAAAATCGTCACTTGGACCGCGAAACCCGATTCGCAGAATCCTCCTTGCAGATTGGCGACAAATTTTGTGTATTGCATTTGAATAAAGAGGGTATTTCAGAGGACAAGACTGATTATCTTTCTAAATTAGCAGAGGATTATGGTGCAGAGATTATTCTCCTTCAAGAAACACATGTGGGTACTGAAAAAAAATCTTCGTGAAAGAGGAACTATAAAAGGTTATGTATTTATTGATTATTTCCTTAGCAAAATTTAGAGTTTAGCTTGTTATGCTAAAAAATCCTTAATTCTAAATATCGAGTTGATCCGAAAATGCGAATTTGAGGGTGTTTTCGCTATCTCGTTCAAATTTTGTAATATTTCGATCGTTAATATTTATAAACCTTCAAATACTATTTGGCCAAAAAATTTGGAAATAAATCTTCCTCATCCTTCAATTTATTGCGGTGATTTCAATTCTCACCATGTAATGTGGGGTTATAATAATAATGATAAAAGTAGAATAGCTTTAGCTGACTGGATGGAAAATAATAATTTTTATTCGATTTTTGATGCTGTAACGCCCTTACGTGCAGTTCCTTTATCAGTAAACTCGGGCGCCAGACTATTTGCTTCTGAGGGCGTCACCCTCACCTATCGAGCTCCTCCGGAATGTCCAGAAGCTCGAGCCTAGGTAGACTCCAGTGGAGAATGAAGTGGGTAGCTGTTGAAGGTGGAGGTGTCACCAATAAAACACGCGATTAACTAAAAATATACTCTCTATTCATACTAAATAAACAAACTTTCCAAAATAATACGTCTCACAGTCCTTAAAATAAATCAACAGTTCATATTCGGTACATCAGTCCTTAATCTAAATCACAAAATCTTCATAGCCCTTAACCTCTAAAACCCAAATCCCAAATCTACTTGTCCATCACCAAAAGTCCAGTAACATTCCGTGAAGGGGTTAGAGTGCACACAAAGCGATTACAGTGGCGAGTTACTCGATGTATTAGGCGTCAGAAGGAATTCGGTAAGCAAAATGACTTAGGCATAAAAATGACTAGGGCCGTGTGATAAGAAATGATAATGTCGCGGGGTTAAAGCGAGAGGGGGAACCAAAGCCTCACTCAGGCCAACCTGGACCATCCAATCGGGGGGTCCGTGGGGCACGGTTCCACACGGCGCAACTAGTGTCCGTGCGCAACAGAACCCCTCAAAGAGAACTGCCAAGGCCCAGCCCAAATCGGAGTGACCGGCGGTATGGGTGCGCATGCGCAAACCACCGCGCGTCCACCCGCGATGACGTTAGGGCCGAGGTCGAACCAAGTGCCTGCCGCACAGCAGCCCACGCCACGGAAAACTTCGGTCTAAGCACGATTGAGTTTCCTCATCTCGTACATCAACGTCAGCTCCGCGAGATGGACAGCAGGAGTCCGCCAAGGTAAAACGGCCCACAACCTAGGGACGATTGAGTTTCCTCATCTCGGCACCCAGACGGCGGATACGCAATACCATCTAAAGGACCCAGCCGACACCCGTGACGAATTCCGCACCCTCAAAGATCGGGCCAACCCAGTGCCTGCCGCGCAACAGCCCACGTCACGGAAAGCTTCGGTTTAAGCACGATTGAGTTTCCTCATCTCGCACATCAACGTCAGCCCCGAGAGATGGACAGCAGGAGTCTGCCGAGGTAAAACGGCCCACAACCTAGGGACGATTGAGTTTCCTCATCTCGGCACCCAGATTCCGGATCCGCAATACCGGCTAAAGGACCCAGCCGACACCCGTGACCAACCCGTGCCTTCCAGGGGTCGGTTCGACAAACGACAACAGGGGGGCACACCACGACCCTCACCGCGCAGCAGCCCACGTCACGGAAAGCTTCGGTCTAAGCACGATTGAGTTTCCTCATCTCGTACATCAACGTCAGCCCCGAGAGATGGACAGCAGGAGTCCGCCAAGATAAAACGGCCCACAACCTAGGGACGATTGAGTTTCCTCATCTCGGCACCCAGATGTCAGATCCGCAATACCGGCTAAAGGACTCGTAAAGGACGTGATGCCCTAAACGCCCTCCTGCAGCCGTCGTTCGGTCTCAACGATCGAACCTCACACTCACCTCCTGGAATCTCGTCCTCCACAAGTGGTCCTCCGGTCCCCTCTCTATACCCTTTTCCTTCCTTGGTATGTCTGCCTACCACTGAACTCACTACCAGCACTCACAACACTGGCTGGACCTTCCACTATACGGTAGAGGCCTTGATTTATTTTGAGTTCCGCGTGTAGTGTTCCTTATTGTTATTATTATTCTTTATCGGCTCCGAGTTGCACCACGCGTCTTTGTTCACTCTCTATCTATAACTGAACTCCTTTATTGTTAGCCGCGCATGATGTAACTCGAGACGACAGATAATATAGGATCGGCGTAATACACTACATCCCTTCCTTTGTGTAAGGAAATTATTTCCTTTTTTTCCTTGTTTTCATTAAGTTATTTATTTTGTTTATTTGATGCACATCAAACAAAATAGAATCAATAAATTTATTTCGTATTTTAAATACAACAAGTAATAACAAGTTTTACGAATCCCTTATACCCATTTTCCTCCAATAACTAAAATAACTAATAAATATCTTCCATTTAATTGCAATATTCCAACTATTTTTCAGCTATTTATCACTTTCTTCTCCACCCGTTATTTCTAATTCTTCCATATTTTCTGGATTAAAGATTCGCCATTGTCCTTCAACCTTTTTCAAATGCATGATATTTCTCCGAATACTCTGTCCTGTAATATCATTTCGGAGTTGAACATCTCCATTATTGTTTGATTTAACCGTGTGCGTGGTGGGTTCAAAATTAGAACTCAGTTTGTTTGCCTTATGTGGATTTTTCACGTAAACCTTGTCACCAATACTGAGTTCCGTAACTATGGCATGCCTTCTTTTGTCAGCATATTCCTTGCCTTTTTGTTTCATTTCCTTGTCCCTATCCCTCATTTCCTGATCTTCTGAGCTAAATGTGTTATCTTGAATCATTGGTAATTTGTCACGAAATTGTCTTCTGAAGAACAATTCTGATGGAGTTTTCCTAGTCACTGTGTGTGGCGTGCTGTTATACATCATCAGGTATTCATTCAGGGCATCTTTCAAATTAACTTTTTCTAGCTGAGCTATCTTGAGACGTTTCAGTATATCTCTATTCTGTCGTTCAACTTCTCCATTTTGTTGAGGCCAGTATGGTATAGTATTATACAGTGTAATATTCCTTTGTTTACAGAAGTCTTTGAATTCCTCACAGGAGAATTGTTTACCATTGTCTGCTGTTATAGTCACAGGGTTTCCGAAACTGCTGAAAATATTCTTTAATATTTGCACCATATCTGCACTTTTTATCGATCGGCAAATGATCACTTCTTTGTACCTAGAGTAGTAATCAACAACAACAAACAAATATTCATTAGTGATCAATGGTCCCATTAAATCAATTGCAATGTCTATCCAAGGTTCATTAGGTAATTCGCGTCTCTTTAAGGGGTTTGGCATGTTTGGAGTAGCAACCAAGATGCAGCTCTTGCAGTTTTTGCATAAATTTTCAGCATCCTTGTCACATTTCGCCCACCAGACCTTTGTTCGTAACCTTGCCTTCATGGCAACAATGCCAGGATGTCCTTCATGAGCAGCTCTCAATATTTGTTCTCGTAATCGTAGTGGGATAACAATTTTGGTTCCCCTCAACAAAATATTTCCATGAAAGCATAATTCATTCTCGAAAATTTTATAATTTTTCACGCTGTCATCCCAAATTCCATTATATATGGCATTTTTTATTTTTTGTATTTCTTCATCTCTTTGCGATATCTCTTCTATTTCTTTCAAAGTCACTGCTACTGGTTTCACATGTTCCACTATGTTTTGAACGTAATTTTCATTTAGACCAGTGGAATTGCTATCGAGCTCACATAATCTTGATAAAGGGTCTGCAATGTTCGATTTTCCGGGTTTATAAATAACTTTGAATTTATACGATTGTAAGCGTAAGACCCATCTTTCAATTCTTGAGCAAGGTTTGGATTTAGGCGCAAAAATTGTCTCTAAAGGCTTATGATCTGTAATCAGATCGAATTGCTTGCCATATAAAAACATGCTAAAATGTTCTATTGCCCATACCAAAGCTAAGGCTTCTTTTTCTGTCTGACAGTATCGGCGCTCACAATTACTGAGTGTCTTATTACCAAATGCTATTATTCTTGGTCCTGAAGCATTGATTTGTACTAAAACAGCTCCTAGACCGACTGGGCTCGCGTCTGCTATAACTAAAGTTCTATCATGAGGATTATAAAACCCTAAGTTTGGTATCGTAGACAATATGGATTTGAGATTTTCGTAGGCCTTCTGTTGATCTTCACCCCATTGATCAATTATCTCTGCATTTCTTCCATATTTTTTTCTCAATATTTGTTTGAATGGTTCTGTGAGTGTTGCTAATTTAGTAATCCATTTACCAATATAATTCAAAAGACCTAGGAAACTCTGTAATTCTGAAATTGTTTTTGGTTCCCGAAACTGCTGGATAGCCTTAATATATTTTTCTAGAGGTTTGACTCCCTTTCCAGAAAGTTCATGTCCTAAAAAATTAACTTGATTCGTTCTGTAAGTGCACTTTTCATTCTTCAAGAGGACATTGTGTTCATTCAATATTTTCAGAACTTCCTCTAATCGTTGATTGTGTTCCTGCAAGTCCTTTCCGAAAACCAAGATGTCATCAATGAAATTAATCACTCCATCACATTCCATGAGTATTCTCTCCAAATGTTTCTGGAAGATTTCTGGTGCACATGTTATTCCAAACATCATCCTCTTATACCTATAAAGTCCTTTACTAGTTATAAATGTTGTAATGTGTCTAGAATCAGGATGAAGCTCAATGTGATGAAATGCGTCTTTGATATCTAGCTTGCTAAAAACACTAGCATCTCTCAATTTTGGTAGTAATTGGTCCATTGTCGGTAACGGGTGATTTTCGCGTTTGATAGCTGTATTAGCTCGTCGCATATCAACGCATATTCGGATTTCGCCATTATCCTTCAGTATCGGTACGATTGGGGATACCCAATTGGATGGTCCTTGTACTTCTTCAATTATATCCCTGCGTAAAAGGTCGTCTATTTTAGCTTCTACTCTTTCTTCTAGTGGAATCGGGATTCTTCTATATGGCTGACATACAGGGGTAACGGCTTCGTCAATTGGAATTTTGACCATGATATTTTTGAACTTGGGGAATTCTTTTATTTTGATATGATATACATCTTTATTTATTTGCAGTACACCTAGTGCGGTTGCTGTTATTCGTCCTAATAAATTACGAGTGCCGCTATTTATCACATAAAATGTAGCTTTTCCTCTTTGACTTCTCAGTCGAATTTCTGCTTCGAAAGATCCTAGTATTTCCATTGGTTTATCACTTCCATAAGCCACAAATTCTTTTTCAGAATCCTTTTTCTGATTCCTAACAATGGCTCCTTTTTCTTTCATCACATTCCATGTTTTATTTGTAATTAAGTTATAGTTACACCCTGAATCAATCAACATATTTATTTCCGTACCTCCCACCCCGCACTCAATTGAGATATCGTCGTTCATGTTGAAGACATAATCAGTTTTCTGTACACCTGTGACTGTTATTTCATCTATATTATTTGCCCTGTATTTTTTGTGGTCGCCTCTTTCCTTTTGGTTATTTCCGTAGGTTATTTTCCTCTTATTTGTTTGTTTTGTTTTACATTGATTTCGAAAATGCCCAATAATTCCACACTTCAGACAGGATTTTGTACGAGCAGGACATGATTTATCCTTCCAAAGATGTCTATAACTTCCACACCTGCTACAAATTCGCTCTTGTTCTTTACGAGATTCTGAATATATTTTATTTACTGATTGAGTTTCCAGTTTTTTTTCATTAAAATCTCCTAGTTGCCGATCTATTGCCTCCAAGGCATTAGCTTCCGAGATAATTTCCGACAAACTGATTTTATCACCAGTCTTCAATATTTTCTTTCTTAGTTCGTCTGATTTTCCTTTTTCTACAATTTGATCTATAATGTTTTCATCAGTGTTATCGAATTTACATTTTGCAGCTTGTTGACGCAATCTGATTAAAAATTTTTCGAATTTTTCTTGTGGTTCCTGTTTCATCAAGCGGAATATATGTCTCTCATATACTTTACTCTGTTGGGGGGCGAAATATTCATCCAATTTAGTAATTGCGGTTTCGAAAACATTGGTTCCTTCAGCTACTTCTACATTTGCACCACGTATATTCTCGTATGCTCCTTTTCCAGCGTTCCCATCTTACTGCTACGGAGCTTGCATCACCCTCACATTCAAATTTTTCGAGTGTGTAAGATGCCATTCCGATAACCTGCAGATGCAAAATATAGGAAATAATTCTAGTGCTAACCTAGGAATTTATGTTTAGACATATAGTAGGCATTATGTCCCGTTGAGTCTAATTCAAAAGTATTGGACCCCCCTTCATTTCTTATGCCTACTACATACCTGTATTTTTTTTTCAAGTCATTTATAATTATTTCCGTCATTTAAATGATTTATTATTTTTTTTTTCAATTCGTTTCATGATCATTTGATTGCTATATTTACAATTCATTGCTTGATCATGCAATCCCCATACTTCTAATTTAATGCTTGCCGATTTGAGCCTATTATTTGCAATTTAATGCTTTATTTTTCCATCGCCATATTAATAATTTGATGCGTGCTCGTTTGAGTACAGTATTAGTATTTTAATGCTTGACCCATCGATTACCAAATTTGCAATTCAATGCGAGTTCCTTTGAACCCAGTGTTCGCAATTTAATGCGTGCTCGTTTGAGCCCAGTATTCGCAATTTAATGCGTGCTCTTTTGAGCCCAGTATTCGCAATTTAATGCGTGCTCGTTTGAGCCCATTTTTCGCAATTTAATGCGTGCTCGCTTGAGCCCAGTATTCGCAATTTAATGCGTGCTCTTTTGAGCCCTGTATTCGCAATTTAATGCGTGCTCGTTTGAGCCCATTTTTCGCAATTTAATGAGTGCTCGCTTGAGCCCAGTATTCGCAATTTAATGCGTGCTCGTTTGAGCCCATTTTTCGCAATTTAATGCGTGTTTATTAACTATCTAACATAATGTGAAACATAAATACCTGATATTTTACTCCTATTTAATCCTCGTCGTCAAAATGTAGTGTTCCTTATTGTTATTATTATTCTTTATCGGCTCCGAGTTGCACCACGCGTCTTTGTTCACTCTCTATCTATAACTGAACTCCTTTATTGTTAGCCGCGCATGATGTAACTCGAGACGAGACGACGTAATAATATAGGATTGGCGTAATACACTACAAAAGCTGGCAATTTAAATGACAATTTCCAGATAATTTCTTTTCAGAGCGCATAATGGAAATTTCGAAACTGTGGCACTTTGAGATGCTGATCTGAATTATTGACAGAACGAAGATATCGACACTCAACCTCTTCCAAACCACCTATTACAAGCCCATCTCCACAACTACCCAATTATGTTCGATGGGGAAACTTCCGAAGCATAAATGATTATTGAATATCTGGTCGGAAAGTTAGGCCTATGAACAGCCATTAGTATACGCAGATGTTCTAGAAATTTGACATGTTGACAAGCTTGATACGTATTACTGTGCATAAATTCTCCTCCTATAGGGAGAAGTTCAAAGATATCAGCATATAAGGGATACACATCGTTATTATCACCCTCTTCTCGATGTTGCTATCTCGAAAGTTCAACATTAATGAAGTTAGATTTCAGATGGAAGCAGATGCCGACAGTGGAGTTTACTGAACTACCTCACCAAACTCATTATGTTTCTCTAACTACTCTTGTTTGAAATCTCTGATTAGTAGGTTATCTCAGTAATTGATCTTTCCTCATTAAACACATTTGGTGTACTTTGTACCTCCTGGTACGATATAATTTTCGAGGAAAGCTTGAATTTCACCTGAACAGAATGCTGATAGACTTGCCCAAATGTCTGTATTTTTCGAATATTTGGGTAAAAGTGGTACTAATCATTTCGTGAGGACTCGCCGATGAAGAGCCCGTGGTCAAAATCGATTCTGTCTGTCTGTGCACGATTGCATCTGGATAGAATGAGCTAAAAGGCTGAAATTTTCAGGGTTGGTAAGAGGAATTATGGGTTATTGGGCCAAATCCGTCCAATGGTTAAGTAGTTATGAGCATCTGAATATTGTTTTTTTTTATAACTCCTAGAATATCTATTGGATCACTTGTAACTCAGAAGATATCTGAATTAGGTATAAACAAATTGGCTTGCAAAAATCGATAGGCTAAAAAATTTTCCAAAAATTTCAAAAGACATGACATGACATGAAAGCCTAGGGAAAAAACGCTGGCTCCCCGCAAAGTATTGTTGTCTTTACAAAATAAGCTTAAATATATTTGAGGAACATATTCAAAAGTGGTCTTCTATTAATTATCACAGAGGCTTTTTCAAGTTGCACATATCGAATCTGAAAATAAAAGGACAAAAGCAGAAAAAGAACTGAATACAAAAATGCTCATCAAATTTGTTTCAAATTTATAATTGATTCCAAGAAAAAATCGGAAACATTGTGACCATCTTGAAATTTATAAATGGGAAAATTATTGATGAGACTAGGTATTGTTTCTTCCGCATATCCACATTCACATTTTACTCTTGGAACTGAGTTCCATCTGGAAAGCATGCTATTGGTACGACCATGACCTGTTCTCAAACGATTAAAAACTGTCCAAATTTTTCTTGGGAGATCTAAACCCGGAATTTTTTTAGAAGGATCAGAAATGAGATTTTCATTGAACCCTCCATAAGAGTTTCACTCAATCTTCCATAATTCTTTATCGCTTATGTTCATATTGAAGAACGTATTATACCAAAATGGTTTATGTGACTTCAATCTTGGAATTCTTTAAATAAATTTGGACAGGAATGATGTTCGCTCCAAGAATTCAGAGCAGCAGTCTGTCAGCGAATATTTACTTAAAAGAAAAGAAGCAATAACAAAAAGCCCGTCAAAAGTATTAATGCTCCATGTTTTCATAGACATTTATTCAATTGGCATGGGTCGGACTTATTACTCTATGTCAGTTGGGAGAAAATTAATGGAAATTCAGAAAAGCACTGACATAGGTTCTTAGGAGAAGGGAATTTATACTTCGAACAAAACTATCAGTATTTTTAATTTGAGATCTAGGTTCGTTCATTCATCTTGAGGATTGTTCACATATCGTTCCAAGATACAAGAAAATACTTTTTTTCAGCTGAACATAGTAATTTTAGGTTTGTTACAGTTTGAATAATTTCTGGTATGTATGTATATAAAAAGAGGGTCGACGCCATCTGACCTCACGCCAGTGCTTTTTAATTTTTTTAACTCAACACAAGCTTCCAATATTTCATTGTTTCGTAGTCTGCAGACTGAAGGCATAATGAATATCCTTGGATAAGGACTTGGTCATACAATGAATATCAGTTTTGAATTCAAAATGTTGAATACTATGAATTAATAATAATAATATATTTTTTGAACACAATAATAATAATAATAATAATATATTTGAACATAATAATAATAATAATACATTTAATTACATTATAGAAAGGAATGTCAAATTCAAATAAACAATCAAGAATAGAGGCTCATCCAAAACAGAAAATTGCCTGTGAGTTCTATTCGAAATTAAATTAAATTTTTGTATGCCCTTATGAAAATTAAAAGTATCCATGTCTGGAGATAATTGTCAATTTTTGTATCCAAATCGGTGTATGCCTGTCTTATTCTGGTGAAATGCGTCTTGTGTCGGTGGTAATAGTTTTTCATGTTTATAATCTATTATTGATTAGGTCATGAAATCTATCTCGCCCTTCCTCGCATATCCATATCCTCAAGTGTGTACGAAATCTTTTCGGGTTTCTAATGTTTGTTATCGTCTTAGGAATATGCTGGTATATTCTAGGAGCTAGATATCGACTTGCTCGTTGTCCAATTCTTCTTTCCGCTCGAGGTAATTTATATCTGCCTAATTTTTGTCTTGTCCCGTGTTCGTGTTCCAGAGTTGATAGCTGTATCTTTCCTTGTTGTACTTGCTCACTGATCTTCAAGCAATACAGCTGTTTAACGTCCATGATACCTGACATTTCAAACAGTTCGTGTGTCGGGTATGTAATTCTCTTAGTATGTATTATTTTTATCAGTCTTTTTTAGGCAATGTTTACCAGCTCAACATGCAAGTCAAAGCTCGCACCCCATCCTACGTTACCATACGTTATCTGAGACTGTGCTAAAGTAAAGTATACCGTTTTTAAGTGATGTACGTCTATTAGTCTCTGCAAGTACTTGAACTTGCACATAAGGCCTCGTAGCTTTTTCGCAACGTATTGACATTGGCAGTCCCATCTCATATGCCTATCTTTTATTATGCCAAGATATTTCATACAACCATCCTTCGCTCTAGAGATACTAAGATTTGTTTGATATTGTTGGATATTTATAGGTCCCAAATTCGGAAGTCCTGACTCGTAGCTTGAAAAGGGTAGGTAGAACGATTTCTGCATATTCAAAGTTAATGTATTTGCCTCTAACCAATGCTGGATGTTTAGAAATTCTCTTTCGATCTTTAGCATCAATCCTGTCCATGTATCTGCTTCATAAAGGATGACTATGTCGTTAGCGTAACTTATAATGTTTCCACAATTATTCATCTTCAGGAGGTCGTTTAAATGAATAATGAACAATAGAGGTCCCAAGACTGTTCCCTGAGGTATTCCGTAAGTTGTTTTTTTCACTGCTTCCTATTTATACCATCTGTTTCCTTCTTGTCATGTAACTTGTCAGTAATTTGTGCATTGTACAACTGAAGCCATACGAATATAATTTTTCCAGCAGTTTCTCATGTGAGACAATATCGAATGCTTTACTCAAAACCAGGAACAAACTTCTCACTGGCAGTCCCTTATCTCATCTTTCATAAATAAGTTGCGTAAAATCTCTTATTGCATCTTCTGTAGAACTATTCTGCACAAACCCGTACTGTTTTTTTGAAATTATGTTGTGTTTCTCGATGAAACTATCGATACGCTTTTTCTATAGTTTCTCTAAAATCTTTGGAAGAGGCTGTTAACAAAGTTATAGGTCTATAATTTGTGATTTCGGTTCTTTTTCCACTCTTATAAATAGGTTTTATCACACTTCTCTTAAAACATTCAGAAAAGACTCCATCTGCAAAAAATCTATTGAACATATATGCTACAATATCAGCCATTTCATATTTTACATACTCAATTATTAATTAATACAAGACATTGAGCTGATGAATTTGCATTTGTACCTACAACAAAATTTCTCGATATGACGTTATCTTTAATTAAATATGAAATTGATTTTAACGTCTACGAAATCCAATCTAGAATTAAGTTTAATGTCGACACTTGAAATTTTTGAATAAAATGGCACGGGATGTTAACAACATTTGAATTCTGAGTGAAGAGTGTCCTCGATGTCGGTTGGAATGACGCATGTCCTTGGTGGTTCTGGGGTGAACACCATACCGATAATTTGGATATGCGGGTTCGAGTCCTGCCCGAAGAGGCATTTTCTCCGGAATTTCAAATGTCGAATGACTTTTGTGTGCCATTTTCCATAATTCTAGAGTACATTTTGATATACTTTCAGATTTATGAAACTCCATCAGACAAAAAACTCATACATGCTCATATCTCATGAGACATATCCTAAAAAAAAGAGGAATTTTCCAAGAATCTCAAACCAATCAAACATGCTCCAAGTAACAAATTGATCGGATTAATTTTCAGTGGTTTATTGAATAAACCAATCATGAGATATTCGTAACTGCTGACCGAATCGAAGACTTTGTTGCAATAACGAAATTGACCGATATTTGACAATTAACCTGATTGAAAATATTAATTCATAAAAAGTTTCGTTCCTTTTGATATTAATGTTGAAGATAATATTCTGGTTGACGGAACCAATAAAATGCTTCGATCTTGAGCTATGTTTCGATGTCTATTAGCGTCTTCTTCAGTCTATCAAGAAACATAGTACACGTAATGTTTGGGAACTCAACTCAACAAAACAAAACGAAACAAAAGCAATAAATATATAATATAAATAAAAAAATATAAAAAAAGTTACATAGGGCAGATAAAACAATTACTCAAGTCTCGCATTAATCAATATCAAAATGATTGTAAAATTGATAGTCAAAAAACGGGATTGTCTCAACAACATAGTCATCAGTTTCATTTAAATAATCCAATTATACTTGATAAAGAAAATAATCTTTTCAAAAGATTAATGAAGGAAATTATTTTCATCAAAAAAATAAATAGTACCATAAATCTTCAAACAGATACCTCCAATTTGATTGATATCTATGTCCGCATCTTGTACCCTCTTTTTTGCAGATAAAAATATTCCTCATCTTTTTTCCAAAATTGCACAATTTATAAGATATTTGAAGTTGACAGGAATTAAATCGGTATAATCATCTGATGAAACATGAGTGAGTGAATCATTTCTTGAAGGGAAAATAATGTTTTTAAATGATTCAGAATCAATATGGATGCTGTGGAAGGTAATTTTCATTCAAACTAGACTGGACTACAGAGGGGTATTTGCCCAATGTGAAAACTTAAAATGCTTATAATTTTTTAACGCAGCTGAATATGGAAAAACGAAATGGAAAAAAGTGTTTCTTTCGATCTCAAGAACCTATGGTTAAAATTAACTCAGTGGTCAAAGACTCGCCCTTTATTCCTATGTATTGTTCAATAATTTTATTCATCAGACGATATGACAATAATAATCGTGCAATTTTAATGTGAGTAATTGCGATTTCCGTATTGGGTTCGTAGCATTCTACACGTTATTGTTTCGTTTCAGTTCTGAAAAAGAATTTTTATATTTTGACAGCTTAATTGCCGGTTCTTTCAATTGTTGAACTATGTCGAAGTTTGAAAGCAAACTTGTTTTTATATATTCAATTTTTCTCTAGTTGTATAAGTTTATTCTATGTGATCTCAATATTATTTACTGATGTGTTGTTTTTTTATCCTGTAATTTATATAGTATATTTATTGCTTTTGTGAAGTTGAGTTCCAAAACATTACGAGTATTATGTTTCTTTATTGCCTGAAGAAAAAGCTAAATAGGCGTCGGAACGTAGCTCCAGATCGAAGCATTTTTATTGGTTCCTTTGACCGAAATTGTACCTTCAACACTATTCTGAAAATATAAAAACGTTAGCTCATCCTCTTCGGAAAATAGAGAGTGTACGGCCATCTCGACACACACAAGTTTGACCATCTGTTCTTCATCAATCGATTGAGACCAATTCCGGCCAGATTTGAAAAAAAACAGACAGACGTTGGACTGATAGCTCGCTGTTTAATTAACTGAAAAGAAACCTGAATCTTCTTATTAGTTCACTCTGGGAAAACCAAATTGCAGAATATGCAATATATCAATAATCTACATGAATGTACAATTTATCGTGGAGATTCCACGAGTAATAAAAAAAATTGTAATTTTTTGAGAAAATATCAGTCTGACATTTCTCACAAAATTGGCAAACTCTTTTCTTTGAAATTCATCAAGTCTTGAGTCATCCGCTTCTTGGAGTTATCGAGGAAACCAAATTTTCATATACTCATATCTGCAGAACCATCTGATTTGATTATGTCCGTCAAGCCAGTCGGCCAACCGTTGTATACTCTGTCCAAATATCTCATTTGAATGGTTCAGGAGTTATCTGAAATTTGGTTTTCGTCTACAACTCCTAGAATACTCATCGGATCGAGTTGTGACTTGAAAGATATTTGAATTAGGTCTAAACAAATAGGATTTCGCAAAAATCGCCAAAGAACTACAGGAAATTTTCCATCTCCTAATATCCCCTATTTGCCTCAAACTCATAGCAAAAGCCCCTAATTTCTCGTCAGAAAATTCGAATCACAAATCGAAAATATATCGCGTAATCCACAATTATTGCTAATCAACGCTTCGAAAAGTGGATTATTCAGAACGAAACCTTTGATTTCAACACACAACGCCCCGAAATACCGTCTTTCAAACGAATTCAATCAATTCCACCACCATATATAAATCTTAATTAGATTCTTGGATTTTGTACCGAATTCAACATCCAGGAACTCCAAGATGAATATTCATTTTCGATTAATTTCATTACCTAACATTTCTTACTTGAAAAGCCATGATAAATTCAGTACGTCTCAAATATCCAATTAAATTGTTGGTATATTTCTTGATATGTACATAGGCACGGCGCGTGAGTGTCAACCTACCGAATACCTGACTGAGCTCTCGCTAAATAATGAACATCCGACGTCAGTTGCGGTTTAATTTAAATGTGTAATTATTATTATCATCTCTGCAGCAACGTTCATTAGACTGGTTCAATATTCTGGGTAATTTGAAAAGAGGTTTTAGTTCGATGTCAATCCTGACAGTATGCTAAAATGGAAGATTTACTTGCCATAATCACAATTTGATTCGGTCTATAAAGGTGTTTTTCACCGATTGCGGGAAAAGTGATTCTATTTTGTGAGCACAAAGCTTAACATTCCAGAAGAGATGGCAGTTTCTAAGCAATTAGATAATAACAGTCCGGTAATATGATTACCGCATACCTTTAGCATGCGATACTGTTATAAAAAGATTATTACAAAAAAAAAGGAGTAGAGTATAAGTTCTTGAATTGATAAAGTTGTTATAAAAGAAATAAAATAAACATCTAATTTACAACGATATTCTATTCAGATCGCTCATGCGGCGTGTAAACTGAAGTGGCATTCTTGTTCAGTAGTTTCTGACATTTCATAATGGAACGATTCAGCGCGGCACAGCGTCAACAAATTTTTCAGCTTTATTACGAAAATAGGCGTTCTCCGAATACTGTGTATCGGGCACTTAGAACGGCTTACGGTCCACATAATCGGCCTACCTAACGCACAATTCGCTCTACCATCACTAAGTTTGAGACTCAATATTCGTTAGTGGATAATACTCGTCTAAATAGACAAGATAGTTCAGTCAATCTGTCGAAAAATAAATCGTTTTGACGGTATAATTACCCGCTCGATGAAATTTGGTACACTTGTTGAAAATGGTGTAACCACGGCCGTCTTAACACATGGCCTGGTCATTGACAAGTACGGCAACACTGTACTGGGGTATCGAAGATCTAAGCCCACCCGGCAAGCAAGTAGAGTTCCCGCGTTTTTGTAGCGTCATGTTAGTTTAGTGTGTATATTCGGGTAATCTATGTGAAAAATTAGTGAATTATCGTGATTATTCGAGTGCCGTGAACAGCGAAAGTGTGTGATATCAGTGTCAGTGAATTTACATTGGAATAACTTTTTTAAATTGGTCTTTTGGTAAGTATCTAACTTACAATTGGACTTGAGATCATTTGCGTCCAGTATGGTCAAAACGTGTTGTATTCCATCCTGTAAAAGTAATTATCCGTCTACAAAAAATGAAGGATATTTTAGTTTTCCTAAAGACGAAAAACTTAAGCTTTTATGGAAGAGGGCCATTCCGCGAGATTTCATTCCCACTAATAATAGTTTTGTTTGTGAGAAACATTTTGATTCCGACGATATAATTAAGTTTGATAAACATTTACAAGCCGATGGAACCACTAAATTACTTTCTTTAAGATTCCTATAATTGAAAGAAGGCGCTATCCCAAAATTTTTCCAAATTTACCCTGTTTCTTTCGAAACAGAATCAAATAAAGAGGACCGATCCTCAATCTAGAAGACGCAATTTTAACTAGTAGAAGCTTTTTTGAGTTCTGATTCGATCAAAGATTTTAAATTTAAAGACTTTATTGAACATTATTCGGCAAAAAATTGATATATCTGGTTGGGAAATTGAAAAAATGCGATAACGCACTTCCTTTATATATTTTAAATTATGAAAAATTATTATCGGTTAAAATTTCTATACAGATGAGTGAAGTTCTCGAGATTGAAGTATTTCATAAAAATTTTCTAATTTCCGAAATCTACCTAAATTCACGCCTGATTTGAATCTCAGCAGATAGTCTCAAGTTACAAATTTGCTTTCTCGTTATAAAAATGTGTTTAATGAGAAAAACAAGTAAATCTACATCAAATTTATTCTAGATATTCCTTGACCTCATTAGAAGCACTTTTATCAGATGAGAATAATGAAAATTTTGACCAACTACGGCAGCTAGAAATTGTTACTGATCAATTGAGGCAAGTAAGTCGAAATAAAATTAGGTACTCATTAAGTAAAATATTAATGTGTTTTATTTTATATTCGCCGTCAGCCTGTAATTTTATGTTATCTTTTTTTTTGGATTCTAATTTATTTTGTTATGTACATAGAGAATTTTATGTTACGTTATCTTTTTTTGAGAATTCCAATTTATTTTGTTATGTACATAGAGAATTTTATGTTGCGTTATCTTTTTTTGGAATTACAATTTATTCTGTTATATATATATATGTAAAGAGAATTTTATTTGAATTGATTTTATTTAGAGAGTTATATTTGAGTTCACATTGTATGGCGAGAGATGGCCCTACACCTCCCCGTGGTTCTTGCTGGACAATAAATTGAATAAAACATCATTCAATTTTGCTTTAATCTCAATTTTAATTTTTATTTGTATTCAATTTATTGACTGAGTAGGGCATACTTCCACCCCTTTTTCAGATATTCATCGGAAATCACATTTAATGACATCAGAAAATAAAATGGTACGTTCGAAACTTCGTATCTCTCAGTTAAACGCATACCTCCCAGACATCGTCTTTTGCGGCGTTGCCGCTTCAGGCGCCAGGCCATGTATTAAGACGGCCGTGGTGTAACTAAGCTACCTTTGCGATGGCCTCGCTGAAATGTTAGAGGTTTTTGAAAAACTCAAAAAAAGTAAAAAAATGCATTTTTCTCGTATTGTATGCATCGTAAAGAAAATTTTATTGAACAAAAAATGTAGGGGACGTTGCGATCTACATTTTTTGTCATTGGTGCAATGCTACACGACTAAAAGCGCACAAAGTAGGTGGCGCTAAAGTATCAAAAATAGTGTTTTTCATGTTTTTGGCCCTGAAAATGTTGTTTTAATGCAAAAGTTTAAATATAAAAGTTGTTCCTTCCATTATTATCGACAACTTTTATTCAAACATTATTTTTGTACAACTTACCATTTTGAAGCTGCAGCTTGCAGAAGAATGAAAAATCCAAATATACTGTTGTACGCAGTATGAGTACACATCGGTAGTGCACGTTTAAATCAAGATTTTACTAATTTAATTTTTCTTAGCAATTAAACTTTAATGAATAAAATTTTAATTTGCTTTTGATAAGTATTATTCATTATTTGATTTTTTGAGTCGCATTCTGTTATGAATTGTTTTGTTGAACTCTCAATGTTATTAACAAAGACAATTTTTAATGTTTTTCATTTTTAAAAACTTGTCATCAATTAAACAGATTTTTGAAGAGGTTTTGAAAATTTGGATAAGGAAAACAAACAACAATTCAATTGAAGTCATTATTTGAGTTTTAATTTTCAAGTAAACGTTTAATTCAGTTTTGTATGTACGGTCCTTAATGAATAGGGCAGGTGACGAAACCGGCCCTTTTGTTAGAACTATGCCAACGTCGCCGGAGAAAGTCACAATAGGACCGAGAAAACTACCGTTAGCAGAACAGTGCTGTATATGCAGCGCTATGTATTACTATAACTTGTAAATGGTGAGTTGTACAAAAAAAATGTTCAAATAAAAGTTGTTGATAATAATGTAAGGAACAACTTTTACATTCAAACTTTTGCATTGAAACAACATTTTCAGGGCGAAAAACATGAAAAACACTCTTTTTGATACTTCAGCGTCACCTACTTTGTGCGATTTTAGTCGTGCAGCATTGCACCAATGACAAAAAATGTAGATCGCAACGTCCTCCACATTTCTTGTTCAATAAAATTTTCTGTACGATGCATACAATTCGAGAAAAATGCATTTTTTTACTTTTTTTGAGTTTTTCAAAAAACCGCTAATATTTCAGCGAGGCCATCGCAAAGGTAGCTTAGTTACATCATTTTCAACAAGTGTACCAAATTTCATCGAGCGGGTAATTATACCCGCACCAAATGTACAGATTGACTGAACTAAGATCCAGCTTGTTGTCAAGAGAATATAGTGACGGTGGGGGAAAGTGTATGTGATGACCCTGAAGTATCGATTTGTCACCGTTCTCAGCAGCTTGGTCTTTCGTATTCAACAACTTGGTGGATTTTACGTAAGGATCTTTCTTTGAAAGCTTACAAAATTCAATTAGTTCAAGAAGTGAAGCCGATCGACCTACCACATCATTGAAGTTTAAGTCGTTGTGCTCTTGACAAACTTGCAGAGGATCTACTCCTTTCGACAAGACTTTGTTCACTGATGAGGCCCATTTTTGGCTTAATGGGTTCGTTAACAAACTAATACCCGAATCTGGAGTGATGAACAACCCGAAGAGTCTCAAGAATCAAAAATTGATTGAGGTGTTGAAGGCCAATATTACTGGAGTCGTTGGAGACATATCACCCGAAATACTCACACGAGTCATCGAAAATTGGAACTATCAAATGGATCTTGTCAACTGTAGTTGAGGGCAGCATTTGAAAGGAATTATCCTTAAAAAAATAATTGTGAAGAATGGTTATTTTATTTGATAATGAAGATAATAAAATTAAATTGATTTCATTTAATTTTTTTATAAAAAAAAAAACTCCTGAAGAATGATCTATGGAAGACTTTTCGAATTATCGTCCAATTTCTGTGCTGCCGGCTGAACCGTTGAAACCATCTTTTACATGTTGTTTCTGATAGAACATTATCACCACATGGTTCGACAAGCATTCTATGCGACTCTGCAGCAATTTTCTTCAAAGAAAAATAAAAAATTATATTGTCTGTTCAATGACTTGGTGTATACTGAATCTGTTTCACAGAAACAAAAAAAAATAAATGTACGTTCACAACGAATGTTTCCTATCGAGATCGAGATTGAGCATACCTTCATACCGGTATGCCTGATACTATTATATTGGCTTGTTTTGGTCGTTTGAAGGCCTAAATTCCCAAAATTGCCTCATGTGTAGAAGAATAAGGTGCTCTTTCACGTTGGATCATCTAACAAAATAATAAAAATAGCCACAATAATTATTGAATTAATCGAATTGCCATCGCACCCATTGTAATGTCCAGATGTGTCCTTGTGACATCTGGCTTTTGACATAACGCGAAAGATGCTCCGTGGAAAGATCCTTTAGCTCAGGCGAGAAAGTGATTGCATAAACTGAAGCATATTTTGAAGATTTCGATGAATCGTTCAAGAGCTAGAGAAACGTTGGAATGATTGTATCACATTAAAATAAGATGATAGTAATAAATAGAAAAGAAAAACCTTGACAAGAAATGTTATTTTCCTATCTAGGCTCGGGACTCATTGATCGATCTGTTTTATTTTATCATCTTTAATTCGCAAACTTAAACTTTTCTTTGAGAATAAACTTAGTTGTTTATTAATTCAAAGCTGGATGAGTACGAATAAAAAATCAGTACTTACTAAGTAGGAAAAGGAAGACGTTTCAAACCATTTCCTTATCGATATTTCATATTTAGCGATATCTTCTCAGAATGATGGTAAACAAACCCACCAAAAGACCCCATTGAATATTTTGCGAGAAGACTCCATCTGCATTATGAGCAATTCCAGTAAATACGACAGGGTTCATTTAATATTATGCAATTTTTCATTCCCTTTCAACAGAATGAACAATTCCACCCTTATATTCTTCTGAGGAGTGAACATAAACCGTCCTTTATACCGAAATGACTCGGCTTAATTTTAATGCTCAACTTCGCGGAATTCAACAGGCTTTGACGAGGAATTTCCTCGATGAAAAAGGGCCGGTTGAAAAATCAGAATTGGAAAAGTTTCTATTGAGTTCGACAGCTCTCACACAAATTCATTAATTAATGGCACTCCTCTTTAAATCGTCAAAGTTCATTCCGAACTTTTTCTATGAAGGAGGAGAATTTTTGTGAAGTGGAAGCCTTTTAGGACTGCCTTTTCATTCGATAATACGAAAAATGCATATTATTAGGTTCGAGAAAGTGAAAAGTCATCTAATTCATAACTTTTTAATGAGATTGATGTTCTTTCGAATTTGACAATACAGAAAAGATTTTCAAATATGGCTATCAGGGGTCATACACAAACAGTTGCAAAAGCCCCTACACACCTTCATGTATGTTCTCATCTTTCATCTTCATCTTGCATCAATTGCATAACGAATACTCAAATCAAATCTTGATGCGATGCATCAATCGATTCGGTGGTGCATTACAAGAACAGTAGGGCGAAGTAATCTATTAGTATTGCAGGAAAATCAATGAAAAATTGTCTTTCCGTAGTGCGAGCTGATCACGTTTGACGTATGATATCCCAGAGTTTCAAGACCTCAAGTGCAACTGTGGAGAGGTTTCGAGGTCTTTTGCCTCTCATCAGCACAGTGTAGCACTGAACTCCTGAAGGGGGCTGCCAGTACTCAAAGAATACTGTGAGGCACTCCCAAGTATTCTCCTGAAAGCGCGCCATCTACATCTCAAAGACTGAAACAGTCCCGTTTCCTCTATGGATTCATACCCAAAAATGATCCCCAATTTTGGGTCACCACAGCGATCTGAATGTGATTACATTCTGAAAGTACCATTGGTGGCTCCATCTCAATGGACAGCAACTAGTGAAGCTCGTCCAAAACGCCCGAAAGCACAACAATCGGCTGGAAAGTTTATAGCCTCGGTATTAGGAATGTGCATGGTGTAATATTCATTGACTATCTTGAGAGAGGAAATACTATAAACAGTTATAGCGTTCGCAGAGTGATTGATGATTTAAATTGCGAAAAAACGACCGCATATGGCAAAGAAAAAATATATAATTCGTCAAGATAACGCACTGTGTCACAAGTTAATCAGAACAACTGTGAAACTATTAGGTGTACAAATAAGTTTCCGCGGTTTTTTATAAAAAATTAGGAATTTATTGTAAAGGAAAAGTACATTACGTTTTATTCAAAGTATTTTCCATCATTTGCCACTACTTTTCCCCATCCTTCTGGCAACATTCGGATACCCCGTCGAAAAAACTCTTCATCTTTTGACGCTATCCACAAATCTACCCAATTTTTGGTGTCTTCATATGATGTGAAGCTCTGCTCAGACAGACCATGTGCCATCGACCGGAACAGATGATAATCAGAAGGGGCTAAGTCTGGTGAATACGGCGGGTGGGGTAAAACTTCCCAGTTGAGTGTTTCCAAGTATGTTTTTACCGGCGCCGCAACATGTGGACGAGCATTATCGTGTAAAAGAATAATTTTGTCGTGTCTGGAGTGGTAATGGGCGCGTTTTTCCTTAAGTGCCTGACTCAATCTCATCAATTGTGTTCGGTAGAGAGCTCCAGTAATGGTTTCGCTTGGTTTCAGCAATTCATAATACACGACACCAAGCTGATCCCACCAAATACACAGCATGAGTTTTTTTCCATGAATATTCGGCTTAGCTGTCGATGTTGATGGTTCGCTGGGCTTAACCCATGACTTTCTCTTCTTTGGATTATCGTAGTGAATCCATTTTTCGTCACCAGTGACTATACGATGCAAAAAACCCTTTTTTTATTCCTGGCAAGCAGCATTTCACTCATGCATAATCGGCGTTCAACGTCTCTCGGCTTTATTCATATGGAACCCAATTTCCTTGTTTTTGAATCATTCCTAACGATTTTAAACGATGTGAAATTGCTTGTTGAGTCACTTGTAGAGTAAGTGCAAGTTCTTTTTGCGTTTGGGACGAATCTTCCTCCAATAGTGCTTCTAATTCCATGTCTTCGTACACTTTCGGCCTTCCACTGCGTTCTTTGTCTTTAATGTCAAACTCACCGTTCTTAAACTTTTGAAACCATTCCTGACAAATTCTCTCACTTGAAGCAGCTTCACCATATGCTTCTAGATGCAATCGATGCGCCTCAGCTGCAGATTTTTTCACATTAAAGAAGTAAATCAAAAGTTTCCGCAAATGATGCTTATTCGGAATAAAACTTGACATTTTTGCACGAAAAATATTACGTGATGCTGATACGGAATCACTAGTACTTTAAGGTTATGGTGTTGCCAGATGACTAAACTTGGGATATTACGTTTTACATCTGACAATTTCTCCATAACCTTCTGGTGGGGCCATCTTTTGACAAACCGCGGAAACTTATTTGTACACTTAATACATTAATTAATCTTCGAATTGCTCCCACATCCACCGTATTAGACAGATTTAGCTCCCAGCGACGACTGGCCATTCACAGATCTGAGAAAAATACTCGTCGGTAAGAAATTTCGCACGAATGAAAAGGTTATTGATGAAAGTGAGGCCTATTTTGAGACAAAAGCGTACAAAAGCAGTATCGAAACGTCAGAGTGGCCCTGAACTAATTGCGTTACTCTTGATGGAGATTACGTTGTCGAATAAAACCGATTTTGAACCAAAAAACTGTGTTTTCATTGTTGGGCCCGGAACTTTCTGACCCATTTGTTAGAATAAGAGTTGATTCACGTTGTTCACTGACGAATAAACGCACTAAAAACATCTTTTAACGGAATGACAAATTTAATGCGTTACCGTTCGCGCTGAATGTTTCAACCACGTATTGAATGAGAAAAGATGAAAACTAAATTCACTGGAATCAATCAGATAGTGAATATTTCATTTGTATCATCCCGTCCATCTGAATTGAATATTAAATGAACCATTGGTTAAATCCTGGTTGTGCAGTATTCATTAAAAACACATCCGCAACTGTGGTAGTTGTATATGTTTATTAATGAGACTGTAGAGAATCGATTAAATTGTTATTATACGATAAATATTGAATTTGTTCCGTAAATGTGGTGATAACAATTTGGCTTTGATGTGAGAATCAGATAATGCAATCTGATACATGAGTAGCAAAACGATGCAAAATACAAATTGAAAATATCTGAAACTGTAACTTTGATCAGGTTATCAAATTTCTGCGAAATTAACAACTCAAATCGGCTTTAATATTTAATTGTACATTCTCATGTGAAATGGACGTGGTTAACGAGTGCGGGATTTCATCCAATTAACGAATTTAAATGATTATTCAACGAATAAAAGAGCCCACTGTTTAATCCGATGCGAAAATTGTAGCATGTTCCACAGCCGTGGTATATTCTGAAAAGAATTTTTGTTGATCTGCATGTGTTTAACGCGATAAATTGATGTATGACCAATATGAAGGTTGACAAAACGCAACATCTGAACATAGATTTCAAGAGGTCAGTAGTGTATCAAACCTGGTTGACGCTCATTTTTGAACAGAACCTCATATTTTGAATCCCTAGGTCGAGGTGTATTTTTCGTTGTGCCCCGTTAGGAACCTGTCTCTAGGGCTTCTTTAGTGTTGGGTCCTATTTTGTACGCTACTGTACGCAAAATGGTGCCCACACGACTTCACGTCAAGATGTGGGATTGTGTGGATGGCCTACGATGGAGTGTTGGGTAGTACACGTCGAGTTTGTAAGAGGTGCCTCATTTTTGTACTGAAGCGGTCCATTGTACCACTTCAAATGAGGCGAGGGGGTCTGGTCGTTTATGACGCGATACGATGTAGAGACCAAATTTGTACTAGTATAGACGACAGGTTGTTTAGGCGTTTAGCGTAGCGAGGGCGAGCTAGAAAGGAACTAGGAACACCGACGTTGACGGTCTGTCTCACTTCAAATATGTCGATGCAAAAGAAGGGTAACGTTAACTGTAAACAGAATTGAAGTAATAAAAGAGGCAAAATTTAGAATGCGAATTAATTGTTGTATTTTGAAACTTCACGATGGTGAGCGAGTGAGGGGAAGATTTTACTAAATATGAGAGTTTTGTTAATCAAAATAATTGAAGGTAACCGTGATTACATCTTCTCACGTAACTAAAAATTCAAAGTTTCCCCTTACATAATACACAGTTTTCCTGTTCGTTTCAGCCCACTTAACTGTTTTGCATTGGAATATCTCAAAAGTAAGGTTAATCAAAATAACCCGACGAATCTAACATCTAACCCAGTTGAAGCAAAACATCAGGTCAGGAATGACAGCAATATCAATAGCTATGTGTCATGGTGTTATCGCCAATCTTCGTTCCCGGTTAGAGGAGTTCCAGTAACGCAACGGTCATCATTTGGATAACATCATCTTTTTCAAATAATTCTCCATTTCATATGGTAATGATAAATAATAAACTTTTTCATTGCTCAAATATGTTTTTTGTTTTATTGAACATTAATTTTTAGGTTTCCTTACTGTAAATTTTTCGTATGTTGTCTTCTTGTTATTTATGTTTGCTTTTTAACTGCCATATATGTCTATATTTCCAAACTGTAATTTATTCATATTTTATTTTCTATCAACTTTAGATTACTTATTTCCATGGTTCGTACTGATATCTATGTTTGTAATCCATGATATTTCTGTCTCTGGGGCCTGGAGATTGTGCCCCATTTCATTCATTGTAGTATGAGATTTCCTAGATACCTGAATCGGAGGCCATGAATGCTGATTAGGATCCGCTCCGTTCATGTGGTATAAGGCATGAGAGAATATATTTTATTTTGTGCTTTTCTCCTTTCACTAGAGCCACCGCTGGAACTCCATGACTTTACCCGGGTTCCCCCTTCCTTAGCTCATAAAATAATTATTATGAAGGCTCATCTATGATACCCTGGGACCAGTACTTCCTAATCTTTCCAAAATAATTCTCCAATTCATACGTTGATAATAAACAATAAACTTTTATATCGCTCACAAATATTTTTTGTTTTATTCAACTTACAAATAACCGATACCCTTTCTGGACACCTTGTATTTCGTGATATGTGGGGTGAATCCATTTGATTATGTTTCAATTTGAAAGTTTCAAGTAATCGCTGTCATCTTGATCAGTTCATCCTTGTGAAATGGATTAATCATTATTTATTATTGGCTCTTCGAAGAAAAAGAGTATTATTTATTTACGTACAATATTTTACTTATAAATCACAGATTAAACGAATTGTAGCATTCGTTGGAATTTGTTGAAAAATAATTCTCAAATTATAATAAATACAAATTTTTTCTTCGATATCATGCTGATAGAAAGTGTGATTTCGGGATAAATTGTTCAAGTTTTTGTTAATATTCCTCCTAATTACAATTAAATTCTTCTAGTTCTTCTTCTTCTTTTCAGATTCAAATCAATAAATATCTGAATATAAATAAAAATACGCACAACACATGCAATCTATTGAAAGTATGTTTTCCTTCATTTTTATGATTCTTCGCGATACTATCTATGTGAGATCAACAGTATTCCATATCTACCGTTATAGAATATCAATTTCTTTATATAGATGAAAAGTTACTGAGGTGTATCCGGGTTTCACAGAATAGCACCATTAAGGCTGCCAAAAAGTAAGATATTTTTACGAAAGCAAACAAATTTAGTAGGACCTGAAACAATATGAAACATTGTTAATATTCAAACAATTTCATTCAATTACTATATGAATAATGAAAGTCGTAACAATGAAAATAAATCTCAATTAGTCACAATTTTTTTCGCTCGTTTATTCGACTCAATAAACACTATCTGGAGTAGAAGCACAGAGCCAGTTTGTCGGCAGATCTCATTACCGTGTTCAAATAGCCAGAAAGTGAATTTGGACGGAGCAAATTAAAATCGAGAAACAGCAGGCTAACGAATGCGGTTGATTCGTTAAAACTTTCAACAAAAATTCTAGAAAAGCATTGACGTGCCCCATGAGCTTTTGCTTGCTTGTTCTAAATGTCCTTCCGGAATTGGGAACATTGTGGTATAAAATACTGACGAACAGAATCTCGAGGAATAGGAAATCACTGACCTTACAGTATTCCTATATTTCGTTTCAACCATAAAACTCCTAATTTTTTTACTCAATTCATCATTAAATACTATACTGGAAAATATCGAAGGATGAAAAAATATCTTAAATTGATCATTTTAGTCTTACACTTCTAAAAAAGTATCACTGATACCTGAATATTCTAGGAAACACCATTTTCTTTGATGAACATCAAACAATTGAAAAAAAAACTTTCTCTCATTCATCATTTGTTAAGCACGATAATACTCTATGCTTATATTTCGAGGTTAGTTTATAGAATAGCTGATTTCAACGTAGCAAGTTTCACTTGTTCCGTTTGCGGCATCTCACAAAGTAAGTTCTGACCAAGAATTGTTTAAATGAAATAGTTGAATATGAATGCCTGAAGCGTATGTGATTTATATCATACCCGATGTCTAGATGAGAAATGGACAATTCGATATACAGGTCTTCGACCACTAATTTTAACCATAGGTTCTTGAGATCAAGAGAAACACCTACAGATGTGCCAATTCAGTTCAAACGTATTCAGTTTCCGATTAGATTGGCATTTGCAATTACAATAAAAAAATTCCAAGGTCAAACGATGTCATGTAAAGAACACTATGTTTTTCACATGGACAATTATACGTGGCATGCTCTCGAGTGTGTAAACCATCCAGTTTGTTTTTGTTGGCAGACGATGGACTAACAAAAAATATTGTTTACGCTATAGCATTGAGAGATTGATATTGTTTGTAAGTGTTACTGTCGTAATTGATTCATTTATGATATATAATTTTAAGAAATAAATTATAATAACTTGAAAATAATGTTTGATTTTTGTTATTTTCATATTCTCTCATCGTTCACAGCGCTCCATGATTATTTCACGCATAAACGACTCGTATCACATTCTTACACACTTACAATAAGTAAGATATTTTTTTCTACTCTTGAAATTACTTAAAAATTATTTATATGGCAAAACAACGTTTGCCAGGTCAGCCAGTATATACAGGGTGAGTCTTTGACCACTGCGTTAATTTTAACCATAGGTTCTTGAGGTCAAAAGAAACTGAAAAGTTATAAGCATTTTAAGTTTTCACATTGGGCAAATAAGCCTCTGTAGTCCAGTTTAGTTTGAATGAAAATTACCTTCCACAGCATGCACTATTTTATCTGAATTGTTTAAAAACATTATTTTCCCTCTGAGAAATGATTCACTCCCTCATGTTTCATCAGATGATTATACCGATTTAATTCCTTTCAGCTTCAAATATCTCAAAAAATTTAGGGAAAAAGATGAAGAATGATTTTATCTGCAAAAAGGCCTAATGATTCTAGGAAGTACGAGATACGGACCTTTAGTTCAAGTGATATTTGTTTTTCATGCAATTTAACCAATCTGTATATGTATAATATATAGTGAGAAGCCCACAAGAAATGGAATAAATCTATTGATACCAAAATATGCATGACTGTTATCGAAAACCTTCTACAAGAGATCATTTCAATTGATATTGTCGTTCTAATATAACAGGTGAAAATGCAATTTTTTTATGAAATTTCAACACCCCTGTTGAACGCGGCCAAATTTGGAAAAATGTTATAGGAAGGAAATGTTTCGTTTTACGTGAAAAACCGATAGTTAAAATTAACGCAATGGTCAAAAACTTACTGAATATTGTCAATAAAGATTCATTCATTCAGTTACTTACACTCGAAGAAATCCAGAGTCAAGTATGAACTTGAGTCTTTTTTCTGAGAAAGTATTGATGGCTTATACTGCTGAATTGACAAAAAAAAAATTTTATGCTTCGATCAACTTTGTCTGTCAAAAATAATATCAAAATTGCTCGGTACTAAAAACTGAGAGCATTTCTGAAATGTCAAGCTACAGGATGAAAACCGAAAAAATCCAAATTTTTATCCCAGGAACAAGTTCCTTATGAATATACTAAGGAATGAAAACGGATTGATATGGTTCAATTGAGTGTAAATAGGTGACATTGAATGTCGAAATGGAAGTTTATGATTGCTTTCTAGAATTTCCCAAATATGAAGGCGAAAAGTGGGGATCTACATGTCTGCTACGAAGAGATTTTCCCAGATATCCTATACTGTTTTACCGAACTCACTCAACTGATCTTCTCATTCCTGAGGTTCACTTGATTTGATCCCATTGTTCAAATATTCTGGTGCTTGAACCATTTCCTTCAATTTTAACTTCATTCGGATGATTATGGCAAAAAAAAGCTTGAACAGGTAACCTAAGTTCAGATCATTCAGTTGAAATCGTTTCAAACCCCTAATAGAATATAATTCTGGCGGAATAGCCAAAATAAACAATAAAATGGTGACGAGGAACATTTAAGACTCTCATAAGATAACCGTATCTGTTGGGGATGCTCTAAGTGTTGTTATCAAGAAAACTCATTTTTCACTCTGCCGTTCACCATCTGATAACATCAAGTGAACGTCCAGTTCCAATTCGAGGATCCAACCAAGCAGATGGGGTTCAGGCTGCGCGAAATTAGCAATTTCTAGAGGCAATTAACGTAGAACTTCAAATATCTTGATAGTCGTTTCTCCTTGCTGTCTGAAGGAAATAAGACAATTTTTTCAGAGTTCTTACGAAATCGATAGCTAGGTGAAGGATCCATCATCATTCAATTTCAATTTTTTTCATTCTCAAAAATTAGGAGGTTATTTAAATGATACAATGGGAATCAGCAGGACATTTCTATGAATCAATGGAAATTGATTTGCCATTTCAACGAACACCGCTGATCTGATTCAGTTAATTCTTGTTCTAAAATTCAACATATGGTACTTATCGATTTCAGATGTGCAGTAAACCCAATTACTGGTGACAATGATACCCACCAAAATGTCAATTCCGATTATTTTAAAATAGTTATTTATGATTTGAGTGCTAGAAGTGCCATTTTATATTGTGAGTGAAAAAGTTGGTGAAATGAGCGAAGCGAATTGAACAATTTCACGAACAAAATATAACACTCTTTACACGAATATCATTCAATGTTTTTGTATAACTGCCTTACTTTGATAGTGAAATTCGCAAAATTGGAATAACTGAACTTCAGAATGTATGTTCTGAGATTTCTATATTTGAATAATCAAGAAAGTGTAAGACTATAATTGTCAATTTTAGATATTTTCAAGAGTGTTGGTTCGGTCTTTCATGTGGAAATTGAAAAGTTTGCAAGAAGAACAACTTTGGAACTTCTACCTAAAAAATCTACTCATCAGTACGATATTGCATATAGCAATTCCTCACCCGAATTTGAAAAATACAAAAACGAAAGTAAGTTTTTCTTTCTGTATCATTGATAAGGATGTGGACTATTGCCTCAAGTACATTGCACTGCGCCCTTCTGTTATCAAACATCGTCGTTTTATCCTGACATACATGAATAATAAATGCTTTGCCAATTCAGTTGGTATAAATACATTTGGGAAAATGCCCTCTATTGTTGCCGAAATTCTCAAACTGACAGAACCAAAGCAATATGCGGACCACAGTTTTCGGAGATCTTCCTCGTCATTGCTAGCAGAATCCAGAGAAAATATTTTGGAGATAAAAAACCATAATGGGTGGGAGACTATGATGCTAGTTATTTTGATCATTCCATTGCTTATAAAAATGCCATTGCGAATAAAATTCTAACAACTCAGCAGATTTTGGAACGTCATTATCTGATATTGTATAGATTTCTAGTAGTAATGATGGTACTAGAGATTTTAGTAATGAGCGAAGCTCCCTAATGTTGCAAGGCATTGATGTAAGCAATTGTTCTAGTTTTATGATTAATATTAATGTTTATAAGTAATGATTGACGGATGTTGAAGAAAAAATTTGTAAAATTCTGATTTCATTGAAAGAAAATGCTTTGAACGCTGTGTTCATATTACTTCAACAAACTCCCACGCGATTAGTCACTTTTAACACTATAGACTGTCAATAAAAGTGTCACTTTCAAAGGTAGTTTCACAAAATACAAATTTTTACGTGCTTCAATTGAACCCGGCGTGTTCGCCATTTTGTAAACCCGGTCTATTCAAAAGGATACTGCAATTAACGGCCACATTCGTTGAAACCAACCGATTTTGGTTTAGGAAAGATACTTTTGACCTATTCATTCATTTTTTTCATTTACTCATTTATTTAATGTCAAGGTATTGAATACAACGGGACAATCCCAGAAAACAGTATTCACCTAGTTTTCGAAACAAATATTCATCTACAGAAATTTGAAACAGTAAGTACATACATAAACAAACCTAGAGCCACTTATAAGAAACTTCTCCTAAAACCTTTCTTTTTATATATTTATATTATATATTGATATTATTTTTTTTATGATTCATTAGTGTAATAACTACTCTTGGACAGTTATCTCCTCAATTCAATTAACTAATTGTTCTTGTACATTTTTGCACTCCTGTGAGTAAGATACAAAGAACGCATTGAAAGTACCACATGACCCGCGTTACCTATTCAAGAAAAAGGGTTTGGGGATGGCACAGGGTGCAATAGAAATCTTATATACATCAAATTTGATAAAATTGAAACTGAATTTATGTGATTTTGGATTTCGTAGCCAAATATTTTTCTTCTGGGGAAATGACCTTGTTCCATAATTTTGACTCACACTGTATTTGTCTTGAAGAAGATAGTACAACTTGTAAAGATATCGATACGATAGAATATAAAAATTGTTAAAAGTCAGTGTAAAGAATTCTAAAGGGCTCAACTAGGAAATCAATTCTATGACTTTCTTCACTACTTAATACCACTCGTATGTCCAGTATAAAAAAAAACTAATAGTGCATTGGAATACAGGAATCTTCGACTAAAGTCTTCACTCAAATTATTTCTTCTGACAGAAAAACAGTTCAACACGATTCTTTCGCAATATTGAATCGTTCAATGTCGTTCCATTTCCTCTGATATTGAACCATCAATCCTGCTGGAATATCCTAATTTTATGCAGTCACATGCTCATCTCCCCATCGCTTCGGTATTATAAATCTTCATCCCTCAGACGTCCAAACAATCTCCCTTACCCGCTTCTCACATCAAAAATTCACGGCGACCGTGAATTAATAATTGTCAGAAATGTCTGGAGTGTGAAACTTAGTGCAAACAAGTTACCTATTAGGAATAACGAAATGGTGGTTTTGGCCCCAGGAATTCTCCCGAGGCCAGGTCGGCTATTGCGGTGTAGCAGCGAGCTCATTATTGTACGAGATTGAGATTGGTTTTAGCGATATGTTCTGTTTGATCGGGCTTGCCACTATTGTTTATGCGGATTTGTGCTAGAGTTAGATCATCTTCAGATATCATAAAATGTTTGCATAACATTTTGCCCTGCTGATCACAGTTTCAGATAGTATACACGGTATTTGTAAATAAATGCGAAGAGCTTTGGGAAATGAATCCTAAGTGAAAATTAATGCAGGTACTACCTTCAAATTTTTGAAATCACCTTGGTTTTCAAGTTACACCCCTCATAGAAGGCGTCGACGAATTAGTGGTTTTAAGTTAGTCTTAGCAATTTTGAGGATCGAATAGTAACTAAATTCCACAGATTAGCGTATAGTTGGGTTTTTCCGGGTATTTTTGAATCCACTTCATTATTAGGGTTTTGAAAAACCCACCTTTACTACTTCCTTTATTATATCTATTTTTGTGATCACAAAAATTTGAAAATGTTTGCAATTAAATACTGCAAATGATCCTCTTGCATCCAATAATTTTTACTTTAATCTTTTCCACTGACAGGGCCAACTCTTCAGAAAATCCTATTATAAATTTTCTCGAAAATCCCCACAAGATCGTGGAAAGTAGACACCAGAAATAATTTTCCCTAAACGCCTAAAGCTAACCAGGTACGACACATTCCCGTAAATATTAGGTATAGAAAAAGCTACAAATCATTCGTCAGAAAACACGAATTTTTCATAAAATTGGAAAAGATTCAATTCAGCTTCAGTGAACGATACTTTCACAGATAAGTAATCAATTGAAATCAGTTAGGCTTATGAATTCAGTTTCAGTTGGGGAAAAACTAAAGGAAAAGGTTCATTTACTTGAAATTATATATCTTGTCACTTGATGGTAATTTTTAATTGAAGATATTTGATTTTTGGATTTGAAAATTTATTTATTTCAAAGGATAAGATCTTGGTGTAAGAGGATATTTTAAATAATTTTCGATGGAGTTGACTCTCCTACTGTTGATTGCTTTTTAGGAGAAGAGAATTAAAAATCAATCGAACTGCTTCATTTGCGGTGAAATAATGTATGTTTTTGAAATTTAGAAAAGCACGTGAGGACAGAAGCATTTGCGGATTCTTTAGGATCGATATGGATCAACACAAAGACCATCTAAATGGTTTTCGATATAGTAAATGAACCTGAATTAGTTAGGCGTTTAAGATAAGGGAATTTGTCCCTCCCACAAATTTGAAGGAGAACTGTGACTAGTCATTTTTAATTAATAATAATTTGTTTATTCATCGTGGCGGTTATATTAGTATCACACTCTTCCAGAGTAAAGAAAAATATTCCAGATTAAGCGCGCAAAATCTCTCGACCTTACATCACTGCTTTTCTGGTGTTTTTAAAGGAGTGGTCAATAAGAAGTTTTTTCAAAATTGAATGCAAACTATTCGAGATATTTCAAGAACTTTATTATCGAGTTGAAGTAAAACCAAAACAATGTTGTTAAGATATGTCGGCGGTTGTTTAATATCCCATTGTATCAGAGTCGAAGAGAAGAAGTGCTTTACAACATATTTTGCCAAAAAATGAAATATAAAAGTGACCCTCGCATAAAAGTTTCAACTCATACAAATGCAGAATCATTCTGCCTTTAAATTGATCCTTCATAAATGAGTTGATCCCTAGCGGAAAAAATTACTATAAATCGTCATTGATGTGACATGAGCTCTGCTGATCCCTTTGGAATTCCATATGCATTCCAGTCTCTTCGTAAATATTTGCTGAACTCATTCATTCAATATGGAAGAGGAGAATCCACATCCGCTATTTATCAGCAGTTTATTGCGAAAGTTTAAATATATGTTTCAAAATGAAGCTTTAGGAGGAAATTGATCCTGATGGGACTTATGCGTCATTATAACGTATGTATATATTCAATCGGATATTTGTTGGAATATGAATATGTTAGAATTATTTCAGGAGTAGTTACTCGTTATTAAATCAGAAAATAGCTTGCTTGATAACTAGATATTGATGATGATAGAACACGTGTAAAATTCTCTGATTCGTTTTCTGATTATATGCCGGCAATATCTACACCACGCATAGTCAGTTCAGTGGATAACATAGATGTCCAAGAGGAGGAGTTTTTTGGTATTCTGTCTCGGTTGGACCAGTCGCGATCCTATGTACAGATTTTGAGAAATCGCAAAATTGTCACTTTTTGTGCCTCCCTTCGACCACCTTTAGATGTCAGTATATGCCGTATGTGCTGATCCTGGTTGCTATGGGTCCTCAATATTACCACAAAATTTGAGCGCGATCCTATGTACAGTTTTCAAGAAATCGCAAATTTTGTCACTTTTTGTGCCCCCTTCGACACCCCGTAAGTGTAGGATAATGGTTTGCTGTTTTCACACCAGTGAATTGTGGTCTTTTCTATAAGTTTGAGGGAATGGAGGGTCACTGAGGAAGATAAATTTCCTGTAGATTGATGATAGATTGCCACTAAGCAAACGAACAAATAATCATATGTTCTTTAAAGACAATGAGATTTGAGAATAAATAGAAAAAATTCTATTATGACGGAAATTTTCGAACGTGTCGATTCTTCCTCCGAAATTTCGCGAGCCTACTTGTTTCATCTTTTTTTTTTTGGCCTTGAGGAAGGGGGAAACTAATGTCTTGTCCACAATGGGCCTTCTGATGTTCGAAGTACGAATGATTGCTGTGTTGTGTGGGGCTTGCACTCACTGAACACCACCCACCATTCTCTTTCCCTGGATATCAACGCCACCTGGGAAAAGGCTGTAAAGCCCGATCATCAGGTACGTACCACAGTCTGTGCCTCTTCAATCTCTCCCTTTGCATTCTTGGTCTCTGTTCTCTCTTTCCATTATCCGACACACATAATCATAGATATTGTTCCAGGTTTCAGGGTTTTCAAGCATGTTCGGGTTAACTTCCGACATCTTCGGTAATTCTCCTATCTCAAGCATCAAATCTTCTCTTTCAACATATCATCAATTGCACTCATAAAACACATGTTCGGGTCCATCTTGTTGATCGCAGATTGCACATTGGTCCTCCTCTGTTTTGTCGATCCTTTCGGTGAAAGTGCCAAATGAGCCATGGACCGTGAGGAACTGGGTGAAATAATAATAGGTTCTTCGATGTTTACTTTCAACCCAGGATTTGACATTTGGAATTAATTTTCGAGTGCTTACTGCCGTTGTTCCTTCTCAGGACCATGTCAGCTGCCATTTCTCAGTGATGTTGATCGGGTCATCCTTCGGTTTCTTGCCGTTGTATACAGAAAGCAGACTTCTTCTATCATGATGTAAATTAGCATGAATCCTGCTATAATTTGAGCTGCTTCTGCCGACACCGTCCGGTATGCTGAGCATACTCTTAGCAGCGGTTTCCTTTGTTTCATCCTAGATCGAATATTCTACAAACAACAACTTGATCCGATGGATATTCTAGGAGTTGAAGAGGATACCAAATATCAGCTGCTCATAACTGATAAACATTTTGACGGATTTGGCCTATTAACAAACTTGACCAAGATGTTTGAACACTTAACTTTTTTTGAGAATATTGAAACTTTAGCTCATCTCCTTCGGGAAATAGGTAATATACGGCCGGACGGGCACTTTCACGTTTGAACCTGTATTCTTCATCAGGATCGAGATGATGGCACACGGTTCTACTAGAGCAAGGGCACAAAAACAGGGAACCCTAATCATTCACCTCTTTTTCAAACGTCGGAATTTATCTAAACGACGGAGCGTTAACATCCTTTATTTGTTGATTCCCGTTAACTTCCATCCAGACTGATCCCAACTTATCAGTTCGCAAAAAAAAGTGCGACTAACAGCCGCATTACCGGAGTTTTCGATGCAGAAAGAACAAAAAATTGACGTTCCTTTCAGCTTTACGTTTTACCGGCTCCCAGTTTTTTTCCAGTCGTTGTTTCTTTGATGTTCGCCCGACGCGACGACTGTTTCGTTGGGTCCGTTCTTTTCGGATGGGGCATAAGTCTCGGAGCTTTTTATTTCTAGGGAGAGATAACGTCCGACACGGTTGGGGTGAGGGAGTAAACGCGCCACGTAAGAATTGTGAAATTCCGATGCCGGGTACGTCACGCTTCAGTGAGCACATGCAAATAAGGGTAACGCGTCGTGCCCCATTTCGTATAAGCTGCGAGGCTAGCTGCACCGTATGATCTGGGTATCTGGAATGACAAGTAAACCCTGGATGAGGTGTCGATGCAAACGGAATACGGT
Source organism: Micraspis discolor (assembly GCA_030674115.1). Lineage (NCBI taxonomy): Eukaryota > Metazoa > Arthropoda > Insecta > Coleoptera > Coccinellidae > Micraspis > Micraspis discolor. The sequence continues at coordinate 199,251 of JARTUT010001784.1, forward strand.
ACAAGGCTATTCTCTAGTTTAGGGGAATGAGGTCTGAGCGTTGGCCAATAGTTTGATGAGGTATGTTTGTTTGCTCCACTTGCAATGATATTTCATAATTTCGATTATTCAAGCTATATTGTTTTGAAGTCTATTGCTATCTGCTTCACTGGTGCAATTTGGTTTCATTAATATCACTAGTGACATAATTATACCTACTATTATTAATTAATTATTATACAGGGTAGTCTCTGACTACTACATTAATTTTAACTATAGTCGGTTTCCAGGTGAGTGCTACGCGCCCCCTTCATGAAAAGAAACCAGTAAATTGGAAAGTGCTAGAGTAGATCGGAGCGCACCAGCAGTGTTCCCGTGGCGCTATATTATATTTATATACAGGGTTGGGATAAAGTTTGGCACCAAATTAATATATTGAAAACGGAACGGGCGAAAATTTTGAAATTTGGCAGATGAGTGTAATGGACCACAATGCATTTGATGAGCATATTTTCATTAATGAGATACTTCCTGTTTAACCAGAAATGACCAATTTTTTTTATTTAAATGAGACACCCTATATATTTCTGCAGATTCTGAAAGAACACCTTGTTTCGGATCTGTCCAAATCAAATTCCATGTAAAAATTATTTGTTAAAAGAAGAAATACAGTTTTTTGTCCATTTAAGGAAAAGTCGTTCAGATAAATGAATTGATGTTGTTCGTTTCCATTGTTATAGACAAAACGAGATATTTTGTAGTAGGTAACTGTCTCCACGTTCTTTGAAGTTTAGTTCGTGAAAATAAATCGTGAATACGTTTAAAAATGGTCAATTAGAGTGAAAAAGATCGTATTGAAATATTAATGATGATCGGTTATGGTGATCGTGTTAGAACTCATGAATAAGTGTGTCATACTTTTAATGATTCGCATACTGAAAAAAGTCCAATATCACGATCAACGGCTTCTAGTACTGTACAACGTTTTAATGCATCTGGAATGGTCAAAGATTTGACAAGATCTGGAAGACCACGGGACGTAACGAACAAAGCGATGAGGCAAAATATTGCTATTGATTTAGAGGAATCACCTCAAACTTCTACCACAGTTCTGGCTCGGAACTACGGCATGAGTCGACGTTCCGTAGGAAAAATATTAAAAAAGGAAAATTTTTATCCGTAAAGGTACGATTAGTTCAAAAATTGTCAGAGGATGATCGACTGTTCGATGAATGAACATCTATAATTACGACGAACGTTTTGCTTTCAATGTAGTGTTTTCTGATGAGGCAACTTCTTGTTTGAATGAAACGGTTAACCGCCATAACTCAAGATATTGGTCAACTGAGAATCCTCATTGGATTGATGAAGCACCAAGCCAGCGACCAGAAATGTTGAATGTTTGGATGGGAATTGTACAAAATAGGCTAATAGGCCCATTTTTTCATACACGGGAATTCAATTGGAGAAAAGTATCTAGATTTACTAAATAATCAAATGATTCCTGCACTCCAACAGTACGGGCAGTTACCACCGAACGTTTGGTTCCAACAAGATGGAGCCATTCCTCACTATGATAGAGGGGTTCGGAATTTTCTAGATGCTACTTTTTCAAATCGATGTATTGGACGTAGAGGACTCATAGAGTTGGCGGCTTGTTCTCCAGATCTCAGCCCATTAGACTTTTTTCTTTGGGGTTATCTAAAATCACGTGTTTATGTTAATCGACCAGCATGCTTGCAGGAATTGAGATAACGGATTCTTGATGAATGTGCATTACAACATGGAGAAGTCTTGAGAAAAGTTACTCAAGAATTTGTTAATAGACTGGCATATTATCAGGAGGTGAATGGCAAGCACTTCGAACATTGAAAATGATTTTTTTCAATTATTTTTCATGAATTTTTTCAAAGAGTAAAAGCCCTGTATTTCTCCTCATTATAGATTTTCATAAAAAATACGTCATAAAAAGCAGTTACCTACTATTTCGTTTTATTTCTCACTATCGATACAAATAACAACAATTTATTTATTTGTACAAATAGACTGAATCTCTTCTTTTCACAGAGAATTTTTACATGGAACCCGATATGGACAGATCCGAAAAAAGTGCACTTTCAGAATCTACATAAATATACAGGGTATCCCATTTATATTAAAAAAAAATTTTGTCATTTCCGCCCATCAGATGCATTGTGGTCCATTACACTCAGCTGCCAAATTTAAAAAATATCACCCGTTCCGTTTCAAAGATATTAATTTGGTGCCAAACTTTATCCCGACCCTGTATAGGAAAGCAGCTTATATCATAATTTTTTTTTAAAGAGAAGATAACATGTGTAAATGAATTTTATGATTTAAAAAAAAAACATACACAATTGAAATAAGGACAATGCATTGACTTATATATACCCATCAAGTGATAAAAAACATGTGTCCTTCATAATTTGTTGTATAACTTATATATACAGTGTGGAAACCACTTATGGAATAAAATTCTTCATGACATTATTTTAGAAAATTATGAAAAATGCTGAGACACGTCAACTTTTGAATTCAGTTGTGCGTTATGTAAACATAAATTTAAATGTACAGGGTGATTCACGTAAATCTGCTTTAGTCGGTGTTCTCTTTTTAAATGAAACACCCTGTATATTTGTATATTTTTGAAATCCCCTTAATGAACCGATTTCAATAAACTAAATATTTATGGTCAATTATGAATTGTACAGGGTGAAATTTTTAATTTTACAATTATTAAACACATACATAAAATAGCTGATGTATTTGATTTTAACACATTAAAATAAATGCTCAAAATGTTCTCCACCTAGTTTTTGGCAATAGCACAGTCTCCTATAGAAGTCCTCCTTAACATTGTTTAAAGTTTGAGGTGAAATATTCCGTATTTCTGTAGTTATCCTGTCTTTGAGGTCTACGAGCTAGTTGGTTGTGTTGCATATACTTTGTTCTTGAGATAACCCCAGAGAAAAAAATCCAGCGGCGTAAGGTCTGGCGATCTAGCTGGCCACTCAATAGTTCCTCTTCGTCCAATCCATTTATTGGGGAAGATTTCCTCTAAATAAGTTCTTACCATTAAAGCATAATGGGGTGTTGCCCCGTCTTGTTGGAACCAAATATTTTCATTCGGTAAGCTAGGATCTATTGCGTTGGGATATAAGTTTGCCAACACGCAGGAATAACTTCATTTGCAAGCATATTTAAATATTTTTCAGCTGTCAAATTTCCATCTATAAATATAGGACCAATAATATGGTCGCCTATGATACCGGCCTAAACGTTCACCTTTTGAGGGTGCTGAGTATGTGTTTCACGCATCCTATTAGGATTCTCTGCTGACCAATATCTACAGTTCTGTCGGTTTACCTCGCCATTCATTGTGAATGTTGATTCGTCAGAAAAAAGAATGGTACCAAGAGCTATCTCATTTCTGTTCAGCTTATTCATCAATATTTCACAGAAATCCATTCTACGATCTGGATCGTCTTCTGTTAACTCCTGCACAAAAGTCAATTTGTAGGGATGAAGTTTTTTTTTATGAAGATACCTTAGAACAGTTGTATGACTAACATTATTTTCACGGGCAATTTGACGTGTACTTGAAGTTGGATTCTCTTCGACACTTAACAAAATATTCACTTTCACATCATCTTCAACGAAGTTTGGTTTTCTTTTTAATGGTGTGACATGTCCAAGTTCTCTGAATTGTGCATGAATTTTAGACACTGCTTTGTGAAATATTAGGCAATTCGGGATACCTTTGATTAAATAAGTTTGCCACTTCAACTTGACTTCTGCTGTTATCCCCGTACCCGATCATCATTAAAATCTCAATTCGGTGAGTCTCAGTTAAATATTTCATTGTTATTTCGACAAGGAAAAAGTTTTTAACAAAGATTTTACTTTTTCAGTATAAACTGTCAACACATCAACAACCGACAGTATATTAAAACAATCCACATTATTTACCGATTTTGTCTAATTATTGGCGTTTCTATGCACTTTTTAGGTATTTATGATAAAATTCATTGGCGTACCAGGTTTTATTTATATCAGAAGGTTTTCCAAATACGTCTAATAATTAGTTTAGATTTTTGATAAATCCGTATTTAGCTAATTTAAAAAAGTACCAATATTTCAAGTGAAATAAATTATTAATTTTAAAATTACACCTTGTATAATTCATAATTGACCATACATTATTCAGTTTGTTGAAATCGGTTCATTAAGAGTATTTCAAAAATATACAAATATACAGGGTGTTTCATTAAAAAAAGAGAACACCGACTATAGCAGACTTACGTGTATCACCTTGTACATTTAAATTTATGTTTACATAACGCACAACTGAATTTAAAAGTTGACGTGTCTCAGCATTTTTATAATTTTCTAAAATAATGTCATGAAGAATTAGTATCATTATATATTTAGGTACTCGCCAACAAGTCTCTTCTATTTCTGAGCAAGGATTGACCCCTTCATCAGGTTGCTGAAAAAACATAGTGTAGGCTATCACAGCACAATATCTAAAAGTAAAACTCAAAAACTCGGTGAGCACCGATGATCTGACAAGTTATTTCACTTACATCTATAAGATTCTAGGATTTCAAAACACCATAAATCAGGTTCAATTTAACCCTACGGTTGATATGCCTCTCTCTTATTCGTTGTCTTCTTGTTATTTATATTTGCCTTCTTACTGCCATATATGTTTATATTTCCAAACTGTAATTTATTCATATTTTATTTTCTATCGAGTGGTTGGACCACTTTGGTTTACTCATTTCTATGGTTCGTACTGATATCTATGTTTGTATTCCATGATATTTCTGTCTCTGGGGCCTGGACATTGTGATTTATTTCATTCATTGTTGTATGAGATTTCTTAGATACCTGAATCGAAGGCCATGAATGCTGGTCAGGAGCCGCTCCATTCATGTGCTATAAGGCATGAGAGAATATATTTTATTCTGTGCTTTTCTCCTTTCACTAGAGCCACCGCTGGCACTCCATGACTTTACCTGGGTTCCTTTTTCATTAGCTCATCAAATATTTATAATAAAGGCTCATCTATGATACCCTGGGACCGATACTTATTATTGTTGCTTACTTTATTTCATTAAAGTTGTTACCATGACTGATTATTGGGAGAATAGGTGTTCTATGTCGCTCAAAGAATCTGTTGTATAAATTAATACAATGGTCTTTTTTATTTCTAAATATTTCGAAATATAGTATTTCATTTTTCATAAGATTTTCATTGTATAATCATTTTTCTGATTCATCATAGGACTTATAACATAACATCAACACTCTTTTCATTAGGTCGAGCTTGAGAACCGATATCGAAACTAAACGAAACATGTTGGGTAATAGCGTCAGTCCCGAACAGACATTGCTTCCGAGTCGGGACTTAGTGACTGCTATGAATAAAATACATAATGATATTATTATTTCGTAAAGAGGATATTTCGTGAGAAGTGTTAATTTTTTTCATCTCTATCTCATCCCATGAATTCACGTTCTAAAATTCTTAAACCATAAGGATTGTATTCACTAATCCCTATTTCCCTCGTTATCTCATGACTAGCCTGAAGGCATTAATTTCCCATTTCTCCCTCTTCTTCCTGTTCCAATCACGTTATTAATTTAATTTAACGAAGACTCGTGCTAATCCCACTCGGCTATGTCGATGATCTTTCCGTAACTGGAGCTGCTTCCTTCAATTGTATTACCTTTTCGATAGAATCCGCTGCCTTCCACCTGTTGAATTCTGATGCAATTAGATTCCAAGCAACACATTATCATGTGACTTGGAGTTCGAGTGTCGTCTGGTGCTTCTTTATCGATATCTTGCTTATAAGAGAAAAAAAAATCGACTTGGTAATGGCAAATTGAGATTTTCATGAAAAAAAAAAGGAAAAGAGCTCATGCTGGAAATTTGGAAATAAGAATATCTATATTGAAAGCACAAATTCGTTTGAGTAAATAAATATATACCCATTATCATAAGCATGCTTCAATCATTCTTGGTCATACAGAACAAAATCGCTTGTAATCAAACGGAGCTTTGAAAAATCAACAGAAAATAATTCGAGAATTGTGAGTATACGCAACGCCAAAACTCGTACTAATTAAGACGAACCACATCCCTCGACCCGTCTCCCCTTAGCTTTTGATTCATCCGGTTCGTATGTTCGGATTTTCAATTGCGACGGTCAACGAAAGGTTCACTAGATTCTGCTTTTCTTTTTAAAAGCGTGGATATCGACGTTCGCTGGCTTCAGGGAGGCCAGTTGATGTAACCCCTTCGCAAAGTGGATTTATCAGGGAATAATTCTTTAACAACTTCTATTGAATCATTTGAGGTATGGCACGTGGCCCAACTTGCTGAATCCACGTTCTTGAGTTGAAACCTGCAAACTCCTGCAACTCTGGGACCAAAACATTTCGCAACATATCACAATAACGGTCCACTATTCACATTAATTGCCCGGCCTCGATGATCTTGATGAAAATAGAGACCACTTATGCCTTTAGGAGACATAGTGGTCCAAACCACGATCTTCGGGCTATGCAGAGGTCATTCATATTTTCATCTAGGATTCTCCGCTGCCCAATACCGACATGATTGTTTGGGCTAGTACCATCATCTATTGTGGATGTAATGTTTTCCGATGTTTCGATAGACATCTTCTATCTTTATCAAGGAGAAAAATAAGAAACATTTTGAAAATTATCAATTTTCAAAAAGTCTACAGCATGTTGGACCAACCTGGATTTGTCGCTGTCTAGTACTCGTAGAAGCTTCTGATGTTCTTTTATTCGTACATTCAGAGGGCGTTTAGTTTCTCTGATGTAAGATCTTCCGCACTCGCAAGGTAATTCATATATGCAGTTCTTTGTCCTTTGTGTCTCATTATTAGGCTTAACTTTTTAGTTTAGCTCTGAGAGTGTCTTGAGTTTTGAATGTAGTCGTTATGTTGTATCTATTTCCAATTCTTCTCATTTTCTCCGACAAACCTTTTACATAAGGAATTACGGTTTTAATGGTCTGATTTATATCTGTTGGTTCAGGTTGACCTTCTCTTGTTCGTTTAGCTTTTTTCAATATCTTTTTGGGGTAGCCATTGCTTCTAAGAGTTTTCGAGATGTTATTTATTTCTTCATTTTGGTCTTCTTCAGTGCAACAAATATTTATTACTCTATCAAATAAACATTTTGCTACTCCCAATTTATTCTTTAATTGGTGGTTTGAATCAAAATGTAGATATTGTCCTGTGTTCGTTGGCTTTTTATACACAGTGGTTCTAGGGATTCCATTTTGTTTATGTACGAGTACATCTAAGAATGGAAGTTGTCTGTCCTTCTCGATTTCAATTGTGAATTTAATTGATTCCTCTTGATTGTTTAGATATTGAAGAAATCCATCTATAGTGTCTCTTCCATGTTGCCAAATAATGAAAGTATCATCTACATATCTTTTCCACAGTTTGGGTTTAAGTACATATTTTTCTAATGCCTTCTGTTCGAAAATTTCCATATGTAAATCAGCTAAAATTGGTGATAGTGGTGAGCCCATGGCCATTCCGAATTCTTGTTGATAAAAGATGTCTTCAAATTGGAAATATGTTGTTTCAATCCAAAGAGAGAGCATTTCCATAATTGCATTTACGTTTAGTGTAGTTCTTTCACTAAGGGTTTGATCTTCTTCAAGCTTTTTCCTAACTATGATAAGTGTTTTATCTGTCGGAATATTAGTGAACAAACTGGTGATGTCGAAGCTGACCATAACGTCTTCTTCCATGATTTCTTGATGTTTCATTATTTCTATGAAGTGTTTCGTGTTTCTTATCATCGATGATGAATTACTTTTTAATGGTGATATAATTTTCAGCAGAAATTTAGCCAATTGGTGGCATGCTGAATTTCTTGAACTCACAATTGGTCTTAGAGGAATATTTGCTTTGTGTATTTTTGGTAGACCATATAAATGTGGTGGTTTATTGAAGTGAGGTGTAAAGGCTCGTTTATACTGGCTGGTACCTTATGCCGTAACGTTAAAAGTTGAACCATAGGAATTCAATGCTTTCGTTCATACTCATTCCCTAACCTTTTCCCTTACCTGTAAAATGTTCAACTTCTAGGGACAAATTCATAGAAATATATATTCATAAATAATTTGGACAAATTACATATATATATAACATAATTAGATCAGATTATCTTATAAGTGTATAAGACTATCATATAAGTAAGACAAAATAAGGGAATGTAATATTGGGCGAGTTTTTTTGACACATGCGCATTCTATAGAGGGTCAATTAATTATATCAGAGTATTGAATACAGAAAGAATCTCTGTCTTAATAGCGGTAATTTCAAATAATATAATAAATTATAATACAAGATGATCAGCACGTATCAAAACGTAGAAACACAAATTCAAAATGACAAATTATCAATTAGCATAGAGCAAAATGCATAAACTCTATGTTCTGCTTAAGGTTAAGTTAACAGCCAGTATAAACACCTACTGAAATTCTTACGGCATACGGAATAAGGTGAGGGCTTAGGGCATAAGGTACCAGCCAGTATAAACGAGCCCTAAGTCTTGATCTAACGAATTGATCTGGAAATTCATTTCGATATTTATAAAGGATTTTGTAAATCTTGTTTTCAACTGTGGTGGTAGGGTCCTTTTTTAGTCTTTTGTATTTTCCTGCTTCTAATAATTCATTGATTTTTTTATTATAAGAGCCAACATCTAGAATTACAGTGGCGTTTTCTTTGTCTGCTGGAAGTATCTTTATGGAACTATCCGATTTAAGATCTTTTAATGCCCTCTGTTCAGCTTTATTTATATTGGGTAGAGGTGTTTTGTTATTCCTGTCTAACAAGTTTCTGATTTTCCATCTATACTCTTCGGCTCTTTCAGGTTCTCGAATTTTCTGTGCAGTTTCTTCTGCCGCCAACATGATTTCAATTTTTGGTATCGTCTTAGGGGCTATAGAGAACTTGAGACCCTTGTTGAGGAGAGATATCTGATCTTCACTTAAGTTCTTATTAGATAAATTCATCACGGTTTTTGAATGATCTAAGGGTTCATATTTTCTTGACTCCTTCATAAGTTTCTTCATTTTCCTTTTTTGGACTTGTTTCTGTTGTTCATATATTCTTTCATAGCTATGTTTAATAGCTCCCAGAATATTTTCATAATCTTCAGCATTAGTTTTTGATTGAATGCTACATCTAAGGTTCTCGCATGTTGTAAGTAATTTGGCTTTGTTGAATCGATGTTGATTCAGTCTTTCTCTCATAATGGCTTGACTTGTCCGTTTTGAAATCCTATCTGCTCTATAACTTTTCACAGGAAGTTTCACTATGAGACCTTTAGGAATTAGTTTTCGATCGCTTGCAAGATGGATGAATGTCAAATGGTTGCATTCCTTTGCCAATTTTATGCTGGTTCTTTCATAACTTCTAACTTCTTGAAACAATTCGGGCCCATACCGAATTTCTAGTTGATGACGAGATATTGTTGATGATGGAGCTCGTGTTGAATGATTGTTTGGGCTATTACCATCATTACAATAGATGATGGTAATAGCCCAAACAATCATTCAACACGAGCTCCATCATCAACAATATCTCGTCATCAACCAATACCGACACTTCTGATTCATTAACATGATCATTCAGGTGAAATTTTGCTTCGTTACTAATCAGTTTGTTGTTTATTTATTTATTAATTAATTAACGGTACATGACCTTTGTATGTATAATATAACACAAAATAATGAAACCTAAGCAGTATAACACGAAAAGAGTGGATGTAGAGGTGAAGCAACTGTAAGGAATTTTATTCTTTGGATGCCAATTCATCTATCTATCAGGCTCTCGTAAGAAGTAAACTCAGGTTTAAATCGTTTCCATTCGAAGATTTAGCGTGAAAAACTCTTTTCAGGTGGGGGGGTTAATTACCACCAGTTGTTCGGCTCTATCAGCATCATACCTACTGTTCCACGGTACGGAAAATACTTCAGAAAAAGCTCGCAAAAGGTCCTGAACTCACGTCAGTACTTTTCAATTTTTTTTATACAAACAATTGCGTGTTCACGAAACGAAAATGATAAAATTCAAAGCTGACATCTCGCTACGACGTGAGAACTAATCCTCCTATATCAAATGAAATGAATCGGTCAACCAGAAAATGGAACCCAGTCAAACGGGATTTTGCTCAACTCGTTGGAGAATTTTGAATGATCTTTTTCCATGAAGCATGCGGGATTTATACTTCTGAATGACTACATGAGCTCCAGCAGAGAAGATTTCAGAGTGGAAAAAGGTCTGGATGAAAAGGATTTCCAGGAAGACGGAAAGATTAATGCGTTTATCAGAAAGAATCAAATATGATGCTTTCATTCAGAGGGCTTTTGAAAATGAACTGAAAATTTGTTATGAAGAATTTTTCTAATGGGTTCAGATAAGCTCCAACATGATTCATTGAAAATGTGAAATGCTGATGCGTTAGGATTCCATATAGGCTATTAGACTCGAAATAGTTATTTAATCAACTACTTTAATAATGAAAGCGACTAATGGTCGAGATATTCACGTGAGCGGAGCTAGCGTGTTAATGTTCGAGAGCATTTATTGCTTGATTAATAAACGAAATGATCACAATTTTTTTCCGTAGACCTCTTTATGAATTAGAAATGAATTATTTAATTTCTCACAATATAAAACTTGACAATGAAAATTTCGATGCTCACTTTGACATATTTATATTTATGGTTCCAATTGAACAATTCGTAAAATTCATAGACGAAATTTTCGAGATGTGACATTCTGAATAGTCCACATTTACACCGTTACTGACGATTTGCGATAAGGAATATGTGGAACTGATGTATTAATTACTGGCGAACGATTATCGTATAAAATTTTTTCAGCAGATTTCAATCTATTTTCAATCGAGTTTTCGATGTACCCTTCTGCAACAGATGTTGATTTCTATCCTCCAAGCCGTTTGATGGCTGCGAAATCTGCTCCACTGTCCGAAAGGGTAGATGCAAAAGAACGCCGAAAATAGTGACCTGTATACAGATTGGGTTGTTCTAATTTGAGGAATTCTGCAATTAACGATGGTAATTTCGAAAACGTATTGATTCCTACTGGCTGTATTGACTATTTAAAGTTCTTCGAAAAGACGAAAAAGTTTTCGTGCGGAGTGTGAAATGGTCTCAAGGATATATATCTCTTGATTGGATTCAAAAGTGTGCGCTACTCATTATCCACCACAGTGAATATCCTTTTAGAGTGCGTTTTGGATGAATTCACTGTTATAAAAAATTTCGAGCCCATATCCTGCACAGCATTTATCTGCAACTTATACAGCTCATATTTTGCAATGCCTCTGATACTCCAAATATCAAAGCGACCTTCAAATAAAAAATTCGAAGTTACATATTTTATATCCACGTGACAATGAGAAATTTTTAGAGAATTAATTTAATTGAGTTTTATATTTACCTTTGACATCAAGAAAATACTGTCTCTGCATTTGCTATAAACTCTTTTACATGATTTTTCTCGATAACTTTCGATTTCTTAGGAACATAACCCACTTTTTGTTCCTTAACGAACATCACCAGTTTGTGATATCTGTCTATATCAATATTCCTTTTAACGTTCAATGTTGCTTTCAGCATTGAACACTTTGGCCATAAACTTGCTAAGTATCCCTTTTCTGCAACAGTCTTAAAGTATGTCAACAAAACAAACGGATGGACGTTTCCAATTACAAACCGATTACTGTGCTTAGCATAATCCCCAAATTGTTGGAATCTATCATTCATGAGCAAGTGAAATCGAGAATTTATCATTCCTGAGCAGCATATATTTTTCCGGGATAGAGGCGTTAAAACCAATCTTCTGGTTTTCTCTCAGTATGTTCTTGAAGCTTTAGAAGATCACAAGCAGGTCAATGTTATTTACACTGATCTCGCTAAGGCCTTTGACAGTGTGTCCCATAAAATTTTGGGTATAAAGCTTGGGATGTTTGGTCTCCATGACAATCTTTGTCGATGGTTGATGTCTTATATTTCAGGCAGATACCAAACCGTTAAAATTGGTGGAACATTATCTTTTTCGATACCCGTAAATTCGGGAGTTCCTCAGGGTAGTCATCTCGGTCCATTATTATTTTTCATTTTAATCTATGACTTGAGTCATATTATCCGATTTGTTAAGTTCTTGCTGTTTGCGGATGATTTAAAACTTTTCTTCTCATTAGAATCGTTATTCGATGTTGACCGGTTGAGATCGGATTTACAGGCGGTTGAGGAGTGGTGTCTTGCCAATTACCTGACTATCAACATCAATAAGTGTAAGTTCATGACGATTTCCCATCTGGAGCACCCTATTACGATCGATTATTATATTGTTGGTAAGCCTTTAGATACAGTATTTGTTTACAAAGACCTGGGTGTTTCATATGACAGCACGTTGTCTTTTATATTTATATTAGGGAAGATATTCGGGACGTTTCTGTGTCATCTCTCAGGACTCTGGGGTTCATAATAAGGAATACCAGGGACTTCAACATCGAGACTCTTCACCATATTTACATCTCGTTGGTTAGACCAATGTGGAGTTCTCCTCTGTAGTGTGGTCTCCATTCTTATCGGTCGACGTTTCCTTCCTAGAAAGGGTCCAAAACAGATTTCTAAAATATGCTGCTCTTAGAACGGGTACGTCTTCAGTGTATACTTTCTCCGCCAGTCTAATGCGGGAACGCCTTGGACTTTCCTCCTTGAGGACGAGAAGATTTCATGCGGATGTGATATTCATTACTAAGCTCTTTCAGGGTCTTCTGTACTCCCCAGACTTGTTATCACAATTCAACATATATGTTCCACCTCGACCCATCCGAAGGTTTGATTTATTTCGACTCGCCCAATCAAGAACCAATTATTGTTTTCATTCCCCGGTTTCGAGATTAATGCGAAACGCTAATGTCGTAGACTCATTAGGAGTTGATATATTTCATGTATCTATTTCGAGGTTGAGGAGAGAATTGAAGTACCTTATGAGACTGTGATATTTAAGATTAATTTTTATTTGTGCTTTATATTGTTTTTCTGTTTCATATTACACATTGTAACGGTAGCTCAATGAACGAATTTTGATCTCGCGAAAAAACAATAATGAGAAACTGTAATGAAAGCAAGGATACGCTGGAAGCACCTGGAACCTACCTTGTTGGATGAACCCAGAATGGAAGTCAGCACTGTCCAGATCTCACAATAGCTTTCACACACTCTTTTGAATAAATTATATAAAAATGTCCGAGTTTTCAATGATATTTGTTTCCGTGAATCGAGCGTTCACTTCCACAATTTTCAGGTGGCAGAATAATAATAATCTCCCAAAAATCTGTTTTACGACGCATATGCCACCAGATGTGCGTTCCAAGATTTCCCAACGTATTTATTTATTTAACAACAATGAAATTAAAAATTGAAAAATGAAATAGACCGTTGATTCAGCGATCATTTCGAAATGAAGAAACAACGTATTATAAAACAAAACCATACTGAAAAACCATACTGAATGTTGCAGTAACACACATATATTTGTACTTATACTTGCTTTACTTCTACATCTACTCTTTTCCGTGTTATACTACTAAGATTTTATTATTTTGTGTTTTATTTTACATACAAAGGTCATGTACCGTTAATTAATTCATAAATGAATGAATAAAACGGTTTCAGAATAATTGAAAACGTTCCTCTTCTCCCACCATGACATGAATTCTACGTAGGTTTTGTCATACGAATGTCGATTTTTTTCTGGTAGCAGGGTCAAAGTTGCTGCCATTTCTGCAACGTCCGGGGGAGTTAAGGGGATATTGACTTCGTTACTCATTGTAATTAAAGTAACTGGCGATATTAGATCAAGATTAAGATTGAAAGCAGCTATATTACTAGTAATTTGACAAATCGGTTATGTTTCATTTGCATTTTCACCTGTAATATTCAAACGACAATATCAATTGAAATGATCTCTTATAGAAGGTTTTAGACAACAGTCATGCATTAATAGATTTAATCCATTTCTTGTGGGTTTCTCACTACTAGATACTATACACATTGGTTGAATTGCATGTAAAACAAATATCACTTGAACTAAAGGTCCGTATCTTGTACTTCCTAGAATCATTAGTCTTTTTTGCAGATAAAATCATTGATCATCTTTTTTCCTAAATCATTTTCGAGATATTTTGAGTTGAAATGAATTAAATCGATATAATCATCTGATGAAACATGAGTGAGTGAATCATTTCTTAGAGGAAAAATAATGTTTTCAAACAATTCAGATTCAATAGTGGATGCTGTGAAAAGTAATTTTCATTCAAACTAATCTAAACTACACAGGGGTATTTGCCCAATGTGAAAACTTAAAATGCTTATAACTTTTTAACGCAGCTGAATATGGAAAATCGATATGGAAAAAGTGTTTCTTTTGATCTCAAGAACCTATGGTTAAAATTAACGCAGTGGTCAAAGACTCACCCTGTATAAAGAGCTTGAAGATTGAATTGATGTTTTTCATTGAAACAGTGAGTTGCAAGAGCCGTCTGCGAACCTTCGGATTTAAACTTATCCTGACAATCATCTTTTTGCTGACTTATTTTATTTTTCAAAAGTTATTCAGTTTGGCCTATGAAACACTTCGGAAAACTATTATAAGGGATTTGTTGACTAATTGACTCCGAGCCAACACAGGAAATTAATGCACTACAATTTCAAATCATGCATGAATCCAACATTTCACAAATTTTACATAGGTATTATGTATATTTACATTAAACGTACTCCGACATATCAATATATCCATAGTACTGCTTCTAAACATATAATTATAACTAAAATTATAATAGTTATACAGCTTTTATATTTTGAATTTTCAAATATTTCGAACATATATTGTGGGATCTTCCTGCAGTTGAACAATTGAAACAACTGTTTCAATGTTCGCTCATGTAGAGAGCTTTCATGTGGAAAATATAAGTTCAACCTTGGAAAGATGCTATAAATTCTTTATGTGCTTCGATCAACTCGAAAAAATGGAAAAAATTTATTCATTGAATTTCAAAATATAATTAGATTTGGGTATTTTTCAACCATCATTGAATATCGTTATGTAACCGTTTTGGAGGAATTTTTCAAATTTCATTTTGTGAAATGTTCGTACCATACTCTTAGTGAATTTTTCATTGCAGCCTTAAAGAAATGGGAATATTTCCACGAATAGTTGGCATTAGTTGGGAGTAGTTTTTTGACAGTCAATTTTCCTAAATTCCTGTGAAAATCGATTTCAATATGTCTTCACAAGGAAATGATCGTTAGAATATTTTTTACGTTCTGGCCTAACCCAAGTCTTTTCTGCAATGCATTCAGAGATATCTCTCATCCAATTCAATGGTCTTAAGCTATTAGGGATGAACGATAACGGCTGATCAATATTTCTTCCCAAGGACAAACCATATTCCAATAAAAACAGATTGGATATGGGATCGGCATTTACATAATTCGTGGTGGGTATATTGAGACCAACAAAAAATCATTCAGCTCTAGGGGACCGAATTCGATAACGTTTAGGTTTGTTTGTGTTCGTATTAATTGAAATCGATCCCTGTACTGAAGCCTAAAAAGTAGGGTGGTTTCATGGAATGGAAATAGTTCTGAGAAAAGGAAAATAATGAGAATTTTTTATTATACATATAGAAGCTAATTCATCAGAATTTCCACACAAAGTGATCAGAAAATTTTCTGAAAATACGTCGAATGAATTTCTTCGACATACACTTGGGGTCGTCGGAAATTTTTTTTTTAAATATGTAACATATCTTTTAAGGTATAAATCATTAAAAAATTATTTTTGTTAGGAATTCTTTGAGAATTTCTGAAAGCGATTGTAGCTTTGATGATGATGAGCACAAAAAGTGATGACCGCAGATTACTTATTGAGTCGTCCTCAGTTCGGCACCATCAAGCAGCAATATAAAAAGTCATCCAAATGTGACGCCTAGATGTCAGCACAAAATAATTTTTACACGTGACATCTTTTCAAATGACATAAGTCACTTTGTTTTCTTAGAAGGTAGTACAGTTTTAAACATGGACAGGTACACGTTGCAACAACACGTTTACATCATTTAGAGTTATTAAGGAAATGGGCGTTCTTGGAAAAATACCTATAGCAAAATTCGTGATTTTTTTGGTATAAATAATCGGCCAAATCAATCTTCAATTCAAAGATTAGTGAAAAAATTCGAAGAAACTGGTTGTGTTACTGATAAATCAAAAAGTGGCAGACCAAAACTTGTACGCACAAATGAAAATATAGCTGCTGTTAGTGAAAATGTTGAAAATAAACCGACAACATCAATTTCGCGTTGTAGAATTGGGCATATCTTATGGCTCCTTATGGAGGATTTTTCATAAAGATTTGCGTTTACATGCTAATAAAAATTAATTAACCCCGAAATTGAAAGAAAGAAAACATTAACAACGTCGTATTTCGATAGTTGGATTATTGAACAACGAACCACAGATCCATTGTTTTCAAGCAAATTTTTGTTTGGTGACGAAGCATTTCACAATGGATGGATTCATCAATAAGCAAAATTGTCGTATCTGGGGTGATGATAATCCTCGTGTTATTCATGAAAAATCTCTACACCCACAAAAGTTACTGTTTGTTATGCATTTTGGTCAAATGGAATCACTGGGCCATTTTTCTTCGCTGCTGTAAATGCTGTTACTGTGAATGCTGAGTGATACCAATCAATGTTGAGAGACTTTTTTAGGACACAGTTGAGTCATATTGATGTGTCTGACGTCTATTTTCAACAAGACGGTGCTATATTTCACACAACTCGACAAAACATTACGTTTTTGCGATCAAAATTTACTCAACGTGTAATTTCGCGAGATGCAGATTTCAATTGGCCTCCAAGGTCATGTGATCTGACACCATTCGGGAGTATTCTTATAAACCACAAACAATTAACGATCTGAAGAACAATATTCAAGTTGCAATTCGTGAAATAACACTAGCAACATGTCGGGAAGTCATTGAAAATTTCGATATTCGGATCGATGCCAACAGACGCAATCATGGTGGATATTTGAATGATATTCTATTCCACTTATAATTGTAATGGATCATACTTCTAATAAGAAACTACAGCTTGAGAAAATTGCAAATAGTTTGTTTTATTTCGAAGAAACATGTAGGCGCGTTTTTTTGGATGACCAGTTACTTTTCTTTTAGAAACAGCTTGCAAATTTAGGAATGTGAGTTTTGCACATAGAAGTGAGATACAAGTAAATAAGTCGAGCGAAAGATGCATGAACAAGCGAGCACAAGAAGTATAATATAAAAATTGTGGCAATTTCCGAATTGAATAGAAGGTCCTACGAAAAACTAACACTTCAATTTTCCGGCATCGAAATAAAATGTGGCTGATCATTGGGACGCTCATTTCCTGATTTGAGAAAGAAAATTTTTTTTTCCCTTTTTTCATGTTTCGTAACTTCAACCTCAGTAACTGGTGTGACCACATCCTCTTGACTTTGTTAATAGAAGTGAAGAGTTTTGCTATATCCCATTATTGAAAACGTTATCGAGTAGTATCTGGTGTTTTGGGGTTATGTATTCATTCAAAATTATAAATTAACTCGGCAGCAAGGTAGTTTAACTTAGCTGATTGCTTATCTACTTCGGCAGTCATTATACTTTTTTGATTCCAAGTAAAACAAATAATCATTATAACTTCCCATTTTTCTTCTTAAAAGGTTAATCAAACATGCGCGAATCTCAGGTTGTTGTATCTGATTTGGATATGGATTCGATGTCACAAATCATGATATAACAGCGGAGCAAACAGTGTTCGGAGATTCACAGGTAATAATTCACGTTATCCAATAAATTCCACTATATCCATGGGGCTGCTAGTTGGTGACATATTCTGAAATTGTTGGAAATATAAGGATGGATGGGAGAATAATATACCAGAAAAAAAAAAGATGTTGACCGATTGATACATTGTGATGCAGTCATACATGTTACGTGTTTATTTTATGTAATACAGCTTCTTGATCGTCGTTAAAAACAGCTCTGATAATCACCTCTCAACTTTTGTTTTCTTATTATTAAAATCAGAAAAAGTGAGATCATTTACGTATAGTTCTCCATAATTGAACGTAGATCGTTAAAGGAATAAATTCTAGTAAAATTAGGCATTGAAATTGAATAAAAAAGGATTTTGTATGGTACAGGCTGAATCATATTGAATGCTGCATAGCTCATCCTGAATATTTCCATTTATAGCCAAATATCCATTTCTTCAAATGGTTTTCCGAACAAAATCTGAAGGTTTGTGAAGAGTAGATTGCATTTTCCATCCTTGCTCTCTAAAACTCCTTCTTGAAGTAAGTAGACGATATCAAATTCAAATTTTTTGGCGTAGTACTTTTCTACTCTCAGAGAAGGAGCCAAATGTCCGAACTGCCTTCCAATTTCATTGAGTTTACCTAATATCCCAATAAACTGAGTTGAAGATGAATATTATACTCTACGTTCAAATTCAATCAGCTCAGAAAAATCTGTTATATTTCCACTTTTCGATTCAACTACATCTAGTTATTGTGACGTTCAACCAACGAAATGTAACCCCAATGAAATGCATCTAGGAAGTAACTCTATTTCTTCGAAAGATATCGACTCTGGCGCCAGCATAAATCTATTATTTGTGTATTCGAGTATGTTCTACTTGTCTCAGTTAAATGGTCTTGGCAGAGTAGCTACTTTATAGGAGCTTTATTCAAATGCATTCCAAGCGACGGCGGTTTCGTATAAGACATTACTGGATGTTTATTGCCAACAGAACAATTCATCCAAATAGTAGCCATCAGAACACTGAATCTATTCCAAATATGTATGTTTTTCTTGAGTTTCATATCATTCGATTTGCTATGGTGAAAGCTGAACTAGAAACTAAAGATATACTTAGAACTCGACTGGTGAGTCGTACGGGAAACTGGAAATGACTAAATACTGACAGTATGATTAACTGAAGGACTCGAGGAACACTTACTAGACAATTTAAATATTTAACGAATCAATACTATCAGAAACAAAAAAATTAATAACTGTAGGCAAAATTATTTACAACACATACAGGATGTTACATGTGAAAAACTAAACTCGAAACAACCTGAGGTGTATTCGTCCTTCAAGGTTACACTGCCTGTTGAATTTCTGGATAAGATGTTGAATCCTGAATTTTGGCCAATAGGTGTTGCAGTCAACAGGTTTTTTCCCAGGCGTCGTCAACAGGTGGTGGCGAGTTAATACGTAGTGATAAGCCTTCTACCAATGACCTGAGACATAAATTAAAAATTCTTCAATTGAATGTCCAGTGCATCTCCAACAAGTTAGCCTTGAAGTTTTATTCAACGAGAAACAACCAGACATTGTATGCATTTCTGAGCACTGGTGCATTCCTGATAGCGTGCTGACAATGAATTTCCCCGGATACCATCTGCTGGATTTCTACTGCCGTCCCAGAAGAGCTCATGGAGGATCGATGGTTTATGTGAAGACTGAGTTACCAGTGAAAAAACTACGCGTTTCCCAGTTTTCCGAGGAAATGGAATACGAGGTTTGTGGAGTTAAAATGAATGCTTATAGTGTACGACTGGTAATACTAAGTGTATACCGACCCTGTTCAGGCGATTTCGAGTTATTTTTAGATGAAATCTCGCACAATCTTGAACTATTGTTATAGAAAAGGTGATGTGATATTTGTATGTGGGGATCTGAATATTGACTTTCTTACAGAAGGTTGTCTCCACTATAAATTGTTTCCAGATTTTCTAAACTGCTTCAATTTACACGTCTCATCAAGAGATGCCACAAGAGTTTTACTAACGTTAGGGGACATACGTCCATGACCAAGGTAATTTGACCAACATCGATTCTGATTACTGCACAGCCGAGGTCTTTGAGGCTTTCATTGGTGACCATCGTGCTTTCACGCTTGACTTTTTCATTGAATTCAAAATGAAGACTCAGATTATGTCAGGCTTGGTAAGAAAACTTCACCAAAATAACCAAATAACCAATAAAGAAATTTTGTTCTTCGCATCTCTAATTGTGACTTCCAGCAGATCTATTATGTCGATGTGGATGTTTGTTTCGGGTCATTTATCTCTTTGATTCAAAGAATATTTGAGGCTTGTTGCCCATTGACGAGAAGTAAGAACTTCATTTACAACAACAAAAATTGGATCAGTGCGGAAATCATTTTAGCCAAGCAAAAACTCCAAAATATACATTGGCTACATAAAAACTTGTCTTGTGAATCAACATATAATTTATATAAGCACACGAAACAATCTTATAGAACTTTAATCACTAATACTAAATTGACATATAATAACTTACTCATACAAAATTCCGATAACAAAAACAAAACGGTGTCGGTCTTTGGTAAACGCTCTGACTGGACGAGAGAATAAAGTAATTAGGCCCACTGAGCTTCTAGTTGATAACGTCTAATATTTCGAGGCTGAAGATATTGCGACGATTTTTGTTGATTATTTTTCTACCATCACTGAGCAAAAAATCAAATCTTACTACGGTAAATTACCTACTGTCGCCGGAACAACTTCTGGAATAATCAACTAAAGTTTTTTTTCCACCCTGTCCTTGAGTGTGAAGTATTGACCACTATAAGAGCACTAAAGAGTAAAAAGAGTTGTGGAGTTGATTACATTTCTTCTCGCAAATTGAAACTGATAAGCGTTGATGTTGCTTCACATTTTGCCCACATAATCAATCTATCTATAAGTTGTGGAATTTTTCCACATCTCCTCAAAAAGGCTGTTGTGATCCTGGTACACAAAAAAAGTTCTGCTCTTGATATAGCAAACTACAGACCAATTTCGATGCTCAGTGTCTTTTCCAAAGATTTTGAGCGGATTGTGTTCATCACAATGCTTCTTAAACAAGTATCACATACTTGATACCTCACAACATGGGTTTCGACCAGGTCGCTCAACACAGTCAGGAGCTCTTTACCTTGTTGGAGCTGCATACGAGTATCTTGATAGTGGCCAGTTCGTCGCAGGATTGTTCTTCGACCTATCGCGGGCATTTGACAGCCTTTCGTTCCAAGTACTCATCTATAAGTGTTACAATTTGGGATTCAGGGGAGTGTTTCTTTACTGGCTTTCAAGTTATCTACTTGGGAGAACAATGTCTGTCAAAGTGGCTGATTTCATTTCAGCTGAACGAGAGTTGAATATCGGAGCCCCACAGGGTTCTGTGTTGGGACCGCTTCTTTTTCTCATGTTCATAAACGATTTGCCTGTAAATTTGGGGAACATGATGACTAATTCATCAAATTTCCCCGATACACTCTCGTTATCCAAGTTGATCAGAATACTTGTGTTTGCAGACGATACGTCTATGTTAGTTTCAGCTCGAACTTTTGATGATCTACAGAAACTTTGCAGCGAGATAGTGCAGTGCTTTATTGACTGGTGTCAATCAAATTCCCTCATTATAAATATTGAGAAAACCCAATGTGTTCACTTTACTGTGAGAAGTGTTGACCAACAACAACTGACTATTCGCCATCAGAACGACATAATTTCTTCGAAGGAGCACGCAAAGTTCCTCGGAATCTACATCGATTGTAATCTTAAATGGGTTACTCAAATCAACTTCATTTATGGAAAACTCAATAGTTCTTTCTATGCAATTAGCAGAGTCAAAAACTCGCTTCCTATAGAAGCCATCATAAATATTTACTACAGCTTAGTTTACAGCCACATATCGTATAACATCATGCTGTGGGGGAACTCTACTGATGTTAGTAGAGTATTTATAATCCAGAAGAGAATTTTGAGAATGATCTTCAATATCCCTCCAAGTTCCTCTTGTCGACCAACTTTCATAAAAAGATAGATTCCAACAGTGACGTGCATATATATCTTTAGGTGCCTGATGTATTTCAAGGAAAATGAGGGAAACTTCACAAGACTCTCTAGCTTTCATAGTTATAATACCAGACCTGATGACTTACTCTTTATCCCCAAACATACTATAACTAAATTCGAATATTCACCAAATTATCAGTGTATCAAACTATTCAATCATCTATCCAAACATATTGAATCTCTGGAGCTTAAAGATTTCAAAAAGATAATTAAAGCTAAGTTAGTAGAGAAATGTTATTATAGTGTTGCCGGTTTTTATCGACAATGATATCATTTCAAGTCGAATAATTTTTATTTTCTGTTGTATTTTTTCATTCTGACTTATCCTATACATGTATTTATGTCTTAGAGGATCAATAAATTATTATTATTATCATACACTTGGAAATGGTCTCAGCATATTGCAAATTTGATGTGAATTTCAAACCTCAATGAAGCATCCGAAAGGTTGTTGTATTGTATTTCAAAAACAGGAGTTCAAATCAATTCGCCCTCATTTGTGACGTTATATGAGGTCTTCAAAAATAGGTAGATTTTTTCCAGAAAGTATCATTGATACTTTCAAGAACTGAAAGACTATAATTCTCAATTTTAGATACTTTTTCTCTAAAATCACAATGTAATTTTTTCTTACATTACTATCATAACCTTCAAGCATGAAAGATGCAGCTATTTCACCAGACGTGATTAATGCATTCCGAGGATACTGTTCGCAATCACATAAACATATTTGAATTTTTAATTCGAATCAAATTCCGTGCTGCATATGTGGAAACTTTTGATGATGTAACATCCTTGAAAGCTTAAAATTTCGAGGGTTTCATAGAACGCGGAGTGTGGTGGCTTTTCACAGATTGCATATTCATTTGCATCATTAGATTCTGACATGTTTGGGGAGAAAATGAATGGCTCAATATATAAAATGGTCGAACGTGGAATGTGTGCAGGATATATAACTCCTCTATGATTTATAGCGGTATAAATTGGATATACAATGACTGCTGTTGGCTAGTTATTCAATCTTTCATATACGCGAAGACTGAGATGAATTGAGAGCACTAAATTTGAAACAAAAAGACATATTAAGTAGCTATTATATTATTATAGTTAATGAAAGCTTATTAATGCTGAGTAGATGTTCGAATACACAGTTACTGTTTTTGTGAAATTTGATAACTCAAGTTTTTGCTTTTGACGTTCTGTTCAGATTCAACGCCATTAAATGCTATTTGCATATTTCTGAAATGAGATATGGTTGCGACCTTCGGCATAATTACTAGGATAATATTGCTAATAGGATAGTTTTATAATTGAACTTTCAGGATTTCTAGAATATCTTTGTTGATTTGGTCAGAAGAAAAATGATAGTTGAAACATTTTTCGGGATTCTGAGAATCAACTGCAATCATTTGTCTAGGAGACTGATAAAAAATGATGAATTGGGAAGGAATCTGGTCATGCATTCAATATTCATTACTTCATTAATGAGAACTCTTAATGCTGTTAAAATTCTAGTTCGTACCAATATGATAGTCAATATTACTTTCATTATGATATTTGATTGATTTTTAGCTTGTCAAATAAATACTCTAAATGTGCAAATCGCATTTCTGGCATATCTGAATATTATAATAAGTCATAAATATCAGTCGATAATTTCTCCTGTGCTATTTTTTCAATGAAATAAGTGTTATATCACAACCTTTGAATGGTTTCCATAGCAGACTTCAAACATCAGAAGATCTGGAAAATCATCACTTGGACCGCAAGACCCGATTCGAAGAATCCTCCTTGCAGATTGGCGACAAATTTTGTGTATTAGATTTGAATATAGAGCGTTTTTCTAAGGACAAGAGTGATTATATTTCTTAACTAGCAAAGGACTATGGTGCTGAGATTATTCTCCTTCAAGAGACGCATGCGGATACTAAAAAAATCTTCGTGAAGGAAGAACCATAAAAGGTTATGTATTCATTGATTATCTCCTTAGTAAAATTTACGGTATAGCTTGTTATGTTAAAAAATCCTTGATGCACAATATCGAGTTAATCCAAAAAGGCGAATTTGAGGGTGTTTTCTTTATCTCTCTCAAATTTTGTATTTTTGTTATTCAGTTCTTTTTTCTGCTTTTGACTTTTTATTTCCAGATTCGATTTGGGCAACTTGAAGAAGTCTCTGTCTCCATCAATAGAAGACCAATTTTGAACTAAGAAGTCCCTAAAATATATTTCAGCTTATTATTGTACTTTCACATTTAGGCGGGGAGCCAGGGTTTTTTCCCTAGGCTTTAATGTCATACGCCGAATTGTATGACACCCCGTCAATAACCCCTGATCTATATGCTTTATTATTTGCTAACTAAATATGGTAAGCCAAAAGTTCAAAAGAATATATATTATATACCTTTAACCATAAAGATGATTCATCCTCGAAACAAGTGAAATGAACTGTGCCTATTGAGGTACAACAAAAAAATCTAATGATTTCTACAAAGTTCTGTAAATACAGTCAGAACGGTCTGAAGTCTGTCGATACCCAGAAATTTGGCGCGTTTGTAAATTGGGTCTTTCGAGTAACTCTTGTCAGTGTTGAAACTTTGGTTCACCCGATAGCTAAATTTGTCGGACATTATGAAACCACACCTTTAGCAATGAAAGTAGTTGAATTTAATTGTCATTGTATCTTTGATGAAAGAATGTATTCAAGTTAAGCTTGTGAATATAGTAATTTCACACGTTCATTGTTGTAGAGGCGTAAGATATTCAAATAACTTTTTTCTCTTGCATATTAGGGTAGTAAAATCGAAAACATGGTTTAAGTAACAGTTCCTGAAAATTTCATATTTTTGCCGTGAAGGGAAAAGAAATAGTTGAAAATTCAAGACGAAAAACAGTTTGTTGTGAATAAATCAGAAACTATGCACTTTAGGGCGAGGGTGTGACGCATACACTCACATTATTTTTTAAAGTAGATTTGATATCTGCCATAAAAAAATGGGATTTTAATTTGAAAAAATAGATTTTTCACGATTTTGTCATCCCTTACTTTGAAAGCGAGTTTTTCACCCCCTGTATCATGAATCGCAATTACGATTTTTAAAGTGAACACATCAATCTTACATCTTGAAAAATCCCAAAAATTAAAATTTTCCATCCAAAAACCTCGAAGTTATTCTTGTTTCAGCGGAGCTCTATTTTCGATTTTTTTTTCGAATTTCCCCGCTCAGAGAGAATTTTCCCACCAAAACTGAAAAATGTTACATCAGAATAACTTGAAATTTTCTAAGGAATCTATTTCTGCAATAAAAAAATGGTGAAAAAAAGTTGACGTCATTTCCGGAAAAACCGGAGATGCTCATGCCTTGAAAATATTTCAGATTTCATCAGAATTGTGAAATACTTATAAGTGCTGAATTTCTTGAAAATACGTTCAGTAGTTTTCCGTATAAATATGGGTGAGGTTCCTCGTGAAAGGCCCTGTATATAAAATATATTAATAATAATATATAATAATGAAATGTGGGGAGATATGAGGACGAAGCCATCAAAGGGGACAAATATTCATTGAATATAGTGGTTATAAATCTATCCATTCAGATTGCTACAAGCCATGAGCAAGTATTTAGCGAGTTTTCGAATCTAGAAATGACGCTGCAACTACAAATCTAAGGATTCCTTTGATGTCGTTAATTGCCCCTTCTTATTGCTGGAACGAAGAATATTTGAATAACCACTACCATACTAATCGAAAACGGTAGGACAATTCTGACATTAATAGTTAAAAATGGTTTTATTTGTATTTCCTTATCTGAATTTCAAGAGGAAGCATCGAAAATCCAAAGAGAACAAGTCTTCCTTGTTTACGAGTTCCGGGATGGAGAAGGAGATCAGATAGCTCAGAATTCTTCGGTTAGACGTCGTTATGCTGATTGCATTCTTGGGGATCTTGTAAGCTCGCTATCGTCACCTACTTTTGCAGCGTTCGAAAAGCGATCTCTACGTTAATTAAGTATGCGTAAGGAGTTTTTCGATTAAGGCCCCTTTTACTTTCGGGTTATTTAGGATCTTCGTAATCGCTTGCGGTAAAATTCTATTCGGTGTTTGCTGCTGGAACCAGTTTGATGGCAGAATGAGATATATGTGCGATTCATAGATAGCATGAATCAGATCGAATTTCGTTTTCGGAACAGAGCAGATACAAAATTCGAAAATGTCGGGAAATTCAGCTCGTTCCATTAGAGCTAAGTTAATTTCATAAAGGGTACCGGATGCAGGTAACTGCAGACGTGCATGATCGTGCGAATTCTGATCCCGCGTTCATAGAACGAATCGTAACACTGGTCACCAGTGGTCTTGGTGCCGAAGATTTTGGAGGTGAGTTCATATGTATTTTATGTCCTGAATTCAAATATGCTATTAGTTCTTGCTTGTCAGGTCGAATTTTTAAGATATCAAAATTTTTGTGAATTATACATTACATCTTGAATGGTTGAGGTCCTCACTTGATGGAAATCCATTTTCATTTAGTTTGAATATGATTAAATAAAAACTTATTTAATAAAATTTCCACATTTATTGTGTTTTAACAATATGTAACACTACATTTGCAACAATTGTTTCGCCAAATTCTTGGCTTCTTCAGGCGAGTTCGATGTTAAATCACTCCAAAAATTTTTGAGTCTTCCTTATATATTTCTCAAGATGGAAGAGGGGGACCGGTATTCTAAATGCTTCTGGGATTTTTTATGGCATGTTCATCAATGGTGATCTGTTGACATCCGTTTGGTCATTGAGTAAGATATTTTGCTTGTTATATCTGTTAATTTCCATTGTTTCTAGGATATTAAGCCTTCTGCTTTTGTTTTCTATGTGCAGAATTTTATAGTTTGGATCAAACATATGTCCCTCGTCTAAAAGATGAGTCGCATAAGTTGAGTTCTGTTTTTTATTCAGGAAACTACTCAAATGTTCTTTAATCCTCTTCTCGAAGTTCCTTCCTGTTTGTCCAATATATACTTTCTGGCATGAACCACAATTCAACTTATACACTCCTGATTTTTTGTTTTTATTTAATTTATCTTTATTATTTTTGATTAAATTACTTAAAGTATTATTGGTTTTGAATGCTATATTGAAATTATTTTTGTTTTTTAAAAAATTTGCTACTTCTATTGATTTTTTACCTGTGAAATTTAATGTTATATATCTATTCTGTTCTATTTTGTCGTTTTTGGGGTATATTAATGTTAAAGCTTGATTTAATAGGAATTTATTCAATATTTGGTCCACAAGGTCTGGTTTGAAACCATTATTAACAGAGATTTGTTTTATAGTATTGAGCTCACAATCAAAATTCTGTTTCTTCATAGGTGTTTTGATTAGTCTATATACCATGCTATTGAATGCTGCTAGTTTTTGTGAATATGGATGATGTGACTTTGAATGGATTGTTATGTTGTGGTTCATGCCAGAAAGTATATATTGGACAAACAGGAAGGAACTTCGAGAAGAGGATTAAAGAACATTTGAGTAGTTTCCTGAATAAAAAACAGAACTCAACTTATGCGACTCATCTTTTAGACGAGGGACATATGTTTGATCCAAACTATAAAATTCTGCACATAGAAAACAAAAGCAGAAGGCTTAATATCCTAGAAACAATGGAAATTAACAGATATAACAAGCAAAATATCTTACTCAATGACCAAACGGATGTCAACAGATCACCATTGATGAACATGCCATAAAAAATCCCAGAAGCATTTAGAATACCGGTCCCCCTCTTCCATCTTGAGAAATATATAAGGAAGACTCAAAAATTTTTGGAGTAGTTTAACATCGAACTCGCCTGAAGAAGCCAAGAATTTGGCGAAACAATTGTTGCAAATGTAGTGTTACATATTGTTAAAACACAATAAATGTGGAAATTTTATTAAATAAGTTTTTATTTAATCATATTCAAACTAAATTATACATTACACTAATCTAAAGGAAAAACCATGGTTTAAAGAAACAAATTAATGAAGGAATTTTCATTGTATTACACAGATATTACAGATATTATTCATTATATACTATAGAAAACAGAAAAAGTCATCATTTAAACCAATTACCCACTAAACATTTCGGAAACTTCTTTTGCGTGACATTCTTGAATGTATTTTAGAACAATCCCATTTTAAAGACCAGCAGTAATCTGCCATCATGTGAGTATTCCATCTTCCTTGATAGCGATCCTCCATACATTTGATACAGGGTGGCGCAATAGAACGTGCATTTTTAAAATAATTAATAAAAAATAAATACAAAAGGTATAGTTAAAATAAAACTAAGCAATTATTAAGTGATAACTGAAGTTTATTTTTTAAAAATAACATCATCTAAATGATGACCCTCTCTACGTTGGCACTCCTCTAACCGTAAACGGAAATTACCGAAAACTTTCTTAAGTAGTGCTGGTGTGATTGCTGCCATTTCACCACGAATATTCTCCTTGAGCTGACTGATGTTTCTCGGATTATTAGTGTAGTCCTAGAGTTCTTTATTCTTGAATTTTCAAGTTCTGGGGCCAAAAAACCTTCCAATATCGCAACATAGCGTTCGGTATTAACAGTGATGTTTTGCCCCCGTGCGTTTTCAAAAAAATTAAGGACCAATTATTCCTTTGGCAGAGATTGCGGCCCAAGCTGTCACTTTAGGGCTATGTAACGGTTTTTGATGTTTGAGTCTGGGATTCTCACTATTCCAATAACGACAGTTTTGGCGGTTTACGAACCCTTTCATATGAAAATGTGCCTCATCAGAGAAAAGGATGTTTTCAAAATTTGAAAACCGATTGAGCATTTCATTAGCAAATGTGAGCCGTGCTATGAAGTCAGAGTCTTTCAATTCTTGAGTTAATTGCAGCTTGTATGGATGCAATTTAAGATCCAAGTTTAAAATTCGTTGCAAACTTCGTCGCGATATGTTTAGGACAGACGATCTCTTGCGAGTAGACATTTGTGGATCTTCTCGTACCGACTGCTTAACACTCTCAATATTGTCTTCGGTCCTAGATGTGCGTGGACGACCTTTTGCGTGTGGTTTAAACGTTGATCCAGTCTCTTCAAACCGCTTTATCCAGATTTTAATTAAATTAGCACACGGAGCCTCCCTAATTTGCCGTAAACCATACTCAGAACAAAATAGTCGCCTGACAACTACGTACGAACGAGAGTTTTCGCAAAATGCGCGACGCTTCCCGTCGAAGTGACTCATAGTGACTAAAACTTCATGAACCGCGCTACCCAACGATATCGGTCTCCCCTCGCCCACGCCCCTTCTACCCCGCATAAAAAGATGATGCAATATGCACGTTCTATTGCGCCACCCTGTATATTGGTGAAATCTTTCACCTTGTTCCTCACTAATGTAGCCTAAATAATCAGGAAAACGGTCTAAGTGGCTGTGTAAATAATGCACTTTAATGCTCATGTTACACCCAAGTGACCTGAAATTATTCAGTATCTCATTGACTAATTCAACATAGTTTTCAGCTTTGTGTTTACCCAGAAAATTGTGGACAACTGAAACAAATGAATTCCAGGCATTTTGTTCAATCTCAATCATTGAATTTATGAAGTCAGGGTCTTCAATCAGCTGTCTTATTTGTGGGCCATCAAATATTCCTG
The DNA here is from genome assembly GCA_030674115.1 of Micraspis discolor. NCBI lineage: Eukaryota > Metazoa > Arthropoda > Insecta > Coleoptera > Coccinellidae > Micraspis > Micraspis discolor. Next base: position 229,004 of record JARTUT010001784.1, read on the forward strand.
CTTTAATTTTTTCCTTACTCAGCTGAGGCATTTTTTACCTATATATGCAAAGCATGATCCATTCTTATCAAGAGCCTTCACAAACCATTAGACCCAGCTTGATATGCAGGGATGGGAACATGATTTTCTCTCGCGGAACTAAAGGATCATTGATGATATTCTTTCCCTCAACATCCATGTTTTCTCTTCTAGGCCACTCTTTTCTAACCTTCTTACAAGAAACAAGGATACTTGGTGTGGCCACTTTGCTGTCCAAGGAGAAAGTTTACCATTTTTAAGTCTACACAAACCACCCATTGGTATTCATGATTTTTTCCAAAACTAAAGCTATATTATCATATTGCTCTTCCATTTTCGTTGAGTGAGCAATTGGTATTGAGCCATATTTGTTCCCATTATGTAGAAGAACACATTTCAAACTTCGTTTTGAGCTCTCAATAAATAGGCGACAATCATCCGGAAAATGTTCAGGAAGACCCATTTTTACCAGGAGTTCTCTAATAGCATGGCAAAATACAAGAGTTTGTTCTTCAGAGAAAAAAGGTAGCAGATCTCTCTGCCTTGTTCGATAAAATGTAATTTTCGTTCCTGGTTCAAGTAAATTTTTTTCCTTCAACCTGGAAGCTAGTGTTTCAGAAGCTTTTTTCGACAGGTTTTGACCTCTAGTGAGGTCATTCAACTGATCTTGGTTGAAACATTGGGGAATTGATGACATTGTTTCAAAATCACTGTCACCTTCAGTAGTGTCAGAATTCTGATCAGAGAGACATGTGTCCTCACAGAGTTCTGGTAGCTGCTGAAAAGTTGGAATTGGCACTTCTTCTGAGTGAGGGATGCTGCGTCTTGCAGAGACTAAATCTGCATAAGTTCACTTGTTACGGTTATTTCGATTGATTCCAGTAATACTTACTGGGCAGAAATAACAGTCATCGAAGTGATTTTTTGGTTCTCTCCGAACCATTAGTACTCCGAATTTTAGACTTTTATTTTTATTTATTATTATTATTATTTATTTTCTAAAAATCTGAAGCTGATACAGAAAAACTGCTATCATATTTAGATTCAGCTACAATATAAAAATATAGTTAAAATCAGCTCAAAATTTCTAGGCACAAAAAAAATTTTTTTTTAGGTCTGTGTAATTGATGACTAGTCATGAGTCTATGAATAAGACAGAGATACAAACGAGCCAACAATCATGGGATTGTGTGGAAAAAAATTAACCTAAACCTGAAATACTCTACTCCTGTGAAAATATTCATTAGACTAGTAAGGTTCTTATTCTACTAAAAATTTTCTTGCGTTCTTCACATATACTTTAGTCGATTCAAAAACTGTCAATCGGGGTGATGAATTATTGGATTGTTTTCTTCACATATTTTCAGGATATTTTTCTGTGAGTGCAAAACAATTTTTCCGAAGTTGAATATCTATAGACGTCACAGGATTACCATGATTGAATCTAAATCTAATGTGAAGCACATACTACTCCATTTTCCATTTGGAAAATCAAGATGATGAGACTATTTAAACAATTAAGCTTTATTCGTCTTCAAAAAATTTATCGAATATTCTAGAAACATATTCTAATGTTCTATAAGTTCCTCTTCAATCTTACCATCTTTCGAATTGTCCATTATAAATAATATCCTCTTAGTGTTTGTTATCAATGATTATTTCGTTCTTAATTAGCCAATTAAAAGTTGAAAAAGCAATGAGTGGACTTGTTCCTCCACCTATTATTACATTTCTGTCGTCAACCTAACCTGTGATAGATATTTTACCTAGTTCAAAACATACATAAGCCTTTGATAAATATCATAAATAATATCGAACACAAGATGCACTCCTGAGGCATCCCATACGTAATGAAAAGGAATCATAGAAGATTTGACCATATATCTATCTTCCTTGAGGATGCCTTTATGTTTCATCTCTCTTAGAGTAGGCTAAAAAATCAATAAATGATTCCATTCCCAAATTCTTCAATTCAGCCAAGATTATTCATCAGGACAACAATCATAGGTTTTTATCATATCTATAAAGAGTGGAACTGTCATTACATCTTGTGCTATGAGTTCAATTATTAGCAATTCATGAATTGCCGAATTTTTCGAAAGTACCGAGTCCATTTTCTATATTATGTTCAAGTTGCTAATTCTAGCTAGCGTATCTCATTTAATTAACCTTTGTTGTATAATATGGAGAGTTTCGTGCAGAACAAACTAGATAGAGCAAACAATGATTTACGTACACATTTGAGTGAGTTTGTATGATACGTATATAAACGATTGAATTACCCATAATATGAAAACATAGAACCTGGTATATTGATTATTAGTGAATAATGTAACCCAAAATCATATCATTATCATTTATTGTTTCAAATCAATCTCTAATGAACCTAAGCATAAACAATCCAGTGAATCGGAGCAGAATTTGTTGAAATATTCTGCCTATTATACGCTGATAGTCAACGAATAAAATCATTACGAGGGTTGCCCTTTATATTTCGGGATTGGACAACCCTAGTGTAAAGCTTGAGATTTTGGAGGTTATACGTAGTCAGAACGTTTTGACATACAAGCGCTATTTGTGTTGTTAACAGTAACTTAAAAGATTCATCTCGCCTAAAAAATGGAATAAAATCGTGAACATTTTCGTGAGATTATTTTTTACAACTTTCGACTTGGATTAATTCAACAAAAGTGCATCGATGAACTCAATTCAATTATTGACGATGAAGCTTCATACAGCACCAGTGTTTTAGCTCTGGGAATTGTATAGACAGATCGTTAGGTTATCTGTCGGTACATCACCGTTTCTGTCTAAAAACACACAGAGTTCCTTTTCTTCTCTATGTGGTCTCCAACTTCAAGGTATTTATATTACAGTCAGATGATGTATTGTTGGTCGCCGCTTTAGGAATTTTCTCGAAGAAGTAATACTCTAACAATGATCACCTCCAGAGCAATTCATTCTCGCTTTGGTTCAGACATAGCTTACCTCTTTTCATTCAATCATAGGCGATTGTTGAGGGAACATAGCTACAAGTTTGCCAAGGAGACCTTTGGGACTACCCCGACGCTCTACTTTCTCTCCAACGAGGAGTGGAATCGACATACACAAGAAGTTGTGTGGAACGATCGCTGAACCCTTTCAAGAACTCTCCAGCGACAATGACTGATTGCAAACCATTGAATTCAAAGATGTCAGCTGGGCGTACTTAAGGTTCAATTGTCATCATGGATTTGTTTCAGTAACTATCACATACGGTGCCTTACAAATGATTAGCGAAAATATAGATTCTCGTCCTTGATTGGTCCTCGTGATTTCGGTATATTTTGTCTTGATTGGGTACGTTTCTCATTGGTCAGATTCATTAAATAACTGCTTTTCTGTGTAATGGTACTGAGTCCACGTGTTTTCGGTATATTTCATCGTTGAATTTTGAAGCTTCCAATTTTTTCTTTGGGCCATTCCGATAGAGGAATCAGATATTTTTCTGCTAATGAGCGTTTTGCATTATTGGAGTCATAGAAGTAAGATACATAATTGCATATCATTACGAATATTACAATAAATTCATAAATATATTCAGCTATTATAGATTTTCGTAACAATCCCCTAAATAGTTTCGAATTTACCAAGATGTCAGATGGGCG
>JARTUT010000480.1:0-228464 GCA_030674115.1 Micraspis discolor
GAAGGAATAAATGGATAAAAGTATCTGTGAGTTGTTTTAATGAACTACAAAATGATCAACAGGTCTCAACATCTTTATCTTTCAAATATGATTCGATATCTGCATAAATAATAAATGAAACTTTTTCTTTATACTTGTGATTCTTGAATTCGATGTGTGATTCATAGGGAAACTTTATCGATATCGGATCATGACGACTACAATATTCATCATGTTCAAGTAATTTAGTTTCATAGGTGAAATAATTCAAGCATCGTTCACATATAAACTTTTTACCCAAATGTTTCGAAAGACTTGATGATACAAGACGAGATAAATTTTTAATGAGAACATAATGATAACGAATAGTTTCATCCTCAACATCACAATTATTATCATCATCATCATCATCATTTTCTTGAATATATTTGTAAAGAAAAAATATTTCTTTAATTTGGAATTTTGTCGCGCTTTACTACATTACCAATTATATTGACAACTGACAAACGCTAGTCAGGCAACCCAATACTCAGGAATGTTTTTCTGGTTGCCCTACCCAGACAATTTTACGGGTGCGCTCCTGATATCTAATAATAAAAAGATTCAGCATATGAGAATCCGTGTTGAGACCAATCTAAAAACTCTAAACACTTATAATATGTTCTATGGATGCTGTCTGTCAGATGAAGTATAGGTTATATATGTCTATGGTTTATAGAGGACAGTTATGGATGAATGTATTACGGTGTACAGTGTAATCTGTCGTTGAAATAAACTTCTAAAAATATAAAGTGTTTCTTTGAAGCATCGATGATTCAAATTTTTCATCAGGTTATGGGCCCAGAACCCGCAATTCAGAGAAGTTGAGGTTGGAATTAAAATTACCACGTTGTCAGAAATGGCCAATTTCACAATGGAAAAATATGGAATTCACCAGTTCGAAGGAAGGGACTACGATCACTGGAAATTCAGGATGGAGACAGTTTTGGATCAGAATGGAGTTGCAAGTTGCATCAAAGATCACATTCTGACGCCCACTGAGGACCAACAAAACTCGACAAAAAGTGCAAGTCAATAATTGTTCAATGCGTTGCAAACTCGCATCTTGAATATATAAAAGACAAACAAACCTCATTTGAAATGTGGACATCATTGGAGAAAGTTTTCCAAAGAAAAGGTATTGCTAATCAACTCTATCTACGAAGGAAATTATTAAGCCTGAAACTAAAAACAGAAAGTCTAGAAGAACATTTCATAAAATTTGAATCAATAATTAGGCAGATCAAATCTGTTGGGGCCAAATTAGAGGAAGTAGATATAGTTTGCCATCTTCTGCTTACTCTACCAGAATCTTACGACAATATTGTAACTGCCTTGGAAACACTAGAGCCACAAAAGCTTACATTGGAATTTGTAAAAGGAAAACTTCTTGACTATGAAATGAAGAAGAAAAACACCTCTGCACCAGAAAGTATACAAGGAACTTCTGCGTTTTATGGAAACAAAAAGTGGACTAGAGGTTCTGACAACAAGGACTACCAGAAGAGACTTACGAGCAGAAACCAGGAACAAAGAAGAGGACTGAAGTGCCACAACTGCGGAAAGATTGGTCATATCAGAAAGGAATGCTGGTATGGTCGAAAGGGAACAAATGAAGCCACAGCTGACGAAAGCCGAATCACCTTCGCAGCTTCAGTAAACAAGATCAAGTGCACGGAAAAAAGAAGGTAATTTGATAAAATTTGTAGTGGATTCAGGTGCAACTGATCACATGGTGAATAATGTTAAATATTTTTGTCATTTTGAAGAGCTAAAAGATAAAGTTAATATTGCTGTTGCCAAAAATAATGAAAATATAAAGGCTACTAAAGTAGGTACTATTAAAGTAAATTTAAATGAAGGGATAAATTGTAAAGCTGAAATAAAAAAATGTACTTTATGTTGAAAATCTCAGACAAAATTTATTATCTGTTCAAAAGCTAGAAACTGTTGGACTTAAAGTTGTATTCGAGCATAGTTCTGTTAGTATCTTCAAAGGAGATAAATTACTTGCTAGTGGTAAGAAGGAGAATAATCTGTATGTTATTGAATTTATATCTCTGAAAAGAGTACAAGCTCAATTTAGTTCTAGCTCAAAGAATTTTAATCTATGGCACTGTCAGTTAGGTCATATTGGCAATACAAATTTGAAAATCATGAAAAAGAATAATATAGTTGAAGGTATTGATGAAGTCTTTGATGAAAATAATTTTGAAATGTGTTCAATATGCATACAATCTAAACAAACCAGGTTACCATTTAATAGAGCGAATAAGAAATATTCTAAAAAGACCACTTGAAATTGTGCATAGTGATATATGTGGTCCAATTTCTCCTGGTACCTATGATGATAAAAATTATTTTGTTACATTTCTTGATGACTATACACACTTCAGTATTGTATATCTTATAAAAAATAAGAGTGAACTTTTTGAATGTTTTAAGGAATATGAAGCATTAGTTACTAATGAAACTGGTTACAGGATTGGTTCAATTCAATGTGATAATGGTAGTGAATATTGTTCAAATCAATTCAATAATTTTTGCAGAATGAAAGGTATTAAAATAAGACACTCTGTCCTGTACAATCCTGAAATGAACGGATCAGCAGAACGATTAAATAGGACATTGTTGGAAAAAGGAAGAGCGATTCTTCTGCAGTCAAGAAGCTACCCAAAACAATGTGGGGTGAAGCAATACTTTGCTCAACTTACCTGTTGAATAGAAGTCCCACTGCAGTAATAAAGGGTAAGACACCAGCTGAACTATTTTATAATAGGAAACCAAATGTAGAAAATCTAAAGATATTTGGAAGTTTAGTTTATTGTCATATACCTAAAAGAAAAACAGATATCGAAGCTTGATTCAAGAAGTGAAATAAACATCATGATAGGCTATGCAGGTAATGGCTATAGAGTTTGGGATCTATTAAGCAAAAAGTATCTGTTGTTCGAAATGTTGTTTTTGATGAATACAAAAATATCACAGATTTGAAGTTGAATGCTACTGCTGTAGATGGTACTTCTGCTCTAGATATTATAGATGAAAAAGAATCAATTCATAGTTACACTGAGACTGAAGGTGATATGGAGGAAGAAGTTCAAGATGATGAAAGAAACACCAATGAAGAGTTTAGAAACAATAGAAGGAGAACTAAAAGACCAAACTACTATAATGATTTTATTATGGGAGAAGACTTGGAGCATTTAGCTCTACATGCAACAGCATATGTTGATAACATTCCAGAAAACCTAGAAAGTGCACAGAAATTCACCAAATTATGATTTTTGGAGGAAAGCTATTGAGGAGGAAAAGAAAGTACTAGAAAAGAATAAAACATGGACATTGATCGATAAGCCAGAAAATGCAAAATTGATAGACTGCAAATGGGTATTTCGTATCAAATCCTGTAACAAAAATGGAGTCAAATATAAAGCTAGACTTGTTGCCAAGGGATTTATGCAAAAACAAGGATTTGACTATGAAGAAACTTATGCACCAGTAGCCCGGCTGACTACTGTCAGGGCACTGTTAGCTGTAGCTAACCATGAAAATCTAATCATTCAACAAATGGATGTCAAATCTGCCTTTCTTCATGGAACGCTAGAGGAGGAAATCTACATGAGGATTCCAGAAGGGTATGAAGATGATGGAAGGGTATGTAAGCTCAACAAAGCACTTTATGGACTCAAGCAGGCACCATATTGCTGGAATAAAAAATTTGATGAATTCATTAAAAAGGAAAAATTTATAAAGTCGAAAAATGATCCATGCCTGTATTTGAAGATCACTGATTCCTACCTGATTTATCTATTATTGTATGTTGATGACATTCTTATCGCAGGGAATAAAGAAGAAGAAATTGAGATGCTGAAAGACAAGCTGAAACAGGAATTCGAAATGCAGGATCTAGGATTTTTGAAAACTTTTCTTGGAATTGAATTTGAAAGCAATGAAGATGGAATTTATCTCAGTCAAAAGAACTACATAAATAATATGCTGATGAAATTTCACATGAATGAGTGTAAAGAAGTCAAAACACCACTAGAAACAGGAAATTTAAAATTTGAACTAGACAAAGATTTGGAAGAAGTCAGCAATAAACCTGTAAGAGAATTAATTGGCTGCCTAATGTATTTGATGCTGGGAACTAGACCCGACCTAAGCATATCTGTAAATCTTTGTAGCAGATACCAAAGCAATCCCTCTGAGCAATTATGGAAATATTTGAAGAGAATATTGAGATATCTGAAGGGGACTATTAATGCAACATTGCATTTCCCAAAAAATGATGAGACAAAGCTCATAGGATTTTGTGATGCTGATTGGGCTGGCGATGAAGTCGATCGGAAATCAACATCCGGATATTTCTTCAAGATTTTTGGTTCCACAGTCTGTTGGACCACTAGAAAACAAACAACAGTTTCCACCTCGTCTACAGAAGCGGAATATATATCTCTTGCCGAAGCAATTAAAGAAGGGATATGGTTGTCAAATTTATTAGTTGATTTTGGTTACTCAAAAGAAACCTTTATCATATATGAGGATAACCAGTCCTGTATCAAGTTAACAAAAAGGTTTGATCACAAAAAACTCAAACATATTGATGTTAAATATAACTTTATCAAAGATATTATTGGTAAGAACATTGTATCTGTTGAGTATATTTGTACTAATGAACAAGTTGCTGACATTTTAACAAAAAACCTCAGAACTGTTTTATTTACTAAACATAGGAATAGTCTGGGTTTGATATTGTAAACTTAAGTATGGATATTTGAGTTTTGGATTGAGAAGGAGTGTTGAGACCAATCTAAAAACTCTAAACACTTATAATATGTTCTATGGATGCTGTCTGTCAGATGAAGTATAGGTTATATATGTCTATGGTTTATAGAGGACAGTTATGGATGAATGTATTACGGTGTACAGTGTAATCTGTCGTTGAAATAAACTTCTAAAAATATAAAGTGTTTCTTTGAAGCATCGATGATTCAAATTTTTCATCAATCCGTAATTCCGAGTTAAGAAAAATATTTTGGGAGATAAGTCTGAAATATGCATGAAAAGAAAAATATTTCTTCAATTTTGAATTTTGTCGCACTAACTACATTTCCAATTATATTGACAACTGACAAGCGCTAGTCTGTGGCATCCTTGGGCTGACGTCTATGGTCATTTGAGAGGTTATGAAAAAAAATAGCATTGTAACAGAGATTTATGTGATAGATTTGTTGATTAAAATAGATAAATAAGAATAATTGGTGGAAGAATAGACTTTAATTGTCGTTTCTTCGTTTTCAGAAGCAACGCATGAGTTTATTTTTAACCTAAAATTTAAGGATAGATGTTATAAAGGACAATTTTGTTTGTTGAAATACCAAGAAAGCAGAAACGATGGAACAACTACGCTTCGAATTTGCATTATTACCGGCGAGTGATGGAAATCAAGCGTATATTGTGTAACGTCAATAACAACAAAGGAACAAAAAGTGTTTGCTATACCAGAAGAACTACAATCGATTGGCCTTCACAGGGAATTGATAAAGACCTCTGCATATAATAAAGTAAAAAATAGTTTAAAGAAAAGATACCAGACACGAAAAGTTTGGATTAAAATGTCAGATGAACTTAGTGAAATCTATGTGGACGAAGATGGTAATTTACAATTCGGAGAGCAATATCTTGAAGAAATTGAACAAAAGTAACATCTGGAGGACAAGTAGCTGATACACAGTCATTGGAAAAAATATTTTCGAAACTAATTGAAAGTACACAAGAAATAAAAAAACAAAATTTAAAACATATTGCAGAGAAGTTTGTGATTAAGTAAAAACCCGAACGCAAGTCAATGGATTGAAAATTTTGAAAAGGAGTGTGCTCGTTTTGACATTACGGAAGATGGGAAAAAAATTGAGATCCTCCTACTATTCATGGACAAAAGCTGTGTTGATTGGTACGGTTCAATGATTATCAAATTGACCCTAGATTCAGACTGGACAGAATGGAAGGGAAAGTTTTGTGACACATTTGTCAACCAAGGCTGGAATCAAGTGAGTTATGCACTGTCATTTAAACATCGGGAAGGTTCATTAGTGGACTATGCCATAAAAAAGGAGAAACTTATATTGGATATGAGGAGAACAATAGACACAGGTACGCTAATAGATCTTATTGCGGCAGGATTGCTATCGTCTGTACTAGAGAAGATAAATAGAGAAGAGATGAAGGATACGGTTGACTTATTCAATGAAGTGAGAAAGTATGAACAGTTGGTAAAAAATATAAAAATGGACCCTATAGAAAATATGACAATCAGAAGATAAATACCAGAATTGAAGAGCGGACTCCATGCAAAACGTGTGAAAAATTGAATAAAGGCGTCCGCTATCACCCGGAATCTGCATGCTGGTTCAAGTTTAAGGAGGATGACGGGGTTGAATAGAAAATTTATCAGACATGTAAATAATTCAGTGATTGAGGCAGAGTTAAATGAAACGGAACAAAAAACTAATAGTGACACCATTAATTAAGATCAAACTACTATTAAATAAGGAAATGGAAATTGATGGAGTATATGATTCAGGTTCCAATGTTTCTCTCATCAATTCAAAATTACTGAAAATAAAATCAAAAAGAAATGGTAAAAACGAAGAGAATTTAGTAACAATTAATGGTGTCAAAAAGACAAGTGGTTTGACAAACCTAAAGATAAAGATTTTGATATAGAAGAAAATGTAGATGTATATATCATGGATGAGCCAAATTTTAGATATGATTTCCTAATAGGACTGGATATAATAAAGAAATACAAGCTTGTACAAAATGAGGACTTGAAAATAAGTCAAAAACAATACTTACTAGAAAACAATATAAGGTCAACTGGGGAAAAGAGGAAAGAGATAAATGAAGACAAAAACGAGGATACCAAATTAGGAAAAGGATATGAAATTAATTTCAATGAACATATAAAGGAAGAAGACTTTAAAATAAAAGTTGACCACTTAGATGAAAATAAAAGAACCGAAATAAATAAACTTATACAACAATATAAATCAGTATTTGCCAAAGACAAGTATGATGTTGGAACAGTTAATGGATATGAAGCAAGAATAAACTTACTGATAGATAAATACTGTTGCAAAAGGCCATACAAATGCACAATAGAAGACAAAAAAGAGATTGCGGAACAGATAGCAAAATTATTGGAAAATGAGCTTATAGAAGAGTCTTACAGTCCATTTGCAGCACCAGTAACTCTAACATTTAAAAAGGAGGAAAATAAAAAATCAAGACTATGTATAGATTTCAGAGATTTAAATAAGATAGTTGTACCACAGGCACAACCCTTTCCATTAATTGAAGACCTGATGATAAAAACAAGAAATTGTAACTATTTCACAAGCCTAGACATAAATTCCGCATTTTGGTCAATACCGCTACGAATAGAAGATAGGAAAAAGACAGGCTTCGTCACACAAGAAGGACACTTTCAGTGGACTTGTCTACCATTTGGTTTAAAGAAATCTCCGGCGATATTCCAAAAAATATTGAGTAATATACTTAGAAAATATAAACTTACAGATTTTAGCGTAAACTATATAGATGACATTTTAATATTCTCCAAATCTTTTGATGAACATATATGCCACTTAAAACAGTTATTAGAAGCAATCCTAAAAGAAGGATTTCGATTGAAATTTACAAAATGTACGTTTGCATCAGCATGTGTCAAATATCTAGGACATATTATACAGAACAATTCCGTCAAACCAGTGAAGGACAACCTAGTTTCGATAAGGAATTTCCCAGTACCAAAGACACAGAAGAATGTTCGACAGTTTTTGGGTAAAATAAATTTTTACCATGAATACATTCCAAGAAGTGCAATAATACTAGACCCACTTCATAATTTATTAAGAAAAGACCAGAAATTTTATTGGTCAGAAGAATGTCAAATCGCATTTGACAAAATTAAGAGCCTGCTATGTTCACAACCAATACTAGAGATTTTTGACCAAGATTTACCTATAGATATTTACACTGATGGATCGTTAGAAGGCGTTGGAGCAATTTTGAAGCAAGTGCAACCAGATGGTACAGAAAAACCAGTTGCATACTTCTCAAAGAAACTAAATGCAGCGCAAAAGAAAAGAAAGGCTATCTATATTGAATGTTTGGCTATCAAAGAAGCTCTGAGATATTGGCAGTACTGGTTGATTGGCAAGTCATTTACAGTTTACTCAGACCACAAACCATTAGAGAATATGAACCTAAAAGCAAGGACGGATGAAGAGTTAGGTGATTTGACTTATTACCTTTCACAATATGACTTTAAAATTAAATATTCTCCAGGAAAGGAAAATGTAGAAGCAGATAGTTTGAGTAGAAACCCTGTATTAGAACCAGAGGAAAATAAAGAAGAACAACTGAAAATAGTGAACTAAATTACATTGGAAGATATTATAATGGATCAGAATAAAAATAAAGACATTCAGACCAACAAAGACAAAATAATACAAAAACACAATGTATATTATAAAAAGTAAGGAACAAAGAAAAATAATAATAACAGAAAGATTCAGTATTAAACTTATACAACAAGTACATAAAGACCTGTGTCATATTGGAGTTGGACAAATGCTAAAGAGTATTAGTTCTCTATGTGTAACAAACAATTTAACGAAGAATATAAAAGATGTTTGTAGAAACTGTGAAGTTTGCATAAAGAATAAAACAAGAGGACAGCACAAATATGGATTAATGTCACACTTAGGACCGGCGAGAAAACCTTTTGAAATAGTATCAATAGACACAATTGGTGGTTTGGGTGGATCAAGATCAACGAAGAAATATCTACATCTTAGTCGATCACTTCACTAGATATGCATTTATAATTACATCTAAAAGCCAGAGTACACAGGATTTTATAAAGCTCTTAAACAAGGTTACTGAACCAGATGAAATTGGGATACTCCTCACCGACCAGTACCTGGGTATAAACTCCACAGAATTTAAGAAATTTCTTAATGACAAACAAATAACAATAATATTTACAGCAGTCAACGCACCTTTTTCTAACGGTCTAAATGAAAGACTAAATCAAACAATTGTAAACAAGATAAGATGCAAAATGTATGAAGATGAACAAAAAAGAGCATGGACAACAATTGCACATGAATGTGTAGAGATATACAATCAGACCAATCATTCGGTAACTGGCTTCTCACCAGCCTACTTATTATATGGAACAGATGTTACAATCTTACCGAAAGAACTACGTCATGAACGCGGAAAAAGTGTCTGGATGAGAGATAAAGAAACAGCGTTTAATAATACTTTGAAATCACATGACTATAACAAAAAGCGTTATGATGAAAATAGAAAAGATAGAGAATTTAATGAAGGAGATATGGTTTATGTTGAAAACGGGAATAAGCTAAATAGAAAGAAACTAGATCAACTGAGAATAGGACCATATAAAATAATACATAAAAGAACAAATACTATTTACGAGATTGATACAGGACATAGAAAAACTGAGTCAAATCTATTTCATGTTTCAAAATTTATTCCAGTACAGATAAAAGAAGAGAAAGAAACGATTAATGAAGACATAGGAGAAGACATGGAAGAGACCTAGAGAAAATCCACGGGTGAATTTTCTTCCCCACTGGGGGGAGATGTAAAGAAAAAATATTTCTTTAATTTTGAATTTTGTAGTGCTTACTACATTACCAATTATATTGACAACTGAAAAACGCTAGTCAGGCAACCAACAATACTCAGAAATGTTTTTCTGGTTGCCTACCCAGACAATTTCACGGTGCGCTCCTGATATCTAATAATAAAAAGATTCAGCATATGAGAATCCGTAATTCCGAGTTAAGAATAATATTTTGGGAGATAAGTCTGAAATATGCATGAAAAGAAAAAATATTTCTTCAATTTTGAATCCAATTATATTGACAACTGACAAGCGCTAGTCTGTGGCATCCTTGGGCTGACGTCTATGGTCATTTGAGAGGTTATGAAAAAAAATAGCATTGTAACAGAGATTTATGTGATAGATTTGTTGATTAAAATAGATAAATAAGAATAATTGGTGGAAGAATAGACTTTAATTGTCGTTTCTTCGTTTTCAGAAGCAACGCATGAGTTTATTTTTAACCTAAAATTTAAGGATAGATGTTATATATTTATTCTGAATAAGAAGTAAATTGAAATGTCGATTAGAATCTTATTGGTTGTGATACGTGTAGGTATTGTTGGTAGTAGTAAAAATCAACATTTATTCTATGACCTTCCATTAACGCCATCTATGTAGCATTTTTGTTATGTCTTTTTTGGAACCACGCTATGCGTTCCTCCATTTCAGAATAAAATCAGTCAGTCTTAAGCTGAACCTCAACGAGTGTTCCCTAATAAGTCACAGTAATTCTTCCACTTCAAAAACATGAGGTTATGGGCCCAGATACCTCTTTTATTCAGTAAAGAATATAAAAAGACAATTATTGTTCGTGCATTACAACAAGGGAAAGTGAGAAACAGTGAACATTCTGAAAGTTGTTGGTTGAAGACTGTGTAGTGTAAATTCAAAATGGCCGCTAACCACGTTAACTACAGCATTCCCAGATTACTCGTTCGCGAAAATTACGCGGAGTGGTGTTTCGCTATTGAAAACTTCTTTGTTCTGGAAGGACTTACTGAATGTTTATCCGGCAAACAAACGGACACAGTGATGGTGGCTAAAGCAAAAGCGAAGTTGATCTTGACTCTAGACCCGTCTATCTACCCGCATATCAGAAATAAGGAAACGTGCATGGATGTTTGGAATACTCCAAGGAAAATGTACGAGGACAATGGATTCACACGTAAGATTGGTCTATTAAGAACCTTAATTTCCCTTCGATATGAAAATTGCAGTTCAATGGAGGCGTACGTAACCCAAGTTATCGACACCTCAAGAAAATTGGACAGGTCGGGCTTTCCAATAAGTGAAGAGTGGATTGGTTCCCTTCTTCTCGCAGGTCTACCTGATCGCTTTAGTCCGATGATAATGGCGCTGGAACATTCCGGAATAACCATATCTTCAGACCAAATTAAAACGAAGTTGATGGACATGGAAGTAGATGACGACGCGCGCAGCACGGTAGCGAACGTTTTCGCCAGTAGAACGAACCATCGGAAACATCCCAAAGGTGACAGCACAAGTTACGGACAAAACGCCAAAACAGAAAATCGAAATGAGATAGTTTGTTACAAATGTAAACAGCCGGGACACTTCAAAAATAAATGTCCTAGTCTACATCAGAAAAATAATCATCAGAAGAAAAAGGAAACTACGTCAAATGCATTCAGTGCAGTTTTTTTGACAGCTAATTTCAACGTCAATGATTGGTATGTTGATTCTGCAGCAACTAATCACGTAACAACAAGAAAAGATTGGTTAATTAACTCAGAACCAGCCGACGTCCGTGAAATTAGAGTTGCAAATGATGAGCATATAAATGTAGATTGCATTGGACAGGTAAATATTACAACACTAGTAAACAAACAAAGTTTTGACATCGTTGTTGAAGATGTTTTATATGTCCCAAAGCTTTCGACAAATCTTTTATCTGTTTCGCAACTGACCTATAAGGGCAACAGAGTAGTCTTTACCGACTAGGGTTGTGAAATATTACAACAGGGATGGTGTATTGATTTCGACTGCAGACTTGGTGAATAACATGTATAAGCTGAATATGAAACAACCTGAACAAACTTTAGGTGCCACTGCAGTGTCAGGGGATATTTGGCACAGACGATTTCGACACATCAATTACAAGGACCTTTCGTCAATGCAGGACGTCGTACAAGGAATGGAAGTTAAGGGAAAAATAATTAATAGCTCTCAACCATGTGATATATGTTGTGAAGGAAAGCAATGTCGTCTACCCTTCAAGAATGTAGGTACCAGAGCAACACAAGTCTTGGAAACAGTACATGCTGATCTGTGTGGGCCAATGGAGGTAAGCTCTTTGGGAGGATCGAAATATTATTTTCTCCTTGAAGATGATTTTAGCAGGACGACCTTCATTTATTTCCTCAGATACAAGAATAAAGCTTTCAATTGTTTCAAAAAGTTTAAATCATTATTTGAGAACCAGACCAATAATAAAATAAAGGCTCTACGAACTGATAATGGTGGAGAATTTTGTTCCTCAATATTTGAGAAATTCTTATCGGAACATGGCATCATACATCAAATGACAAACCCTTACACACCTCAGCAGAACGGAATGTCAGAACGAATGAATAGGACGTTAGTAGAAAAGGCACGTTGCTTACTTTTCGATGCAGGACTCCAAAAATGTTTTTGGGCTGAAGCAGTCAACACTGCTGTGTATCTACGGAATAGATCGGTTGTCACTGGTTTAAAAAAGACACCTTATGAAATATGGACAAAAAAAAACCGAATATCAGCAATATAAGAACCTTTGGCAGCCATGTCATGATGATGATACCTGCGGAAAAAAAGAAGAAAACTAGACAGAAAATCCATAAAAACTATTTTGGTTGGTTTCTGTGAGAACACTGACGGTTATAGACTGTACGATCCCGAATCTAAGGAAATAATAAACAGTAGGGATGTCATAATAACCGAGAAAACATCAGAGACAGCCGATATTTTTGATCATATATTGCCAAATGATGTCACCCCTGAAAAGATGTCGGTTTCAGTGGGGAAAACATGGATTCCACCCTGAAACTGAAGAATCGTTGAGTAGTGTCGATGAATATGATCCACAGGAAGATTCAATGAACAGTTGTGACTCATCTTATCTTCAAGAAAGTGTAGGTGACACAAATGAAGTTTCACCACTACGAAGAACGGAAAGGGTAAGAAAACCAAAAGCTTTCGATGATTTTGTTACATATGCATGTCTAGCAAATGAGAATATAGAGGACTTACCAACAAATGTGCCAGAAGCTCTTTCTGGACCTGATGGGGAAATGTGGAAAAAGGCCATTGATGCAGAGCTGAACTCTTTTTGAAGCTTATGACGCATGGGAGTTGGTAGAGAAACCTCTGAACGCAAGTGTTGTGCAGTGCAAGTGGGTATTCAAACAAAAGCTCGATAGTGCGGGAAACGTTATTCATAGAGCTCGTTTAGTGGCAAAAGGTTCTACGCAAAAACTTCGTGTGGACTACGACGAAACTTTCTCGCCTGTTGTGAGACACTCTAGTTTAAGACTTTTAATAGCCTTGTCTCTGCATTTAGACCTAAAAATTACCCATTTGGATGTTACTACAGCCTTCCTTTACGGATCCTTAAATGAAACGGTGTACATGATACAGCCTGAAGGTTTTAATAAAGGCAATCATGATAATAAAATTCTCTGATTAAAACGAGCCATTTATGGTCTAAAACAATCGTCCAGAGTTTGGTACGAAAAAGTTGAACAAATTTTACTTTCATTAGGCTTTGTTAAATCAAAATATGAACCATGCTTATTTTCGAAGAATGACAAAAATGTAAAAGTAATGATAGCATTGTATGTAGATGACTTTTTCATTTTTTCCAATTGTGACAAGGAAACAGATTGTGTTAAGAAGGAATTGAGCTCAAGATTTAAACTTAAAGATTTAGGTGATTTAAAACAATGTTTAGGAGTAAGAGTAAAATTTGATAAGACAAAAGGCCAGATAACTTTGGATCAGGAAGCTTTTATTAATTCCTTGTTATCAAAATTCAATATGATAAATTGTAAACCCGTGAGTACTCCAATGGAATGTAACCTAAAATTGGAAAAATGCGAAGGAAAAAACACAAATTTTCCTTATCAAAATTTAATAGGATGTTTAATGTATTTGGCAGTGCTCACGAGGCCTGATATTACATTTTGTGTAAGTTATTTAAGCCAGTTCAACAATTTTTTAATGAGACGCATTGGAAATGCGCCAAAAGAGTGCTCCGTTATTTGAAAGGCACTATATGTAAAGGACTTGTGTATAGAAAATCGGACGCACTAGCACTAGAAGGCTTTGTTGATGCTGATTGGGCAGCAAACATTGTAGATCGAAGATCATACAGTGGTTACTGTTTTTTTCTTTTTTCTTTCTGGTGAGGCTGTGTCTTGAGAAAGCAAGAAGCAAAGTTCCGTTTCTCTGCCTAGTACTGAAGCGGAATACATAGCAATCTCAGAAGCATCAAGAGAAGCTATTTACCTTTTCAATATGCTTGGAGAATTGACCAGTAACTTTGAGCGCATATCATTGTATAATGATAATCAAAGTGCACAGAAGTTATGTCTCAACCCAACTTTCCACAAGAGAACCAAACATATCGATATCAGATATTATTTTGTTAGAGAAACAGTAAGTAAAAATATTATTTTTGTTGAGTATTTGCCTAGCATGATATGCCTGCGGATGTTTTAACCAAAGGCTTAGGTTTTATTAAACATGATAGGTTCTCACAGGAATTGGATATATTCGCCATAAAATAAATTTGATTTATTGGGGGTGTTGGTAGTAAAATCAACATTTATTCTATGACCTTCCATTAACTCCATCTATGTAGCATTTTTGTAATGTCTTTTTGGGAACCACGCTATGCGTTCCTCCATTTTAGAATAAAATAGTTAGTCTTAAGCTGAACCTCAACGAGTGTGTTTCATTCCCAAATAAGTTCGACACAGTAATTCTTCCACTTTAAAAACTTCAGCACTGAGCACAACAGAAGCTGAGTGGATTTCGTTGTGGGAATCAGTTGTTGAAGCATATTGGTTGTTAAAATTATTGTTTGATTTCAACATAAATATAGAAAATGTAACTATTTATGAGGATAACCAAAGTACCATGAAAGCTGTATTAAATCCAGATCAAAAACGTATGAAACATATAGATGTCAAATTTAACTTTGTTAAAGAAAAGGTAGAAAAAGTTTAATTGATCAATATAATATGTTCGGGGACAAAATTTCCCGAGGACCCGGAAAAGAGCGTAGCTTTTAGGGCAGCCCCAGGCCGCTCGAGAGGGAATCTTAAAACAGATGAAAAGGCATCCTCCTCTAGGAGAAGCGACCAAGAAAAAAAGGCGCTCTTAAAGTGCCCGAAATTTCGAAAAGAAAATCGCGAAATGACGTTTTTCTTCGAAATCGCCCAAAGGCGAAAAACGGGCGAAAGTACTCCTATGAAGCCGGAGCATCTCGCAGGGAGGAGGTCGCTTTTTCTGGACGAGGAACGTCCCCATGCGTGGCTACGAGCTCAGCCGCCGCGGAGCCCCCTCGAAATCTATACGAAAAAATATGCATATAAAACGGCAATTTTAGACTCTCGCGACTTCCCCTGAAGCGTCAAACCACACCTACGTTTTCCTCCGTGCCGCTCGTTGAAAACGATATAAATCGCCCATATGATCGGTAGAAACGAATCTACGTGAAATTTCCATCTCTGGGTACCAATTTTTCACATCCAAGTAGTTGCGAGTCAAGGCGGGAATATTCATTCCAAATTCGGCAATTTTCTCTGATAATTCGAGGAGAAGTGTCATGTTTTATCATACGATTCCGATGATAGCCGAACGCGAGCTCAAATTTGAAAATACGGCATCAATTTTTCGCTCAGATATGGGCGGTGGAAGATTATTTGCGTTTTCCAAGCACCCTCGGATAAGAATCTACAGGAGATTACGAATCTCTAGATACCACTCATCCTTCACGACTCTCAAGAAAACATCTCAAATATGCGTTTGAAAATCGTCATTTCAGGCTCTATTTTCGCGCTAATTCATTTTCGTCCTTGAAGAATGCACACAGATCACGATGAATCGCTATACAGGCTGTGCTTATCTCGAAAAAATCGCTATACAGGCTGTGCTTATGGAAAGCACTGATTTTCACCAGATTCTTCTTCGAGAGATTTTCCGTCTGAATTTTTATGGAAAAAGCACCCACTGCGAACCAATTAGAGTGGGATCTAATTTCGATGATAAATGTCATACAGGGTGCGAGCGACAAATGAATTTACGATCATGTGATATTACGGGTGCTCAATTTATAAGTAAATTTGATTTTTTCGCGCAAATTCGAGTTTTTGTGTTTCTTCGGTGTGTCTCAGTTCTGAATTCGATAAAATATATTCGATTCATATACAGGGTGTCGTGGGATCTTGAGTAGCGCTGACATTCACTGTAGAGTTTTCTCTAGCTTTCGTGCTTTTCCATGTAAGGAGCTGAATTCAATGAAATGTCATACAGGGTGTGCCATTAACAATGAATTCGCGATCGATTGATATACAGAATTAATGCAATTTACAAGTTCTTTCGGTATTTTTTGCACGCTTTCGGTTTTTTGTGCCCTCGGGGTTTCAAGCTTTCCTTCGAGTTTTTGGCACGCTTTCGTTGGATTTTGTGCTCCTTGAGGTTTTTGGGTTCCTTTGGATTTTTTTTCGTTCTTCCGTGTTACTTTTGGGTTCTTTCATGTTTTTCCGCGTTTTTTTCGTATTTGGTCGGGTACTTTCTTGGTGGAATGCACTGAACTTGAAACGATAGAGTTATAAACGATATTCTTTCGGTTTGTTTTTTATGATGAAAGCACCTACTGCGAATCAATTAGATACAGGGTGTCGCATATGCATTTTTCTTCAGGTTTTCTCGCGAATGAGAGCTGATTTCTGGTATAATGTCATACAGGGTGTGCGATTTACAATGAATTTGCGATCGGGTGATATACAGGGTGAGCACTTTACAAGTTCTTCTGTTTTTTTGCGCGCTCCTCAAGTTTTTTGTGTTCCTTCAGGGTTGTTTTACGGAAAAATTATTTTCGAAACATATACGGGGTGTTACATAGGAGCTCCATAGAATAATTTTGATACTCCCTCGTGGTAATTACTGAACTCGAATAGATGGAGCAACAACGATATTCTCTCTCTTTGTTTTTTTTTAAGCTAATCAATTGTATACTGAGTGTCTCATATGCATTTCTCTTCAAGTTTTCTCATGAATAGGAGCTGATTTCGATAAAATGTCATACAAGGTGTGCAATTTACAATGAGTTTACGATCGGGTGATATACGGGTGTGCAATTTACAAGTACTTTTGTGTTTCAGGTTTTTCAGGTTCCATTAGATTTTTATGTTACTTGGGGTTCTTTCGTGTTTTTCTCGCGTTGTTTCGTGTAATTTTCGGTTTCTTTCGTGTAACTTCGGTTTCTTTCGTCTTTCTTCGGATTCTTCCGTGTTTTCGCGTTTCTTCGTGTTTTTTCCAATACTTTATGATTTTTCGCTTTCATCAGGTTTTTACGTGTTTAGTGTTTCTGCGCGCTTCATTGATGTATGGGCCCTATTGATCTATGGTCTATATTGATCTATGGTCTATATTGATCCATGGGCCAATTGAACTACTGGCCTATGGATCTACGGGCCCATTGAACTACCCGCTTACTAGTCTATATAATAAAGTAATAAGATCGGGGACCAGAGAAAATTTTGACAGGTGGTCCTGTTAGGAACCCGGAAAGCGAAGCTTTGGCAGATTGCAGCCCCAGGGCCGCTCGAGGGAATCTTAAAACAGATCGAAAAGGCGTATCCTCTTCTAGGAGAAGCGACCCCGAAACCCGCCCCGGGCGCTCAAAGTGCCCGAAATTTCTCGAAAGAAAATCGCGAAAAACGTCATTTTCGCGAAATCGTCAAAAGTGCCCTGAAAAAGGAAATAGGCTCCGAAGCCGAAACGCCCAGCGTCCCCGGACTCGCCACATATTCCGGAGAGCGAGGACGTCGGGTTCCTTAGAACCCATTAGAACTCCGGAGCCCCCTATTTCTAGGCTAAAATTTCGTAAGTAAACTGGCAATTTTTAGTTCTGCCAGCCCCGCAGAAACGTCAAATCACCCATGATGCTTTCGCTCAGTGCGGGCGATACAAGCCTCAAAACTTATTTTAGGCGGTAGAAAATGAAACTTGAGGAAATTCCCCATCTCTGGGTACCAATTTTCATATCCAAGTAGCGAGATAAGGCCGCGAATTCTTCATTCCAAATTCGGCAATTTCCTCGATATTTCGATCAGAAGTGTCATAGTTTCTCATACGATTCCGATGATAGCCGAACGCGAGCTCCAAATTTGAAAATACGGCATCAATTTTTCGCTCGATATGGGCGGTCGAAGAGTTTTCAGGCCTTCCAAGTGCTCGATTAAGAATCTACAGGAGATTCCGAATCTCTAGAGACCACTCACGTTTCACGAATCGCGAGAAAAACACCTCAAATATGCGTTTGAAAATCGTCATTTCAGGCTCTATTTTCGCGCCAATTCATTTTCGTCCTTGAAGAATGCACACAGATCGCGATGAATCGCTATACAGGCTGTGCTATCTCGAAAAAATCGCTATACAGGCTGTGCTTATGGAAAGCACTGATTTTCACCAGATTCTTTCTTCGAGAGATTTCGTGTTACTTAGGGTTCTATCATGTTTTCCGCGTTTTTCGTATTTGGTCGGTTTCTTTCTTGGTGGAATGCACTGAACTCGAAACGATAGAGTTATAAACGATATTCTTTCGGTTTGTTTTTTATGATGAAAGCACCCACTGCGAATCAATTATATACGGGGTGTCCCATATGCATTTTTCTTTCAAGTTCTCTCGCAAATGGGAGCTGATTTCGGTATAATGTCATACAGGGTGTGCGGTTCACAATGAATTTGCGATCGGGTGATATACGGGATGTGCAATTTACAAGTTAATTTGATTTTTTTGCGCAAATTCGAGTTTTTGTGTTGTTTCAGGGGTGTTTTGGATCTTAATTGATAAAATATATTCGATTCATATACAGGGTGTCAGATCTGAGTAAGCGCTGACATTCACCAGAGTTTTTCTCCAGCTTTCGTGCTTTTCCGCGTAAGGGAGCTAAATTCAATGAAATCTCATACAGGGTGTGCCATTAACAATGATTTCGCGATCGATTGATATACAGGGTGTGCAATTTAAAAAGTCCTTTCATTATTTTTTGCACGCTTTCGGTTTTTGTGCTCCCTCGGGGTTTCAAGCTTTCCTTCGAGTTTTTTGCGCGCTCGGTGATTTTGTGCTCCTTCGGGGCTTTTTTTCGGTTTCTTTGGATATTTTTCGTTCTTTCGTGGTACTTCGGGTTCTCTCTAAGTTTTTTCCGTGTTTCGTCAGGTTCTTTCTTCGTGGAATGCACTGAACTTGAAACGATAGAGTTAAAACGATATTCTTTCAGTTTGTTTTTTATGATGAAAGCACCCACTGCAAATCAATTATATACTGGGTGTCCCATATGCATTTTTCATCATGTTTTTTCACGTGTGAAAGCTAATTTCAGTAAAATATCATACAGGGTGTGTGATTTACAATGAATTTGCGATCATGTGATATACAGAGTGTGAAGCACTTCACAAGTTCTTCTGTTTTTTGCGCGCTCTCAAGTTTTTGTGTTCCTTCGGCTTTTTTTACGGAAAAATTATCTTTGAAACATATACGGGGTGTTACATAGGAGCTCCATAGAATAATTTTGATACTTCCTTCGTGGTAATTACTGAACTCAGAATAGATGGAGTTACAACGATATTCTTTGGTTTTTTTTTCACTGCTAATCAATTGTATACTGAGTGTCTCATATGCATTCTCCTTCAAGTTTCTCATGAATGGGAGCGGATTTCGATAAAATGTCATACAGGGTGTGCAATTTACAATAAGTTTACGGTCGGGTGATATACAGGGTGTGCAATTTACAAGTACTTTTGTGTTTCGGGTTTTTTCAGGTTCCTTTAGATTTTTGTGTTACTTGGAGTTCTTTCGTGTTTTCTCGCGTTGTTTCTGTGTAATTTCGGTTTCTTTCGTATAACTTCGGTTTCTTTCGTGTTTCTTCGGATTCCTTCGTGTTTTTCGCGTTTCTCCGTGTTTTTTCCAGTTCTTTCTAGCTTTTTCGCTTTCAACGGGTAATTTGACGTGTTTCGTGTTTCTGCGCGCTTCATTGATGTGTGGGCCCTATTGATCTGCGGTCTATATTGATCTATGGTCTATATTGATCCATGGGCCAATTGAACTACTGGCCTATTGAACTACTGGCCTATGGATCTATGGGCCTATGGATCTACGGGCCTATTGATCTACCCGCTTACTAGTATAGAATATGTTAATACAAAATTTCAGTTGGCAGATATGCTTACGAAACCTCTACATAAAATTCAGTTTTGCCACATTTAGTTGAGATAAACTTGAAAGATGTGCATTGAGGGAGAGTGTTGATGGACCATGCTCACCTCTCAAGAAGATGTTTTATGTTCTGTGGTTATGGATAGAATAGGTGAGGTTAGAGTAAGTACATAATTTCAAGGTGGTAAGAGAGTTACAATAAGAAATGTAAAAGATTGAAGTTTGGAAGGAATAAATGGATAAAAGTATCTGTGAGTTGTTTTAATGAACTACAAACTGATCAACAGGTCTCAACATCTTTATCTTTCAAATATGATTCAAAATCTGCATAAATAATAAATGAAACTTTTTCTTTATACTTCATGATTCTTGAATTCGATGTGTGATTCATAGGAACTTTATCGATATGGGATCATGACGACTACAATATTCATCATATTCAAGTAATTCAGTTTCATAGGTGATCTAATTCAAGCAACGTTCACATATAAACTTTTTACCCAAATTTAGTTTGAATATGATTAAATAAAAACTTATTTAATAAAGTTTCCACATTTATTGTGTTTTAACAATATGTAACACTACATTTGCAACAATTGTTTCTGCCAAATTCTTGGCTTCTTCAGGCGAGTTCGATGTTAAACTACTCCAAAAATTTTTGAGTCTTCCTTATATATTTCTCAAGATGGAAGAGGGGACCGGTATTCTAAATGCTTCTGGGATTTTTATGGCATGTTCATCAATGGTGATCTGTTGACATCCGTTTTGTCATTGAGTAAGATATTTTGCTTGTTATATCTGTTAATTTCCATTTTTCTAGGATATTAAGCCTTCTGCTTTTTGTTTTCTATGTGCAGAATTTTATAGTTTGGATCAAACATATGTCCCTCGTCTAAAAGATGGGTCGCATAAGTTGAGTTCTGTTTTTTATTCAGGAAACTACTCAAATGTTCTTTAATCCTCTTCTCGAAGTTCCTTCCTGTTTGACCAATATATACTTTCTGGCATGAACCACAATTCAACTTATACACTCCTGATTTTTTGTTTTTATATTTTAAGATAAATCTTTATTATTTTTAATTAAATTACTTAAAGTATTATTGGTTTTGAATGCTATATTGAAATTCCTTTTGTTTTTAAAAAATTTGCTACTTCTATTGATTTTTACCTGTGAAATTTAATGTTATATATCTATTCTGTTCTATTTTGTCGTTTTGGGGTATATTAATGTTAAAGCTTGATTTAATATGAATTTATTCAATATTTGGTCCACAAGGTCTGGTTTGAAACCATTATTAACAGAAATTTGTTTTATAGTATTGAGCTCACAATCAAAATTCTGTTTCTTCATAGGTATTTTGATTAGTCTATATACCATGCTATTGAATGCTGCTAGTGTTTGTGAATATGGATTATGTGACTTTGAATGGATTGTTTTGTCGGTGTAGGTTGGTTTGCGATAAATTGCAAAATCGTGTTTACTATTGATTTTTGATATTGTTAAATCTGAAAAATTTATTTTACCATTTTTTCTTATTCATACGTGAAATTTATATGAGGTGAAAATTTATTGATGAAGTCTAAAAACATGGTCAACTGTCTAATTGTTCCTATGAACAAACATAAAATATCATCTACATAGCGGTACCAATATATGAAATATTTAAAATATTTGCTTTTTTCTATTGCTTGTTCCAGGTAGTTCATAAAAATTCGGCTAGTAACATATTGTTAAAACACAATAAATGTGGAAACTTTATTAAATAAGTTTTTATTTAATCATATTCAAACTAAATGAAAATGGATTTCCATCAAGTGAGGACCTCAACCATTCCAGATTTTTACCCAAATGTTTTGAAAGACTTGATGATACAAGACGAGATAAATTTTTATAAGAACATAATGATAACGAATAGTTTCATCCTCGACATCACAATTATTATCATCATCATCATCATTTTCTTGAATATATTTATTCTGAATAAGAAGTAAATTGGAATGTCGATTAGTAATTTTATTAGTTGTGATACGTGTAGGTATAACATTAAAATTTTTCTTGTTTAATTTCAATGAAAATATATTGACCGATATATTATTGTTTTTCTAAAATTTACCAATATGTTTCGAATGCATGGGAAACTCTATATCTTGACAATTAAGAACAATTCTGAAATTTGGGTAAGAACTCACTCGATCTCTATTCTTATCTGTATCAAGTGGATAAAGTCCAGCAACGATACTCCAAGCGAAACAGGCATCGTCATTATTTTTTATATTAATACAAGCTTTCTTCAATTTTATTTTCTCGAGTATATCTATGTAACAACTGTTACCAATTTCATACTTATTAATATTTACTTCTAATGAAATGATGCAATGTAAAGCGTAACCACTATCTTTTTCTGAAAATTCATTTAATTTGGTCATAATATTTTCTGAAACAAATTCTATCAGTACTTAATTGATATCGAAACTAACATCAGCTATGAACTTTTTAGTTTTGAAATATTCATAGTCCAGTATTTCAGATTAACCAGATTTCTTGATAAATTCACCAAAAAAGTTGTATTTAATTTAACTCTATGAAGTGCTTTGATGGTATTCCTTAATCTGCTCTTGATCAGATCAGTCATTAAAACTTTCATTTCAGTATGTTTCGAGTTTATTACAACTACAGTTCTCACTCTACCCGCAAACGCTGAATTTACTTCTTTCCACTTGACTCTATTTGAACGTTTTCTAATATTAAACAAATTTCCACCCTCCTTGATTGAAACCATTTGCTTCAAAATGGCTTTATATCTTTATAAATGACTAGATGAAAACCCGGCTTTGCTCGGGTGAAATTTGACTCATAATACACATCTAGGTGCAAAATGTAGGTAGATGTTTCTGTACTCATCGGCATAATTCTTAAGTACGTGTTGTTTCTATACTTCCAAAAAATACAGTACTGTAGTTATTGTTATGATTGTACTTTAATGCAATCCTTGCCTATTTGTAGGCATTCGTTATAATTAACCTATTTATATTATTTGTTATAATTAATGGTAAGTAACCTATCTATATAGTAATTGAATTATCAATGAAGTAATTAGTTATAACTAACCTATTTATATAATTTGTTCCAATTAACTGTAAGTAACCTATCTATATAGTAATTGAATTATCAATGAAGTAATTCGTAAAAATGAAGTATCTTTTGTACGTGTAACTCCTAACCAAAAAAGAAACCTGGCAATAACTAACCTTAGGCCTATATTACTTAAAGTAGGCGACCATACGTTTTTATCAAATCGCTAGTGCCTTGAAAATTCGCAAAACGGACACAACCGTCAACGACGTCTGCCCTCACGCGTCTGCCCGCGTTCGGGTCGCGCAGTCAGCGATGAGCCACTTCTTCCCACCGCACCTACCCTGCTCCCCCACACCCGTTCGCCTGGCACCGTTGCCGGTGATAAATACCGAAACGGTATTTATCACCGAAATTGCTATGACTCTGCATTTTAAATCTGTGATATCTTCGAAAATATTTATTTAATTTACATGCTGTAAAAAGCCATATTGTTCTTTATTAAATGCACAATGTATTCAAGATACTTAATTGGATAAGGATTAATACTGTATTGCTCAAAATCGCTTCGTAAATAAGCCATTATTTCTCGTACAAAGTAAAGGATAAAAATGGTTGTTGTGGGTTATTCCTAAGAAATAAACATATACCATCACGGACTTTTTTGTAGACCTTTTTAAGTTGTACAATACTGTAGTTAATTGTTTTGATCTATCTTGTAGGATTCAGTCAGCGTTTGCAATGTAAGCGCAAAAAATGTGTTTATTTTACGACCTCACATGAGAAACCTCAAAAATTGTAGCCTATGTGTTATTCTGATGTTAAAGCTATATTGTGGTAAAGTTTCATTCAAATCCATTTTGTAGTTTTTACGTGAAATAGTAACAAACATCCATACATCCATACTTACAAACTTTCGCCTTTATAATAGTAGTAGGATTAATGTTTGCCTGAATTTGAAATTTCTCATTGTGAGGTGATTTTTTCTAAATTTCATTGAATGAGCTTAATTGATTATTAATCAGATTCAACCATCTTTTTTTATCATCTACTGACTTCATTTTTTCCAAATGTTTGAACGCTCTATAAAATACAGATATAATATCATCACCATTTACCTCCACATGAGTATTATGAATGATCTGCTTCTCTCTTGTATTCACGAAGAACTTGGTTGAATGTTCCAATTCAATGTGAATCTTTCGTCATCGTGGTGAATGATTTGGTTCTCAAAGCTGAAGATGATCTTTCCGGGGAAGAATTCTCTCACACCGGAAGAATATTATCACTGCACTGAAAGATTGAATATAAATGAGTAACTAAAATATCTATGTAAATAATCAAACACATATATTGATTTACTAACCAAGTTTTATTGACGGAGGGCTTGACGGTTGAATGCTCGAATACAATTCAGTTCAATTGCTAATACCCCTTGATGTGGTGAGCTATGTGGTCCTTATAAGAAGAACAATTCTGTGCTACATATATATATTTTTCTGTGTTCATTTTCTGTGCTCAGCATGCTGTGTGCAGAATGGTCTACTTCACTTCCTGTTCTGTTCATGTAACATGTAACGATCTCCTGTAAGTAAGTTGTACTCAAGTCTATACTTTTGTTCATTGATTAAATATATAGTTAAATGCTGTACTGTGTATTTTACCCATGATTAGAGTCCTCAAAAGCTACAGGGGAGAATTATCTCAAATCAGAAGAATATTCACACTGGATAAAAAATTGATTCAGAATAAATATGAAAACTATAATGATAATCAGACATTTATATATTATGTTATACTCACCAATATTGAATACACTGCACTCAACGAAATCTATGAAATCACTAGATATCCGAAGGAACTGCGACGTCTTATATATAGTTCAGTCAAACTGTACATTTCGTGCGGTATAATTACCCGCTCGATGAAATTTGGTATACTTGTTGAAAATGATGTAACTAAGCTACCTTTGCGATGGCCTCGCTGAAATGTTAGCGGGTTTTTGAAAAACTCAAAAAAATACAAAAAAAGTAAAAAATGCATTTTTCTCGAATTGTATGCATCGTACAGAAAATTTTATTGAACAAAAATGTAGAGGACGTTGCGATCTACATTTTTGTCATTGGTGCAATGCTGTACGACTAAAGCGCACAATGTAGGTGGCGCTAAAGTATCAAAAAAAGTGTTTTCATGTTTTTCGCCCTGAAAATGTTGCTTTAACGCAAAAGTTTAAATGTAAAATTGTTCCTTACATTATGATCAACAACTTTTATTTCAACATTTTTTCCTACAACTTACCATTTACAAGTTATAGTATTACATAGCGCTGCATATACATCACTGTTCTGCTAACGGTAGTTTTCTCGGTCCTATTGTGACTTTCTCCGGCGACGTTGGCATAGTTCTAACAAAAGGGCCGGTTTGGTCACCTGCCCTATTCATTAAGGACCGTACATTTTTCAGTTGCTATGAGATTTTGTTAATAACATTGAGAGTTCAACAAAATAATTCATAACAGAATGCGACTCAAAAAATCAAATAATGGATAATACTTGTCAAAAACAAATTAAAATTTTATTTATTAAAGTTTAATTGTTAAGAAAAATTAAATTAGTAAAATCTTGATTTAAACGTGCACTACCGATGTGTACCTACTCATACTGCGTACAACAGTATATTTGGATTTTTCATTCATCTGCAAGCTGTAGCTTCAAAATGGTATATTGTACAAAAATAATGTTTGAATAAAAGTTGTTGATAATAATGTAAGGAACTCTTACATTTTAGCTTTGCATTAAACAACATTTTCAAGGCAAAAACATGAAAAACTCTTTTTTTGATACTTTAGCGCCACCTACTTTGTGCGCTTTTAGTCGTGCAGCATTGCACCAATGACAAAAAATGTAGATCGCAACGTCCTCTACATTTTTTGTTCAATAAAATTTTCTGTACGATGCATACAGTTCGAGAAAATGCATTTTTTTTTTTTTTTGAGTTTTTCAAAACCGCCAACATTTCAGCGAGGCCATCGCAAAAGTAGCTTAGTTACACCATTTTCGACAAGTGTACCAAATTTCATAGAGCGGGTAATTATACCGTCAAAACGATTTATTTTTCGACAGATTGACTGAACTAATATTACCATATTTTTGAAAATTTGATGATGCCTATGAAAATGTAAATACCTCAAGGGAATATTTTTATCTCACATAAATTTTAGACAGGTGTGACATTCTAGAACGGTGTGAAATAAAAACATGGTATCTGGAAACATCGTTAACCTATTCTTTATCAAGCTTCAAATCACATTTCATTCTTTCGAGAAATAAAAATACCGACAGACAATTTTTTCATCTCACATAAATTCCAAATAGAACCGTAATAGCAATAATTTATATCATGTGTATTCGACGTCAAAGAATTCAACACATCGTAGAACGTTGTGAAATAAAACATGGTATCTGGAAACATCGTTAACCTATTCTTTTTCGAGCTTCAAATCATATTGATTTGAATTTTCAGAATCTCAATTCAAATTGTAAGATGACGTTTTGAATGGAGCCAAATGCATGGGAGTCCTAGAGACAACCTTTCTACGTGTGTTTGATGACGACCCCATTTCATAGCAATTATAAAGTAACACATAGGAGCTCTAAAGTCAACTTCACATTTATCAAAGTGTGAAGTCACAATTCAAGAACAAAATGGGGGCCCAACTGCATAGGAGCCCTAAAGACAACTTCCTACATGTGCCTGAAGGGCCCCCATATCCAACACCACGAGCGAATACCATTTTCTAGCGCCAAGCCGGGATACAGAAATGTGAGGTTATGTTCGTAAAATGAGGGAGAACTCTCATAGTTATACTACTGCCAATGAAAAAGCTGAATTGACGTTATTTATGAATGTATTGAGTTCTGACCTATCACAGTTGAAAGTTTTCATAAATTTAAATTCTTCTCTAACTTGCGTCCGGAATTATGTATTTGTTTAGGATTCTTGATTCTAGTGGTTGGGTAACCCTTGGCTGGTGATCCCTTTGTAGCAATCCCTTTGTTTTTGTTGTACCTTTTGGGGGCTGTGGTAATCCCTTTGCGGTGATCCCTTTTGATTTGTTGTCCCATTGCGGGTTGTGGTGATCCCTTTGCGGTGAATTCCTTTTGATTTGTTGTCCCTTTGAGGGTTGTGGTGATCCCTTCTGATTTGTTGTCTCTTTGCGGGTTGTGGTGATCCCTTTGCGGTGATCCCTTTTGATTTGTTAAACTTCTTGTTGCTTTGGGTTCCCTTGGATTTGTTTTGCTTAATCCCACTTCTGACATCAAATATTTTGTGTCGTATTCCTTCACTGAATTTTTGGGTTTTTAAAAAAGGTTCTCCTGATACCAGGGCAACTTTTTAGATAAGCTCCGGAACTCGTCGAATGGTCGTTGATGGTAATTCACACTGAGATTGCACTTGTACTCAATAATTTATTGTAGAATACTATTTACTATAGTCACAGGCCACCTTTTAAAGATTAACTTGGAATTCTTGAAAATAGAAATAAATAATATGTAACTAAGGTTTAATAATGAATGACGTGGCACTAACGTCTTGGGTGAAGGCTTGATCAGAACTGTTCGCTGTTTGGAAACATTTATGAAAGATGCTCATCTGATTCAATCTCTCGAAGATTTATGTTATACTTGACAACAAATTTAAGTGACCTAGTCGAAAACATAACCACTTGTTTGATATGGAATAATAAATGTAGTTTTTTTTTTCAATAGGAACACCAACTCAAAGATCATCCGCATACCCATTGAGAAAATGTGGAATTTCCAGAGCATCAAATATAAGAGACGAAATTATATTTTGCTGTTAAAAATATAACTCGTCAACTGAAGAGAACTCAAAAAGCCAAAAATGATTTCAAAAGAAGGCTACACCCAGCCACCTTTCATTCGAAAAACCTTGCTCTGGAAAGTTCTCTTGAATCATTGAATCCCCTAGCTTCCACATTTATAAGGTGCCAGTTGAGAGAAGCTGGTAAGACAGGAAAACAGCACAGGTTCAATTTGGAAGAGAAGACAATGGCCCTCATGCTGATGAAAAAGAGTCCAAAGGCATATGGATTTCTATCAAAAATATTTGCCCTCCCGAGCCGTTCAACTTTAAATAATTTTCTCAAAGGAATCAGCTTCGAGCCTGGTTTCAATGAAAATATTTTCAACGTTTTAAAAAAGACAATTGCTGAGTGGAATCAGCAAGAAAAATTTATCGTTTTGATGTGGGATGAAGTTGCCCTCTTTCCACATCTCGATTTTGAAGAAAGTAAAGGATCCTTTTGTGGGTTCAAAGATATTGGCAATGGACAGAGGGCCAAAGAAATTTGTTATCATGCCCTTGTCTTTATGATAAGAGGCATTGAAAGAAGATTTAAGCAGCCTGTTTCATTCCATTTCACTGCTAATGGTGGAGTGAGAATGAATGAATTGAGAGAATTAGTGGAAAAAGTTTTACAGAAATTAGTAGAAATTGGTTTCAAACCAATTGCAACAGTTTGTGGCCAGGCAACCACTAATGTTAGAGTCATCAAGGATCTCCTAAAGGAAACAAATCATGGGAGTGAGGAAGACTCTGGATATTTTGAAATTGCAAATTTCCAAATATACCCATTTTATGATCCTCTTTATTTACTGAAGGGGATCAGAAATAATTTTATAACAAAAAATATTTAATTTTGTGATGGAAAAGTGGCCAAGTGGGAGCATATCACGAGGCTGTATGAAATAGACAACGCTCCTGAAAGTATTGGAGGTCTCCAGGTGCTGCCCAACATAAGTGAAGACCACATAAGGCCTATAGGGCCTAAGAAAATGAAGGTTAAATATGCAGCCCAAATATTCAGCCATAAAATGGCATCAACATTGTACTTGATTAGCAAAATAGGTGAGATAGTCTCTTAAAAAAACAACTTATTATTTCTTACTTATTGAATTGACAATAGCAATCAAGAAATGATTTTATTTCAGATACCATGAATGCTGTGGTAGACGGTGCTGAGGCAACTGCAGAATTGCTCAATTTTTTCGACAGTTTATTTGATTCCGTTAATGGCAATTTGGAGCAATCCACTCGAGGAAAGCATCTGCGATGCGGAATATCAGACAGTAGTCCTCATCTATCCTTTTGGTTGGAAGAAGCTATAGAAAAATTGCAATCAATGGCTTTCCTTCAAAACCGTAGTCTTGATAGATGCAGATCACCTAGTCTGAAGAATTGGATATTTACCATCAAAAATATCATTAATATCTGGAAATGTTTTAGAGAGAAATGCTTAAGATATATATTAGGGCGACCTTTCAATCAAGATCCAATAGAAAATTTTTTTGGTCAAGTCAGGAGCCATGGGGTTAATGCCAACAACCCCACCTCGCTTTCTTTCAAACATATTTTCAAACCTTTTTTGATAAATTCTTCAGTTCATTTTTATAATTCCACTTTCAACTGTAAAAATGACCAATTAAATTTCCTATTTGTGGACTTGAAGAGTATGGAGACTCCTTTAAATACTATTGACTTTTTCGGTGAACCCCCACCACATCAAATAATAATTCGTATTGAGGGAAATGACAAGTCAGGCATTAGAAATTGAATTGATCAATTTGTCGAATAATTATGTGGCGGGGTTCATCATCAAGAAAATCAGAAAGTCAATAGTATGTAAATCCTGTCTTGATTCACTTACTGCCAAAGAAGAATCGGGGAATAATTTGTTAATCAGATATACAGAATATGGTAATGGTTGGGAAATAAGACTTCGATATCCAAGTGATGGGTTTGCTCTCTATTTTGACCACATTTTCAGGTGCATTGAGAATTTTATGATAACTTATTCAGAAATAGATTCAGTTTTGGAAAATTTGTCAGAAAAATTAGATGAGATTCCACCTGAATTTTTGAATTGCCCCAAGCATGTGAATGCCTGTTATTATGAATATTAGAAAAATTTCAATTAGAACTATAGTTCATGCATGGTGCAAAACAATCAACAGATATTTGACTGGTAAAGATAAGAGGCCTTATATGGGCTTGGATCCGGTTAAGGTGGCCGCAAAAAAACTATTCGAGGCGAGGAGGAGAAGGTTACAGAAAAACACCAAAATATTTTGAGCTGAATTATGTCCCTGATTAATCTTTTTATGTAAAAAATATAATATATCTTGAACATCTACAGGTATTGTGACTGAATCAATCTCCTGAACAATTAGTTCTTTAAATAAAAATTTGTTAAAAGTTTCTGTTCATCTTCAGCAAATTCCCTTCTCTATAAAATAAGCATTAGTTAATTCGAATCATTTAGAATTTGAGTAAATGATCAGATATCATTTACTTGAGTTTTGGCTCGAATTAGCTTGAAAATAATAATTCATAAGAGGTATGAATTTGAATGAACCGCTTTCCCGCCAAATGAGAAATTTAGTTCGAGCGACCAAACGCATGGTGTCGCTTTGTTAGCGTGACAAGTCCTTAACATGTGCGTTGGCAGTCTATAGAGATACTTTGTCTATGAATATCCCTATAAAAGTTATATGTTGAAAGACAAAAAAACAGTTATGAGAAATTCTATTTTCCACAGAAACGTGGCTCATAATATCATTACGCTTTTATTGAAATTTCAGCTTGCTATACAGTGAATATAAGAATATGTATTTCCATATATGAAATGCTCACGATCGTATTTAGTTAGGAGAGTATCAGTGGAGATGGCCCTTAAGGGAAATTTCAGACGTTTTCAAGAAATTGACTATGTCACTGACAAAATATATCGATTGAAGTAACGGGTTTACAAACTAATCATGATAAACGTCCAGGTTATATGTTTTATAATTCATCAGATGCATTTTGCTCATTTTTTAATAAAATTATACTCAACTCTACCATATTGTGAGCACTAACATGCGTTCAAGTTACTGGGGCACAATTATCAAACTGAGCCCAAATTGTTAAAATTTTCAGAAATCACAATTCTGTAAATATTAATTCATCAGAGATGAAATATTTATATGTGTCACCAGTTAGAAAAAGCATTATTTCACGTAACGCAATAATTAATCTATTGATCTTCATATTACGAGTTGCCTTTTATATTTCGCGTTGGATTCCACACAATTTGTCAATCGCTCAAAATGAATCGTGTCGATTGGTCGAAATAAATGCTCCAATAATAAGGTCGCGGTGCTTCGAAGCACGTCTATGACGTCGTGACATGCGATGAATCGTGGAACAACGCAGAACAGTCAACTATGAGTGGTACACAACCATTTGTTCGCCAGTTGTCAAGAAAATCAATCACTGAAGATTTTCACCACGACAATGCGAGCTCTCACTGATCGGCTCAAACAACTCAATTTTTGAGCACTCAAAACATCGATTTGATGAGGCATCTGCAGTAAAGTCCTGACGTGGCAACGAATGACTTATATTCATTCCCGTACGTGAAAAATAAAATGAGTGGTCAAAGTTTTTCGACATCTGAAGAAGCGGTTGATGCGTTCAGAATAAATGTTTTGAAGATATATCAATCAGAGTGGTAAAAGTACTTCGACAATTGGTCCAAACGCATGCAAAATCTTAATGGGGAATATTTTTAAAAACAAAGCAATTTTCGATGATTAATATTTATTGTTTTTTCTCTAATCCTGAAATATAAAAGGCAACCCTGTATGTAGTAAATCAATTTTAATAACTTATAGGTAAAGGAGTACATAACATGGGTTGAAATCATCACTTTCAAAGTCAGTAAACCGAAGCTTTATTGTTGTTTCTGATGAAGCGGGGGTCCCCAAAACACCATGTGTTAGGTCCGGGACTTTTCATCCCTCGTAGTAGTTCTAAGTAGTTTGGTCTTACAACGCAGGGCCGTATCTAGGTCCGCAGGGGCGCCAAAAAATATCAAATGAAGAAAAAAATTGATATACTTAAAGATTGAATCTGGGTACATTGTCAATTAGAGCCGAACCCAAATAAAGAGAAGGGATAAAATCCTCACTAATAGATCTTGTAAACAAACTCGGTGAGTGCTACTGTTCCTACAAAAGAAAGGGGGCGCCTCTGAGGTGCTCCGATCGGTGACTGTAAACGGTGAATAAAATAACAAAGAATAGAGTGAAGAGAACAAGTGTAACTGCAGAGTTAAATGAAATCGAAGCATTTATCAAAACTTATTTATTACTTTATTGGAGTATTAAGTTTGGGTTTCTGCGGAAGTGAGGAGGAGTGATAGCTTAGTCGAAAATTCAAAATTTTTTCGGAAAAATTGATTTCAGTTTTTTGTTTTATGAATCTTCCTGAGGAGTAGTTAGAAATGAGAAAACAATTTATTTAAAACAAAAAGTTGATATCAAGAGTTAGTTGTTGATTGAGTATTAAATTATTTATGCATTCAGAAATTGTAGTTTTACTAACAAATTTCTCAAAAAAAAAAAACAATTTTACTAGTTATTATCTCTCCAATGTTTGCAGAATCCCAGGCTTACCTTTGAAGCCTTAGACTATTAGTCCAAGTTTGAAGCATAGGTCTCTCACAGAAACCATGAATTTTTTTAAACTCTTCGGGCGGGTTGGGTTCATAATGAAGATAAAAAATAGAAAATGCTTCAGAGGGTTAAAAAAAAACTTAATATTTGTATGCTTTGTTTACGATTGTTTCTTTGCAGACATGCCACCAAAACAGTTATCAGGGGAACAGAATAAAGCACTGCGTGCTCAAAAGACTGCTGCCTTAAAAGCCAATACTAGTGACATAACAAAGTTTTTGCTACCACAAAAACCGTGTACTACCAAAGTATCCACAACTGGCAGTCCTCCTCATTCAGTATCTAGTTCTTCAGATAGTAAAGACGAAAAAAGAAAAAATATAGAACTTACATCTAGTCAAAACCTATAAAATAAAGAAAAATGTTCAACAAAATCAACAACTGCAAACAAATTTTGAGATTGATTTTAACAATCCAACAACGTGGACAGTAAATGAAAATACGATTGCGATGTATGACGAGCATGGTCCAATTTGTTGCTATGACATTGACTATTACCCTTTGATGAACAACAGGCGATTTGAAAAACATTGGTTCACAAACACCAAAAAAATGGAGAAAAAATTCTCAAAATTTGGCTCATCTATTGCAAAGATTTAGACTCGCTTTTCTGAATTAATTCTGACAGAAAATACATTACCTATTTCAACGGTCATCATGAAAATATACCGAAGTACCTATGTGAGTGATGGAAAACTATTTCTCTATTTATTATGGAATATTACTCTGGATTAAATATTAAACAAGGTGCTAGACATCATTAATAATGAATACAGCAAATGGCAATTTAGATTTTGTGGTGAAAGTAGGACAAAAATTGTTCAGTGGTTAATTTCATCTATAGTGTTTAGTGGTGGAACCATAGACTAGACAGATTTCTCCAACCTTTTGTAGAAATATTTAATGAAGACATAGAATATGGTAACATTGAACAAATTTGATTATTGAATCATTTCAGCACAGAGTTGGATTTGGGAAAATCAGAAAATTTGGCCAAAATTATATCGATTTAATTCCTTTCAACTTCAAATATCTCAAGAATGGTGCAATTTAGGGGAAAAGATGAAGAATGATTTTATCTGCAAAAAGACTAAAGATTCTAGGAAGTACAAGATACGGACCATCAGTTGAAGTGATATTTGTTTGTAATGCAATTTAACCAATCTGTAGAGTATTAGTGAGAAACCCAAAGTAATGGAATAAATCTATTGATGCCAAAATATGCACGAGTGTTATCAAAAAACTTCTACAAGAGATCATTTCAATTGATAAAGTCGTTTGAATATTACAGGTAAAAATGCAATTTTTTATGAAATTTCAACACCCTTTAGCTTTTGAACGGCGCCAAATTTGGAAAAATGTTATAAAAAGAAAATTTTTCTTTCGACATGAAGAATCTACGATTGAAATTAACGCAGTGGTCTAAGACTCATCTTTTATATATATATATATATATAGATTTGTTTGACCGCCTACACAGACCCAAATCGGTATACTCTACCGACTTTTCGGTCCAAAAGTGACGTTGTCAGACCAGGCTCCGTGAGCCGGGTCCGAAAAGTCGGTGAAACATCATATTTTATACAGAAATACTTCGGGGAACGGCCAGTGCGAGGGCGCTTCCGGCGACCTCGTCTTGCTGTATGTAAACGGTATACTCGATCAACGTCTCCAAACCCTAAATCTGGCAACGCTGTGCCTTATGTATAAACCCGAAATTCTCATTTTTCTACAACTTATACAAACCCGATATAGGAGACCGCCCTCCAGAAGATAGTTTATTCATTTCTTCCAAGCGGGCCGAAAATATGATCTCGTCTCACTGATATTTCATTCTTCAAACGAGTAGAGTTGAAAGTCATAAAAAAACAATAGCTCGTCGTTAGAAGAAAACTACCTGGAAAATTTTTCGCATACAAATTTTATTATCATTCATTGGATCACAACTGACTTACGAATCATATTCATAAGAGTCATGGAAATTACAATTACCCTTTATAAGGAGTCGTTACGGAAAATTTTCGATATTTTTCTGAATTTGACGTTTCCGAATTTTTTTATGTTCACCGAAATGAAATGAATCCGGTCAAAATTTTATTTGAGAAATGTACAGAAATATTGGATGGATCTTAAAAAATTTAGAAAAGCACTGACGTGGGGTCATGAGCATCAGCGTGCTATTCTCAATGCTGATGAATATCTAACGAGATATCAAGTATTTAGGAACGGTTTCTATAAAATTTGCAAACTTCTTTGTTTAAACGCTATCCGAACATCTTCCTAGTTACCAGTTTATCTGGTGGATATGTTAGTATGTTAGGAAATGTTGAGGAAACGAAATTCCAAATGCATAATTAATGCAGAACTATCCGACGTTTTTGGCCCAGATATTTGGACAATGGACAATCAATCGAGATTCGAAAGTTACAGGCATTTGAACAGACGATAGCTCGCTGTTCAACTAGGAACAAGCGCGTAAAAATTCCTGCCTAGCTTGTTTACTGAATTTGAGATTAAAAGGTGAATTGATTTTAGAAATTGAATGCTTTCCTCATTCGTCATCTTCAAATCTTAACTACAATTTTTTTTTTCAGTAAATACTAATTCATATCACTTTTTTCCCATATTATTCAATCTGGTTTTAATATTGAAAACCAAATTTCTAATAATAATAGCTTTATTGTACAACAGAAAATCAATTTACAAGACAAGTCACTATACAGGGATATAAATGTTACTATTAAGAATAACTGCTCCATAACCACCTACATACATATATTACACAAAATCCAAATTTAACTATGAATCGGACAGATGTTCAAGTGCGATTTTCATAAAAGTTTGTTGAGAGCACGAAAAAATATCACAACAGGTACAGCTACTATAATTATATAAGTTATTACACATTAAATTTATTGGAGCCTTACGCAGGATATTCTTTCTAGCTCTTTCACATTTAAAAACTGAAGCATTTCTCGAATTGAAACATGGTAGGTGGAAATTTAATATGCTGAGAACTTCGGCAGAGTCGATTTTATTATTTAAGTTTTCATACAGAAACATAACTGATCCTAAAGTTATTCTTAGACTTAAACTTGGATAATTCAGTCGCTGATAAAGATAATTATTATCACATCCTCTAGGAGGATTGACTCCGTCAATCTTGAATATCAAATACTTCCGTGAATACGATAGAGCTAGAGTTGAAATTTTCAGAGTAGATTTGAGTTATAAATATCTCGGCTGAGTTCGTTATTCGGATAAATCGGTAGAATAGTTTCGAAGTAACAAAATAAAATTTTCCAAATAAAAATTTTTTTATGGTGCACTTTTATCAGGCGTATACACCAATACCGTTTTCGACTTTGACAAACCAATAGTTTCCGAAATATGATTTTCAAATTCTGAATAAATACTGGTGAAACTGAACTCTATTTATCCCTTGTTAATCATCTACCTACTCAGGGTCAAGGGTCAGCGCTCTGGCCTGTAAAGCGGAGTTTTAAAATTCAATATATCCCAACATGCTGGTTACAAAACCAATGGTATCACTATGAGATGTTAAACCATTTTTGTTTTTTTAATAAAATTTCACATTTATGACAACTTTCTTGGTCTCGTTAGAGTGAGATATCCCCATAGGAAATGCAAATTTCAAACGGTTTGATGCGATCTTCCTGATAAACCCTTAAAGAATTACGAGGGTTATTGCATTTGGTTTCAGGATATTAATTAGATTTGGGTTTATTACTATTGCTTGGTTGTTCCAAGTAGAACAGCAAGCTATTGTTCTACCAAAACAGATAAACTTTTCGACTAGCGAGTCAAAAATATTTCCAATCGAATGGGTTTATGAAGATATAAATAAGGTCATTTAATTTTATCCCAATAAAACAATTCTTCCGATACAGCTTAGGAATAGGCCATCCCGAGTGCCTATAAAGCACTTCTGAAGAACTTAAATTATTTGAAACATTGAACATTAAAAAACTTTAACACCTGATGAATTTTCTTGAAGCTCGAATACTTCTAGTTATCCAGGTGAAAAAATGAGTAATTTGAAGAAGTTATCTCTCTGATGTTTTCTCTTCGTAAATGATATCTTGAAGGTTTAGTTTCATATCGGCATTCCTCAAATTTTTTTAAAAAAAATTTAATAATTTTGTTTTTCAATAATGAAAAAAAGTTTTATATTATTATTATGTCGTAATATATTGAAAATTTTCCTTAACAAAATCCTTTAGAGATAGATTGAAATTTCTATAGTTTTTCAAATATGATATGTCAGTTGTTATGGAAAAAAACTTTTTTATGCGGAAAATTTCTTACATACTGTCTGACGATGAGCAATTGTACCTGATTTTTATGAACTTCTATGATAAGTCGGTTGAAGATTTGAGACAGCGAAAATGAGTTATTTGATTATCTGTCCGGTTCGAAGAATTAAATAAAGCAATCTTCTATACGACGGTTCTCTCTATTGGGATTGTATAACTTGTAAGAAGCGATAGATTTTGGGAGAATTCAGTGGATACATTTCATGTGACCTTCTACTGAAAAAAGTAAAAGATCCTCGACAGTCACTTCTCAACATAAGATATGCAATTAGAGTTATTTGCGGTATAACTAACCGACGCGGTCAGTCCCAACGATCTCACAACACCGCAGGGACTGAAAAGGTTTGGAGAACATCCCGTCGGCGTATAAGTGGGAATGAAAAGTCGGTTCAGGATATCGGGCTTCAAAACGTGAATAAAGTATATCACTTTTTTGAATGAAAAAAAAATTTTTCCCCTCTAAAGTTGCCTGAGGAGTTATATTTCCTTAAAGCATATTTTCCACATATATACACGCAAAACCATCTGGATCATACGGGTCTCAGGTAGCCTGTCGCATGTACCGGGACTGAACACGTCTGTTAGATAAATATATATATATATATCGGCCAGACAGCTCAATGTGTGAAGAGAAGATTTGCAATTCATAAGAGTGACATCAGACTACATCCAGAGAGATGTGCTCTTGCAAGACATGCATCGTCATTGGGTCATCAGTTTAACCTCAATGAACCGAAGATACTGACAACTGTCACAAACTATAGAAAGAGAACCTTTTTAGAAATGTGTTACATCAACGAATATCCAAACAACATCAATAAAAAAACAGATATAGAAGATTTGAGCAATATCTATAACTATCTTTTGTCATTAGAAAATCAAGGTAGGGACTCCAGATTAGACTGATGACAGTTAAATTTTGCACAATTACTCGAGATTTCTGTGTTTTTCATTTAACCTTTGTGGGTGCACCTTTCTGTGACCTAACCTGAAAAAAAAAATGCATGTCTGTTAGATGACGTTCTCAATAAGACTTAAAATTGATTTCTCAACTGTTCTTACCACATTTGATTATAAATTCGCACTAGCTGTTTCCTTTGATGTTCTCTTTTACAGTTTCCTTGACTTTGTTTAGATGTAAGTTGACCTTTAATATGTGTTTTTCAGTTTTCCTGAAGAAGAACCGCACCGTGTGTTCGAAATATAGAAAATAAGCTAATGAATAGTCACTGTTCTAATTAATTGCCCCAAAATTGCCGAGAACCCAACCGACAGAAAACTTTCTTTTCTAATTTTGATATTTGTTATTACGGCAACACTCCTTATTCCTTAAAATACAATATATATATATATATATATATTTAGTTTACTAAAACTGAAAAAATTGAAACATATATATTCATAAGGGATGAAAAAATCTACGCCAATTTGGGGGCGCTGAAGAAAATCGTGCCACAGGCGCAGTAGTACCTAGATACGGCCCTGTTACAACGATTCTGTATTTTCGACAATCAATGGTGAAATTTAACTTTTCATCGCCGGTTGCGAAATATTTCACTTTTAGTAATTAGTTTCGAAAAGTAAGTCGTTTCAAAATGTCGATGAGTTTTGAAAAGTATCACTTGATTTGGCAAAGTCAGAAGAATTATATTAATTGTTTTCTTGTGATGAAAATGGATGACAACACTACTTTGTTTATCTAGAACGAAGAGCCTTCATTCTTGAACAACTGCAAAGGTTCGTTGTCAAGGCGCAAAATGATAGACAGAAAGTTAATTAACTATTTATAATAAAATGTGTATGTACAAACTCTGTATATTTACACTAATTATTTTTAACATATTAAAAATATTGATTAACATTTGAAAAATCAGGTTTATTACGAGCTAATTTTTCGACGATTCGTAATGGAATGCAGTTAGTTATTTGCATGCGCATCTCATCGTCTAATGTTCCCCCAGTTCTGCAATGGATATATATCATCAATTTGAGTTTGTCCTTGTAAAGGTTCAAAGATTTCTTAAATTTCTTTTCCATATGTTCACCATAAACTGGATAACTTTTAGCACTGAAATTTTCCAAAGTAGACCTTATTTCTTCGTTTCTGCATAATTCTACTAACTTTTCCAAATGTAATGTGTATAAAGAGAATAAGGACAAATTGGTTGTTTTCCCTATTTTTTTCTTAATCAACACGTCAGCCTCTGCTCTACAAAGATGCTGTGCTCTTTCTAATTCAGCACATTTGCTTACACTTGCTTCGATATCCGAACTTAACTGTATTCGGCCTGATTTTTCTTGTAAAGTTATATTTTTCATCAGTAGCAAATAGCTTTCTTTATTATATTTGATATTTTCATGAAGGATATCGAAAAAGTTTTGATTAGACGTATTTTTGTGCTCAATGTCTGCTCCGTGGTTCAAAAGAAGTAGTAGCATGTATACATTTTTATGAATCATAGAATACGTCATAGCTGTCTGTAGAACATTATTCCTGAACATTTTACATTGAATATGGATTATTGCACCGTGTTTTATCAAAATTTCAGCAATTTCTACTTTATTTTCTGTGCAATCAGTCTTTGCCAGTAAATGCAGGGGTGTACATCCTTCCATATTCAAGGCGTTAGGATTACAACCTAACTTTAAAAGCAACTTGCACATCTCTTTGTTATCATGTTTGCTACAAAGAACATGCAGAGCTGTATTACCTATAATATCTGTTACCAATGGATTAACATTATTTTGAAGCAACCATTTCACTATGTCCAAATTGTTGTATGTAATTGCCATCAGTAGGGGTGTGTTTCCGAACCTGTCCCTTCCTTCCAAATTGGCGCCATGTTCCAGGAGAATTTTAGACATTTTCAATCCATATTTGAACATAGGGGTTATGTGCAGGGCTGTCCTTCCGAATGCATTCCTTTCATTCACATTTGCGCCAATCTTTAGCATACCTCGAAAGATTTCCTCGAGATCAGCAACAATCATTAATTGTAACAGAGTCAAATCATATTCAACGGTTTGTTTCCCGAAATGCTGGAAGTGCGTAACGCAGCTGTTGATATTTTCTACATATTCAAGAAAAAGCAGCACCAAATCTGTTTCTGTAAAAGAAAATCAGGTCTGAAAAATTGTATTTACGCGGTTGTTCTTTGACAGAGATATACAAAATAGAGAATGGTAACTTACATAGTAACTCAGTAAAGCCACCAATCAGTAGTCGCACTACGGAGTTAACTGAATCGAATACACGACCTTCAACGCGCATGTGACAGTATTTTGCGGTATCGATCGCAAAAGCTCCTCACTTTACGTAACAAAAAAGGGTGCTGAGGAAACTCAACACTCTCGAATCCTATTTTAAAAAATGGAGAATAACAGTGAGGATAAGGAAAATCCATGGCAACTTGTAAAAGGAATCAAAAGGAGGAAAACTTCAGAAATCGAACCTATACAACAAATTGAAACTACCAACAGCTTCAGTGTCCTAAACGATGAAGAAAATCCTGTGACAGCACCGAAAATAATTAAACCTCCTCCTATATTTATATATGGAGTAACCAATTATCTTCAAATGGTTTCAAACCTTGCAAAATGTATAAGCGAAAAACACTATACCACGAAAAGTTTACAACATAATA
This sequence comes from Micraspis discolor, assembly GCA_030674115.1. NCBI lineage: Eukaryota > Metazoa > Arthropoda > Insecta > Coleoptera > Coccinellidae > Micraspis > Micraspis discolor. Next base: position 40,807 of record JARTUT010000480.1, read on the forward strand.
TGATCAAAATAAACTGTGACACTGCGGACCATTATAGAGAGCTTATTAAGTTCTTACAAGAAAAAAATATCATACACCATACCTACCAACTAAAAGAAGAACGCTCATATCGCGTAGTAATAAAAAATCTTCACCATTCTATTCCAACCAGTGATATATTCACGGAATTAAACAAGATCGGTCATAAAGTAAGGAACATTATGAACGCCAAAAGCAGGTTTTCGAATGAACCACTTAACGTGTTTTTTGTTGATTTAGAGCCGTCAGAAAATAACAAAGATAAATATAAAGTGGACAGACTGCAAAACGTATTTATTAGAATAGAACCCCTCACAATTCAAAAATTTCATTATCCAATGTACAAGATGTCAATTATATGGTCACTCAACATCATACTGCAACAGACCTTATGCATGTGTAAATGCAGTGGAAACCACGATACTACAAATTGTGAAAAGTCGAAGGAAACACCAGCCACATGTATAATATATTATGTGGTAGAAATCACACGGCCAACTACAAAGGTTGTGAACACTACCAGAACCATAAAAGGCAAGAAAATAATAAAATGAGTAAAACAATCCCAAAATAACCGTATATTCTGAAACTCCCATTAGTAACTTGGGGAAAAATAAACCAAAAAGTAAAGGAAAAAAACAGCTAAGATAAAAGCAACGAAGGAAAAAGTCATCGAAATAAATCATACGCTGAGGCAACAAAAAAAGAGCAAGGTAGCCACTCTACTCATTCTAATTCAGTGAGTGATATTTTGTCAATATTTCTGGATGAATTCAAAAAGTATGTTCAACCAATTAATCCAACAAAATAACATGGTAATGAACATGCTATCAACAGTCAGTAATAAATTGGTACATCCATGGGTAAATTTCTAAGAATAGGTTTATGGAACGCCAATGGGTTGGTCCAGCATAAAGATGAAGTATCAATATTTCTTAGAAATTCACATTGACATCCTTCTGGTAAGCGAAACTCATTTTACTAGAAAAACATATTTCAAAATCCATAACTACAGTACATACAATACTAATCACCCTGATGAAAGAGCCCATGGAGGCACTGCCATTCTAATCAAAAATTCAATTGAACACCACGAAGAACTGAAATTCCAGGAACAACATTTACAAGCAACTACAATACAGGTAAAGTCTTTACCTTATGACCTGACCATATCGGCTGTCTATTGTCCACCAAAACATAATTTGAAAGAACATCAATATACTGAATATTTCAAAACTCTCGGTAATAGATTTATTGCAGGCGGAGATTACAACAGTAAAAATGTCAAATTCGGGTCAACATTAATAACTACCAGAGGCAGAGAAATGCTAAAATCAATTGAATCATGCAAATTTACATATGCTAGCTCATTCTAGATTTTTTTGTCATGAATGGTATCAATCATTCATATATCGATATAAAATCCAGCTATGATTGGTCCTCGGATCATTCACCAATAATCCTGACAGTCGGAACCTCTATCCAACAGAAGCAATTCTCACCAAAACTGCACACAATAATAAAACAGATTGGAATGAATATCGGAAAATAATAGAGAAATCCATAGATCTAAATATTAACTTAAAAACAACTGAAGAAATCGAACGAGCTGCAGAAACCTTCATTGAAAAATTACAGTCAGCTGCTAGATACTCCACCTCAGAAATTAAAATACAAAAGATAGTTAGGGATGTTCCCCTAGAGATAAAGATATTAATATCAGAAAAAAGAAGGGCAAGATCGAAATGGCAGCGAACGCATACGCCGAAGGACAGAAAAATTTACAACGATCACTGTAAAAAATTAAAAACAAGACTCAGAGAGATAAGAAATGAGGATATTAAAAATTATATCGGAAATCTATCAAGACCAGATAATTCCATATGGAAACCTATTAAATCAAACAACAAACAAATATTTCCCATACCCCCTGTACGAAGAAGTTGTAACGACCCCTGGGCAAAAAATGACACCGAAAAAGTAAATGTGTTCGCTGAACATTTATTTTCTGTTTTTCAACCTTTTGACGACATTATAGATCAAGAAATAGAATCTAGCTTGTCTGAACCAATATCGCTAACAAAGTTTCTAAAATATTTCAAAACTAAAGAAATTGTGAAAGAAATCAATCTACTTGAATTGAAGAAGTCGCCAGGTATTGATTTAATAACTTCACAAATGTTAAAGGAACTACCCAAAAAAGGATTTACTTACTTAACATATATTTTTAATGCAGTTTTAAGAACAGGATATTGGCCTAAATGTCTTAAAATAGCAAAGATCATTATGATACCTGAGCCAGGTAAAAACCCATCAGAAGTTTCTTCATACGGACCAATAAGTCTATTACCAATTATTTCGAAAACTCTTGAGAAGCTTATCCTCCGGAAATTACATTCAGAGTCCTCTTTATTTGAAAAATTACCTAACTATCAATTCGACTTTAGGGAGGGTCATTCAACAATACAGCAAGCTCATCGTATTGTCCAGGTAATAAACAAAGCCTTAGAAAACAAAGAATATTGCAACGGTGTCTTTTTAGATGTAAAACAAGCATTTGATAAGGTCTGGCATGCAGGTTTACTTTATAAGATTAAAAAATTATTACCTACAGCATTCTTCCCCATTCTAAAATCCTATCTTAGTGATCGAACATTTCAAACCACGATAAATACTGAATCATCTAATAAATATTCAATCAACGCAGGAGTCCCGCAAGGAAGTGTTCTTGGTCCTATACTATTTCTGCTATATACTTCAGATTTACCAATTTCAAGTGATACAACACGGTAAAAAAAAAAGAAGAGACCTCACCAGGGGGTTGAGCTCTCTTTATACCTGTCAAAGCTAGTGAACCATTGAAGAGCAACCCATTTGCGGAATGGGATGAAATGAAACAAATATTTCCGTCATTGTACAAATATGCAATTCAGTATTTGATTGTTGTTGCTACATCGGTGCCAAGTGAAAGCCTATTTTCCAAGGCAGGAGCAACAATATCAAAGTCCAGAAACAGACTGTCCCCAACCTAACTGGAGCAATTACTGTTTTTAGAAAATTTGGATGCAAAAGATTTTTTTGTTTAATATTTTGACATGTATATTTGGAATAAACAGAATGAAAATCTATCCTAACGATCTTTTCTTATTGATTCTATAAATAAAATATATATAGCGTACTTCAATATTCATAATTTGGATATCAAAAAAGTTATTCAATTCACTCCTGAACTGAATACAGCATAGCTGGTTTAGAGAGATCTAAAAACAAATTGAAAAATTAACATCAAACATATTAGCAATACCTCTGCTAACTTTCAATCAATAAATCAGTGTTATTGTTAAAATAGCAGTATATAGATAAACTTAAGCCATTTTTCTTTATGAATTTCTATGAAATCTTAAATGTATCGATATGAGTAAGAGTAGGTATCGATACTTTGGTTCCGATACATAAGTAGGTGTCGAAACATGATTCGAGTACTACTTAAATGAGTAGGTATCGATACCTTGCTGGTATCGGAACATCCCTAGGTACAGACTGAAATATATCGTGGGTTTAAATCTATGGGATGTTCAAAAGTGGTGAATGGTTTATTTCTATTTGGGTGTTAGTGGGGACACATTGGGAATATTGAACAGATTTGTTATTTCCATCGCTTCCAGCAAATTTAATTTCAGGTCTTTCTCGCATTTGTAAAGGATTTTAAAATTTACGATATCCATATGATGTTCTTCAGTCTCGATTTGATCATAAACTGCGGACTGTTTACCTGATTTCAGATGTTATTTTAATCTGGTCTCAAAATTTCTACCGGTTTGACCTACATATGCAGCGTTGCAATTTTTACAACAGATTTTATAAACACCTGAACTTTTCTCGGGTTCAAGTTTGGATTTTGAGTTATATAATATTTTACCTAGGTTTGGACGTCCTGAAAATGCTGTTTGAAATCAAGTTTAGAAAAATAATTTTGGATTTGGATTGATAATTCTCCGAAATAAGTGATATGTATGAATTTATTAGTAGGTTTTTCTGTGGTAGTGTAAAGCATATTAATGGTTTTCAGTTTTCTTTTGTTTTCAATTAGTTTGTTTACTAGGGATCTCGGAAAATCATTATTAGTTGCAATTTCTTTGATTTTATCAATTTCAGATTGTAAGTTAGCGTTCGATAAAGGTATGGTGAATGCTCTGTTGATCATAGATTTTAGAGCTGCTAGTTTATGATTTTCAGGACTGAAGGAATCATATGGTATTATGGCTTCTGAGTATGTGTCTTTTCGGTAGATGTTTAAGTCGAATGTGTTTCTATCTCTACTTATGGTCAAATCTAGAAAGTTAATCGATTTGTTGCATTCATTTTCCAATGTAGATTTTATTTTGGAGTGAAGTGAATTGAGGAAGTCAAAAAACATTTTATTTGTCTATTTGTTCCGTTGAATCCTACTATAATATCATAAACATACCGGAACCAGAAAATGACGTGTTTTTTTTTTTTTTTGATAGGTCATTTGCTTTTATGAATTCATTTTCAAGGTGATTCATGAATAGATCTGACAATAATGGGCTCAAGGTGATCCCATCAGTAAACCTGAATTTTGAAAATATAATTTGGATTCGAATTTGAAGTAATTTTGGGATAGGCAAATTGAAAATAACTCCTGAATTTCTGAAATTAAGAGGGTTAACTTTATTTTTACGAAGTGACTCGCCAACTAGGGGTAAACATTCTTTTGCTGGAATGCTAGGGTTCATATTTTCTACATCAGAAGATATTAATTTCATATTTTTCTGTGCTGTTTATTTTAGATAATCTAAAATATCTAAAATAAACATAATAATAATAAATTTCAGAAATTCAGGAGTTATTTTCAATTTGCCTATCCCAAAATTACTTTAAATTCGAATCCAAATTATATTTTCGAAATTCATGTTTACCGATGGGATCACATTTGAGCCCATTATTGTCAGATCTATTCATGAATCACCTTGAAAATGAATTCATAAAAACAAATGACCTATCAAAAAAAAAAAGAACACGTCATTTTCTGGTTCCGGTATGTTGATGATATTATAGTAGGATTCAACGGAACAAATAGACAAATAAAAATGTTTCTTGATTTCCTCAATTCAATTCACCCCAAAATAAAATTTACATTGGAAATTGAATGCAACAACGCGATTAACTTTCTAGATTTGACCATAAGTAGAGATAGAAACACACTCGACTTTAACATATACCGAAAAGACACAAACTCAGAAGCCATAATACCATATGATTCCTTCAGTCCTGATAATCATAAACTGGCAGCTCTGAAATCTTTGATCAACTGAGCATTCACCATACCTTTATCGAACGCTAACTTACAATCTAAAATTTATAAAATCAAAGAAATTGCTACTAATAATAATTTTCCGAGATCCCTAGTAAACAAACTAATTGAAAACAAAAGGAAACTGAAAACCATTAATATGCTTTACACTAAAACAGAAAAACCTACTAATAAATTCATGCATATCACTTATTTCGGAGAATTATCAATCCAAATCCAGAATTATTTTTCTAAACTTGATTTCAAAACAACATTTTCAGGACGTCCAAACCTAGGAAAAATATTATATAACTCAAAATCCAAACTTAAACCCGAGAAAACTTCAGGTGTTTATAAAATCTGTTGTAAAAATTGCAACGCTGCATATGTAGGTCAAACCGGTAGAAATTTTGAGACCAGATTAAAGGAATATCTCAAATCAGGTAAACAGTCCGCAGTTTATGATCATATCGAGACTGAAGAACATCATATGGATATCGTAAATTTTAAAATCCTTCACAAATGCGAGAAAGGCCTGAAATTAAATTTGCTGGAAGCGATAGAAATAACAAATCTGTTCAATATTCCCAATGTGTCCCCACTAACACCCAAATAGAAATAAACCATTCACCACTTTTGAACATCCCATAGATTTAAACCCACGAAATATTTCAGTCTGTACCTAACACCAGAAGATGGTTTAACAACCGAAACCGGTCGTGTAATAGTATTAATAAAGTGAAAATTAGACAAAAATAATTGTTTTCTTTTAATATTCAAGATGGATTTTCACAAAATAAATGAGTCATCAATTCATTCTATTAGTTTGAAATGTGTTCATTTACACAACGGCACTAAATATAGCTCAATACCAGCTAGCTATTCAATCAGTTTAAAACATATTGATATTAGAAACCTTATCTTTCCATTAAAAAAATGCAAATTTGAAGAACATCAGTGGTTCGATCTGAAATAGGCAGAGATATAGAGTGGGAGAATTATCTTCGAGATGCGAGAAGTGGCTGATTTTTCGTCCTTCATTTTTATACTTTCGGTTCATTGACGTAGAAAGCAGTGTATCTGAGGGATAGTAGTTGGTATAAAATGAAAATGAAATGTACAGAGCATATCAATTTCTTAGATAAATCTTTAGCTTCCGAATCTATACTCAGAATATCAGTCCACACTGTAATCATATTAACTGATTTTGGGAATCTAAAATGAATCATATTACTGTGGAAAGTAAACAACAAGCCACAGAGCAGATAAACAATGCCATGCAGTATGATCAGTCGGATAATTTCAATAAAAACTTACGTATAAAATGATAGTCCCTCGACCTTCTTTGTTTTATAGTTTTTACACGTTTTAACTATACAAAACATGTTAAAGTATCGGAGTATCTATCAGCACAGTGTAAAATTTGGGCAATTTCTAACTCACCTGACAAGTATGTCAACCTAGAACAGCTGACTACGAAAGTATAAAAATGGTCGAAATTTGACATAAGAATTCAGCCACCAATTTTGGATGCGCAGTGGTCAAAGCATATTCTTCCCACTCTATATCTCTGGTTCTTTTACACAACGGCACTAAATATGGCTCAATACCAACTAGCCATTTAATCAGTATAAAAAATGATATTTGAAACCATATCCTTGCATTAAAATAATACAACGGTTTCATTGGTTCGATTTGCAATAGGTCTTCGTACTTCTTAACCAAAAAGGTAGGGATGTGTATCCATTTAAAAAACATCGATTATTAACATAGATTAATTTTAGAGTTGTTGATTATATGGATTAATCGGATTCTCGTTATTTAGTTATAACTGTCAACAGTGTGCGTCAAAATTGTGGAAAAAATTAATTTTCCCAGAAGAAAAATATTGGGCAACAAAATTATGAAGCAGGTCTATATTTTTTTATAATTATTATTATTATTATTAATACAAATACAAGAGTTGAGACATAAGTCTATAAACTCAAAAGAAATATAAATTGAAAATTAAAATGTTCACATACTGAATAAAAATATGAAACCATGACAAATTAAATAAAACTACTAATTAACGGCTCTCCATCTGTCGTAGGAATTCTTGAAACAGTTGACCGAAGCGGCTCCAACAATCTCAGGCGGCAAACGATTCCAGGTGTCAAACACTCTATTAGAGAGGAAGTTTTGGCGTTGTGATGTTCTAAAGCTCTCTTTCGAAAGCTTATATCTATGTCCCCTAAGATGGCCTGAATTCAACTTAAACATACCATTGATCCCATCTCCAAAATGTCCTCGCAATGATCGGTAAGTCAGGAGCAAATCCCCTCTCTCGCGTCGATCGCGGAAGCTGGTTAGTTTGAATATTTCTAGTCGACGCGTATAAGATGGTCTATCAAGCCCATAGGGAAAACGAGTCATCCACCTCTGAATAGACTCAAGCATGGATGCATCGCGCACCGTGGATGGCGACCAGACCGGACCGACATACTCCTGGATGGGCCTCACATATGTGGTAAGAAGGGTCCGAATAGTATTAACATCACCGCCCTTGAACATTTTGTAAATACAGTATGCTGATCGCTTAGCCTTTGCACATACATAAGAAATATGTTCGGACCACTGCAGATCCTCGGTGATCACCAGGCCCAGATCACAGTGACTGGCCACCACCTTCATGGGTTCACCATCAAGGTAATATGTCATACGCGGATTTCTTCTCCCTATATGAAGGACGCAGCACTTTTCCATACTCAGGGGTAACCCCCACTCATTACACCACTCACAAATAACATCCAGATCACACTGCAGACTGCCAGCCTCGGAGATGGGATAGTTATAGATCTTGGTGTCATCGGCGAACATTGAGCATGTAGAGCGAAGGAGACTAGGCAGGTCAGAAGTGAATAGCAAAAACAATAAAGGGCCCAGTATGGATCCCTGTGGCACCCCAGAAGTAACCAGCACATCTGCAGAAAAAGATTCACCGACTCTAACCTTATATGATCGATTTGATAGGAAAGCTCCTATCCAAGACAGAATCTCACCTCGGATGCCCAGATGTTGCAGTTTGTGTAGTAGTCTCCGATGAGGAACCTTGTCGAAGGCTCTAGTGAAGTCCAAGTACAACACTTCAATCGGCAATCCCAAATCCCAAGCTTTTGTCCATTCATTAACACAGCTCAACAAGTTCGTCAGAGTTGATCGTCCAGTGAGAAAACCATGTTGAACTACAGGAATAAGTTCGTGTACAGAAGCAAACTGCACAATATGATCGTAGACTATCCTCTCAAGCACCTTAGACACGGTAGAGAGGAGGCTAATTGGCCTATAATTTTGGCGGACAACTTATCTCCTTTTTTAAAAACAGGGTCACCGAAGCCACCAGCCAGTCACCAGGAATCCTCGAAGTCTTCATAGAACAGGAAAAAATCTCCGCCAAGGGTGGAGCCAAGGCGTCGGCACACTGCACCAGCAATGAACCAGATAAACCATCCAGACCAGGAGCAGCATCAACCCTCACTCGCTTCAGATGATCTCGGACTAGCTCTACGTTTATCTGAACACTGGTAATACCAGATTCACAACGCGGCAATCGAATGTCTGGCAGAGCACCACCAGGCTCAAGGGAAAGGAAGAGGCAAATTCCTCGGCCAAAACACCAGCGGCCTCAACAGCATTATCGCACAGCTTATTGAGCTTATTACGAATCATGGGTACATCGACTTTTCCAGTCATAAAGGATCTCACGTATTTAAAAAACCTCTTTCTGTTCCCCGAAGCTACAACACTCTTCTCATAACTGTCCTTTGAGCGCCTTATTTCACGTGTAACCTCAGAAAAGGTACGATGCGTTCTATAATCTTCATCAGATCCAGTGCGTAGATATTCCTGCCACAAGGCTTCTTTTCACCTCACCATCCTCAGAACACAACTGTTAATCCACGGTCTCACTTTATTATATTTGGACGTATATGTTGCTGTGCAGCATTCAACCACGCCGTGAAGTATGCCCAGGAAACTCCTCCACTTCCTCTCCACATCATCGCCACCGCAGACAGCAGACCAATCGGTAGTCAACAGCATATCAGACACTTTGTTGTAATCTACGCGCTTGATGACCTTGGTAGAGCTTGTGTTAGTTGGAAGATTGAACTGAAATTCTGTGGCAAGAGTGAGATGGTCAGAACGTCCGAAGAGTGGTAGGTACTCGACATCCGAGATAAGGTTACGATCGGAGACAATAAACAGGTCAAGCAATGACGGTACCTGGCCAGATCGAAACCTTGTGGGACGATCAATAACCTGCTGGAAGGCCGAACTTGAAAAAAGCTCCGCAAACGAAAAGGAAGGAGAATTAACAGAAGGCATACTAGTTAGAGGCCATTTTAAATCAGGGCAGTTGAAGTTCCCGCGATGAAGATGTTTCCGGTTTCAGTCATCAAATCTGATAAAAATCCAACGAGCTCAAGGTCGTCCAGACAGGGGGCGTGGGCGATAGATACAACCAAGACATAGGGAAAGTTGTGCACTGGAAATATTGATGAAAAGATTACCAATGTTAGGCCATGAGTTGCGAGTCACCTTTATTCGAAACGATTGAGTAATGGAGCTATTTACATAAATGCAGACACCACCGTACCCCACGGTCTCGCTGCTATCATCTCTATACAAGGTGTAATTTGGTATGGAGAAGGTGTGGTCGCCGACAGCTGGTTTAAGCCAAGTTTCAGTGAACAAAAGAAAACAAGGTTTGCGATCCTGAACATACGTTAGTATTTCCGAAAACTTGGATGAAAGTGACTGAACATTGCTATAGACTACTGGCCATGTGACGAACTTATTTAGTTTTTGACTAGTACTCGACCTAGAGGTTGTTTTTGGTACAATTTTGGGGCTCCCGCACATACTTTATGGTCAGGGTATCATCACCGCCCGATTGTCTCCTCCTCAGCTCCCTCGAAGATCATTAATCTCCATCAACTGAGCTTTAGTCTGATCACTCTGAATAATGACCTTCCTAAATCTTGTGTTCGCATGTAACCGAGATTTATTTCTCAAGATGTTCTTCACAATTTCTGAACTAGAAAAACTCATCTTCAACCAGCGTGGGCGCGTTTTGTCTCTCGAGGGTAACCTTACCACATCAACCAGATATCGACTAGCAGAGCCAATAATACAGTCAGCCAGTTCAGCTCCCACAGCTTCATCACAAGATTCATCCTCCCCACCGGAAGGTTCAGCGCTATGATGTTATGAGACCTCCTCACTCTCTCCATAATCTCCGAAAGATCAGCAGACGACGGACCAGCCGCAGACGCACCAGAAGCAACCCTCTCTTGCAGCATAGCAACCTCCCTCGAGACGTGAGACACCCGGTTCGATAAGTCCTCATGATCACGGTGTATAGAATCAATATCTGATCTATCCAATTTTAATGCAGAATCATGCTGTGACAAAATCTCCTCATGTCTCTGAAGCACAGCACCGCACCTCTTCAATTCCGCAAACAGATCCCTCTGTCCGCCCTCGATACGCTGAATTGAGGACGACATAGACTTCATCATTTCCATGAGGGCGTTGAAGTGCTGAACAGTGATAGGCTCGTTCGCAAAAGCCCCCTCCCCGGGACCACCAGACCCAACGTTCGAGCATGGCAATACACGCGAACTGGAAGAATTACTACGCAACCGACGATCGCCCCCGATCGAACAAGAAGGACAAATCCACCCTTCACCCGTCTCTCTGATGGACCGCAAATCGCGGTCAGCGAGATCAGTGCATCCAGAATGGAAACATTTACGGCATTTAGTACAGGAAACCGACCCAGCAGAACCCGAGATGGCGTCGCCACATCCAGGGCAATTTTTAGGCATCTCTACCACAGATCAACACCACAATCACCGCTAAAAAATCAATAGTGGGCCAAAGGAAACAATTATAGACTCTTCACTTTCATGGGCAGTTATGAAAGACTTACACAATGGATAAAGGTATGCCACGGATAAAGGATAAGAGAGATGGAGCCTAACAACAAGTGCGCGAGTAGGATGGATCACCTCAGTGCAACCATAAACAGCCTGTATCCACAGCAGCAAGCGCTCCGCGGATTAACCCTCCACGCGAGCACAGAGAGATCACGTTTATGCAATTATGGTCGCCCTGTATCTGCAACGGCAAGCGCTCCGCGAAATATCCCTCGCAAGGTCAACAGCATACGCTAAAAGACGTTGTGCCAAGCCAATCAGAAACAACTTCATCGAATGACAGAAATTTGAATGACAAGAGACAGATTCGATATTCCCGCGCAATCGTTAAAATCCCGCGCTAGCTAGACCTGTCAGTTAATCTGTTAGCGCCATTTTATGCGAATCTTTTAGTATACCTTTGTGCGATTCTTTTGCAATCTTGCGATAAAATCGATATTACGAGTGGACTGAAGATTATAGAAGAAAAGAAGAAGTGTTACTGCTAACTCAAATAGTTATGGATAATCAAAGGTTAGTGTCCTATACTTATGAAAAAATTCCCATGTGATATCTGATTAGCAATTATTATTGCTGATTCTTTTCGATTAGTTACAATATATTATATTACTCTATTATATAGAAAAGTCAAGCTTAACATGTATGATACTTATAATAATTTATACTTATCTAATATCTTGTATATTTTGTAGAGACCCTAAACTATTTTGTCAAACGTGCGAAAAATATTTTGTTTCTTCAGGAGTTAGAAACAGGCATGTCAAAATACATCATCCTGAAATTTCTATAGAAACTCAAAAAAGGAAGCGTATTATTTGTCCTTTATGCAGAAACGAGCCGTTTTCACATCATCAAGATCTTGTCAAACATTTAACGAGTCATCACTAAGTAAGGATAGAATCTTCAGATTTAACATTTGCAAACTTGAAGAATTCTTAGCATGGAAAGCCCTAGAGAATAGAGATGTGGATTACGCATGTAGAACATCTGGCCCACAAAATTATGTATATGAATGTAACAGGAGTGATGCAAAAGGTAGGTATCATCAATTTAATCAAACTTTGATGATATCTATTGTATGGATATTCATTTCAGGATTTGTGTCTACCTGTACACAATGTAAGCTCAAAGCAGGAGGAACTATAAAAATGACTGGAGTATGCCCATCAAGGATTGAGTTCATGTTTTAGGAAATGGTACTTTTGTTGAACTATGGTATAAATTCATATTTATCAATATTTATAATTACAGGAGATGTGAAAGTACATTATGTAAAAACACATGTAGGACATGATGATGAACTTAAGTAGTAAGAGACTTTCGAAGGATGAAGAAAAAAATTTGGTAGACCAATTGATGGCAGGTGTTTCAACAAATAGGATTTTGAAAGATTCTAGGAAATTGGAAGACGATGATATCAAAAGAAAAAAATTTATTGACCAATAAAGATTTGACCTACTTAAGAAAAAGTTCAACATTGATAAGCGTAGGCATCCAGATGATATGATTGCTACATATTTAAAAGTTGAAGAATGGAATCAGCATGGGCAGAATTTTGGTTTTTTGTTCAAAAAAATTGGTGAGAAGTAACCACATATCAATAATAGTTTTGCATGTTCCACAGTTATTGTTATGTATCACCAAGGTCAGTTTCATACTCACTTATGGCAGTTTGCATCTTTTTTAACATCAAATAAGGCTTGTAACCAAGAATACCTGAGGAGGTATTATTATATTAGGAATTTTATCGATGATTAGAAAAATGGTGCAAACGACCATATACATACTATTTTCTGAAGTAATTAATTAAGGAAATGTAGATGTTATCTGTTGGAGTTTTTATTAAATTATTATTAGATGGTGCTGGTAAAAGTTGAATTGGTTTGTTTTAATAGGTGAAGAGTATCCAGATCTGCATGATATGGATTTTGCAGTAGCATATATGAACGGTGTAATGGAGAAAAAACTCAGAGATCATAAAAGAGTTATATGTGTAGATGGAACCCATGGAACGAACCAAAAAAATTGGGAGTTGACTACAATGTTAGTAAAAGATGAAATGAATGAAGGATTTCCAATCGCATTCTTAATCAGTAATAGAAGAGACCAAAAAATTCAAGAAATCTTTTTAAATGCACTGAAGTCCCGATTGGGTGGACCAATTGAAGCAGAATATATTATGAGTGATGATGACCCGAAATATCACAACGCATGGGTAAAAGTTATGGACCCACACAAGAAAGCAAGAAGACTTCTATGCACATGGCATGTTGTCAAAAATTGGAACATCCAGGGTCGAATGAAAATAAAAAGACGAAAATATACGTAATGGAATGAAGTCAGAGATGAGGAAGATACTACAAGAAACCAACCCTTTGAGATTTGAGGAGTTGAAAAATAGATACCTGAAATACTTAGAAGATGAAGGTGAAAGTGATTTCCTAAAGTATTTGACCACGTGAGTAAATATCATATATATGCTTATTTTTCTCAGTATGTTAAATTTCTCTATTATGAAAGAAAATACAGTAGCAAAAATTGATACTTTGCAGATATTACTTCCAACACCAAGAGAGGATAATGATGTGGGCACATTGCTATAGGATGAATGCTGGAATTAACACCAACATGGCCATCGAGAGTTTGAACAAATATTTGAAATATAATAAAATGAATGGGAAACAAAATATAAGGTAAAATATCAGATTTATGTTCTTAAATACTTACTCTTATGAAAATCAAATCCAGAGTTGAGCAGCTACTAGATATACTTGAAGAAATTATTGAAGAGAAAATGTGGAAGACGATCATCCAACACGAGAGGCCAACTGCGAATAATTATCAGAGTAGAACTAATATGGACGCTCACAAGAAGGCAGAGATTATGAAAGATGGAGTGGAACTTCTTGAAGATGGGAATTTCAAAGTCAAATCTACTTCAGAGATAAATAAACATTACAATATTTTATCAAATGAAGTATGTGATGAAGATTGTCGAACAGGTTATTGTAACGAATGCAAGATATGTTTACATCGATACAGGTGCAACTGTTCTAGTAACAGTGTGAAAACTGTGCTATGTAAACATATTCATGCAGTGGCCATGTTCAGGCAGAGGAGCGATTCCATTTCAGGTGTAGTCAATATCGAAGAGGATAATGATTTAATAATCAGTGTACCATCAACAAGCAGTGAACATTACAAAATGATGTACAATACTTCATCCGAGAGACATGCAGTACCAGTACCGAGACCACTTCCCAAGATCATAATACATCATCGAATTCAAGGCAACAAGAAGTAATCTCATTTCTGAATCTTGTTATTATTTAAAAAAAAAAACTCAATTTTTAGATCGCTTTGGAAGAACTAAATCATTATGCTAAACTCCTTGATGTAGAGCAAGTGAAACATCTTACATCAATTGCAAAAACATTGGTAGGGAGCAAAGAACAAACAAGTAGAAAGAGGAAACTTGATAAACAAACCTACTACCCAATTAAAAAATAGGTAATCATATAATATACAAATATGTCAAATCTTTTAAACTTAAATTCAAAGTTTATTTCTGAGTCTCTTATGTACTCTCACATTAACTACAATTCAGTAGACTTCTGGTCTTGTCATTTTCATTTATTTTCTCCCATGTTATTGAATTGATCATCAAATTTATTCCCAGTATTGTTCTTAGAATACAGGACCAGAGATGAGCAGAAAAATGATGAAACAACAGAGGAGGGAGGTTTAGTGGATTCAAGCCCCACACTAACTGCAGCAATGCAGATGCCCAGCTGCGAGGATGGCTGAGAAGCTTTCTTCATACCTCTTGGGCAGAAAAAAAAAAAAAAAAACCAGAAATTGCAAAAATGTAGGCAACAATTTGATGTGATGTATCTAAATGCTTTTTGCATGAATTATTGAAATAAAAAATTCCACTTATTTAGTGTTATTACTATTTAATCCTTTTAACTTTCAATCATTGGCTTATGAAATATATCTTATCACCTGCAATTTCTTGATTTATTTGATATAATTTATTTTCTATACTTATAATTTAGAGACGATGAAGTGTTGAATTACATCGCCATTATGGGGTGATATCTAAATTTAAAAAAAATAGGTCATTGAATTTTTAGAATCTATGTAAATTAATAATTAACAATTGAAATAATAATTTTCTCTACTTTTAATTTGTGTTGTTTTGGATAAATGTTCGACATAACAGCCTGGTGAATTTCTGTTTCAATTTTGTTGAGGGATAATCAAAAACATACAATTGAATAAAAGCCAACTAATTCTCAATTTATTAGATATTTTGTCATAATTAATTTATAGCTTATAAGTGAGCATTCCTGACAAATATTTCATCAAGGTCAGAATGATAAAGAAAAATTGCATTTCAAAATATAATTCAATTCGAAAATACATGGGAAAAAATATTTAAATAGATAGTATATCAAAATAATACTAATTCACAAGAAAAGTACACAATATACCATTAACCCAGCTCAGCCCTGTAAGGAAACTTTCAAACGAAGATTTGAAAAAGGGCTCAGTACTCAGACCAACGAATAATGTTTTTATGCTATGTTCCCTTATGATCAAATAACCTAAACAAAAAAATCTTATTAACAACATGTCATGTACACAATAGTCTCCTGTTATCTTGTTCGTGATGAATTTAAATATTTGAGATCATTATCACTTGTCAAATATTGTGCCTTATTCATCCACTCAATTTTGATTAAGTGCAATCAAAAAATTTCCCTGGTTCATATCATCTAATATCGATATCTTATTTGCTTCATCACCTCTCCTGTACCAATGATAGATTTGAATGTACGTTTCAACAGAAAGTACCATTTTTTAAAAACACATGGTCACACTCCTATCATTTGAATACTTTCTCCAGTTTTGTATAGAAAGCAATAGGTTCTGAAATTTAAAGACATACAGTAGATATCACAAAGTTGAATTAAAATATTTAGTACCTCTATATCACACCTATTATAGTTGAACACAAAAATGTTTAGACTGGTTCTACTACATGTATAATCTATAGCTTATTATCTTGAGCTAGGAATTCTTCATAGTTTTGTTACTTCATTTCTGAAGATTCTATTCTCACTTCAAGATGAATGCTCCAACCTTTCACAAGATTTTCATGGAGCGGAAATTGTTTCTTTCTGCAAAATGCACAAATTGTGCTTAACTTTTTTATTTTCCAGTTCCATTTCAGATAACATGATTTTTTTTTCGACAAAATAGATTGTCTTCCCTAGAATGTCATGAAATTATAAAAAAAAGGAGTAAGTATAAATTTTTATAAATACCTTCGATTTTCCATGACTAATTCAATATGAAAGTAGTATAAGCATGCAATAAAAAATCCATTTCGTTTTCTATAATCCATTAGAAATTAAAAAAAGTCAGTAAAGTTATCAATTTGAATAAATATTAGATTTTTCAAGGAAAAAGTTATTTACACATGTCACAACTGACGGATCAGTCATTTGCGAACATGTGACTCTGTTCGGACACCGTCGGCCTGTTTCGGTTGCAGTTGTTTCTGATTGGCTTGGCACAACGTCTTTTTTAGCGTATGCTCAAGGTCAACCGACCCGTCCTGCGAACGTATGCGCCGCTGTATTGCACCGGTCGGGTGCGCCGATAAGAAATTAAACACAACAAGTAAATAACGTAAATTAATGCGATAAATGAATCCCTTCAACCACTTTAAACCCCAAAAAATAACTGCCCGATGAAATAAAAATAATGAATTACCTGGTAGGAAAATAACAACTGAAAACACACCGTAATAACTAAATGAATGTTGAGAGCTCGAATCAACACGTCAGTTCGCAACAGTGAACACACGAATTTGTTTTGCTTTCACCAAATTTTTATGCATACTTGGAGGATTTTTTTCCCTGTGCTATACTCATCAACACTCTAAAATTTTTGAGTTGGGAAAGTGGGACATGTGCTACTTTTATAGCAAGGTTTTTGTATCTGCTGATTTTATTTATGCTTAAATTATTGATATTTAAGGTTGTGTTTCATTTTGTATATTTGTTAAAAATATTTTAAAGGGTTTATCTTTAGAATTTATATGTTTTTTTTTAAACTGCTGTATCAGATGTTCACCTTGGCCTGTGAAATCCATTCTTTAGTCCAGTAAAGGAAGGGCTGAAATCACTTTTTCTCGGAAGAAGCTGCATTTTTGATATGTTGATTTTTATAACGAGAGAAACATATGGTCAAAAATGCAGGTGTTAAAATTTTCAGGAACATTGGAAAACTCTTGAAAATATAGAGAAAAATATGGCTTTTCTGATACTTTCGAGAATTAGAAGGTTTAGTAAGAAAATTTAGAAAGCACTGACGTGAGGTCAGATTGCTTTGGCGCTCTTGTTGAGCTACTTGCGAGTAAATATTCAAACCTTAACAAATCTATAAGCTCTCTGATCGGGTGAACAATAGTCTTTTTCCGTACTATGGGACAATGTGATGCAAATATGAAAACCTAATGAATAAACAAACCTTTATCTCAATTTGAAAATAACTACTCATAATTTTCACCAAATTTTGTTCTATGCTTCTCCTAAAAACTTGCGTCATTGCTTTTCTGAGTTTTGACAACGCCATCAAATTCTTTCTCTATGATAAAAATTTTTGATTAATATTACGTCTGTGCTTTTCTGAGTTTTGACAACGTCATCGACATCGAATTCTACCTCTATGAATTCTATGAAAATTTTTATTGATATTACGCCAACTGACACTGATATCTAGGTCCGCAAGTTGTCAAACGAATATCGATCTGTGATGGCAAATCTTTCAATGACAAAGCTCGGACTTCATGACATTTCTATTTTTCTCTCGAGTAAATGAAAAAATGATCATATCTTCAGAAGGGGGAGAAGCTACGACAATGAACTTTGAGGATGAGTAAGATATCGGTAACCTCAATATATATACGGATTTTTATTTAAATCTAAATCAAGTCCTAGGAGATATTAAGTATTGAAAATTTTTTTTTTGGGAATTCTTTTAAAATCTTCTAGCGTGACGATTTCTGTGAAATTTTGCAAGCCATTTCGTTTCAGCCTCCCTCAATAACATTCCAAGTATCAACTTGATCGGATGGATATTCTAGTAGTTATTGAGGAAAAAAAATTTCAGATGCTCATAACTACTGAACCATCTGACGGATTTGGCCCAATAACGAACTTGACCGAGATATTTGGACAATTAACCTATTCTGAAAATATGAAAACTCTAGCTGATTCCTTTTGGATGCTAGAGAGGATACGGCCGGCCGGACAGACTCAACTTTCGCCACGAATTCTTCATCAGGGAGTCGAACCCAATCGATTGAGACCATTTTCGGCCCTATATTCCAAAATTACAGACATTCGGGCAAAATGATAGGCACTCTGTTCGGGTGAACAAGAGCGCCAAAAAGTTCTAAACAATTCTAGTCCAAATTATGTACTTTACCGTTCTCGGAAGTGATTTTGTATACTGATTATTAAGGTATTTCTCTAATGCGGCGATAACAGTGAATTCGAAATTTGGCGCCTACTGCAAAACCGAGCGGTCCTAGACATCTGAAGTACTAGAACAGGGGTAGGATTCAGCACAAGTTGTCTGGAGAGTGTGATTTGAAATTCTTGATCTATTAGAATGAATAACAGCTCGCTTGGGATATCAATAACATGTAATCATTGGGTTTAAACTCATTAGTTTGAAATCGATATTTCAGTGACGCATTGAAATGAATAATTGCCCCACCAAAATTTTATTTTCTCAAATAACTCGTTGACGGGATTTTGAATACTTACAAGAACAGATCATTAATTAGTTAGATATGGGGAAAACTTTCTCATCAATAATACTTTCATAAAAAAATATAAAGAGAAATATAGTAATGTCATTATCATCGAACAACATCGTGGGAAGCAACCGGTTTTCTTTTACAAATCTCCCAATTTAATGGAGCTTAGTAAAGATTGGCTTTTAATCCCGATTCTCTCAGTAATTATCAAAAAAAATTTATTTTAAGGATAGCTGGTCTTATTCTTGTTTTTATTTATTCACATTTGTTTAAGGTATTCTGTCGCTGTAATGGAAAATGTGAAATGTACAAGGTTTTGCAAAATGCGTAACGGCATAACTTGTGAA
Source organism: Micraspis discolor (assembly GCA_030674115.1). NCBI lineage: Eukaryota > Metazoa > Arthropoda > Insecta > Coleoptera > Coccinellidae > Micraspis > Micraspis discolor. The sequence goes on from JARTUT010000480.1 coordinate 60,307, forward strand.
ATTGTCTCTGATCTGACAAACATAATATAAATGAACTCTGATGTCGACGAAGACGACTGGGATCTAGATGACGCTGAGGGAGATGATATTTATTCATTTAATTGAAGAATTATTAGTAGAAATGAAAAAGTTCTTCCTGATATTATTCAGAGCTGTGCCAAAGCATTGTGCTTAGTGCTCGTGAAAGCACTCTAAGCACTTTAGTGCTTCCGAGCACTGTGCTCGCGAGCACTTTTCAAAGGCTAGTGCTTAGTGCTTGTTTTTCGGAGCACTCTCGCGAAAATCTTAGTGCTTAGTAATCCGCTAAGCACTAAGCCTTTCCGAATTCTTGAAGTAGGGTCAATATAAGCAGGTACGGTATTTGATTTTTTATGTGCGCAAAGATAATATGATCGTTTTGAATTAATATTCAGTATTTCTTCAGTCACCATTGATTTGACTTTATGGTTATGAAGGCCAGAAAATTTTTTGTTTTTACGCGCTTGTTACTAGTGGAACAGGTGGGCTATCGTTCTGTCCAAATGTCTGTAATTTCCGAATATCGAGCCGAAAATGGTTTCAATCCATTGGGTTCGACTTCTTGATGGAGAAACCTTGGTCAAATTTAAGTAGGTCAGGCTGGCCGGCCCTCCGATTGTATACTCTTTATCTTCCGAAGGAGATGACCTAGAGTTTTCATTTTCAGAATAGGTTGATCGTTCAAATATCTCGGTCAAGTTCGTTATTGGGCCAAATCCATCGTTAGTTATTAGCATTCAAAATTTGATTTTCGCCTAGAATATTCATCTGATCAATTTATAATTTAGAAGGTGTTTTAATCATGTTAAATTAAATGGTTTTCCAAATTTCGAGATAACCGCCAGTCTAGAAAATTTATTAAAAATTCCCAAAAAAATCTTATTAATTAATTTACTTTGTGTAAATTCTGATACTGATAAATAAATGGGAATTAGAACGTCAGAGAGCGAAAGCGGTAGAAATACTTTGAGCAAATCTGTAGATTCCAACTTAAAAATGGTAAACGAGGAAAACCATATTCTTAAATAAACTTCATTCATTACTGGTTCAAATGGTGGGAATTCGAATAGATGTGAAATAAAACGAAAATTCGAACTGGACTAGAATGATTTATTGCACAAAATTTCTGTACTCTTTTTCACAACATCATATCACTGATTAAAATGGATATTACACCATAATAAAAGAAGATTGATAAGCTCTTTTAAAATATTGTAAACAAACGAATATTTTCACAAAAACGTTAGACCAAACTGCCGTTCCCAATTGGGAATTTTTAAGCCAGATGTTCTTGTGCATATTTTTTATGACCCATCAATTTTAGCACTCTTCAGAATTTCCGTCGGCAAATTTGTTGATTATTTGGAAAGTTTGTAAAACGTTCAATTGGGCCCTAAGCTCACGGAGATATTTAAATACACAAAACCAGGGTTCAATAACTACCTCATCAGTGGCACTCGGTGGGTAACCGGTAGTTGTAAAATTCGAAAGTTATGGCAATCCTTGAAAAACAGCCCTCATTTTTGCGCGCTTGTTTCTAGTGGAACAGCGAGCTATCGTTTTACACAAATGTCTCAATCGATTGGGTTCGACTTCCTGATGAAGAACATTTGAGTATGTCCGGACGCGGACTCTCCGGCTGTTTACTCTCTATCTTTCGAAGTAGAATGGAAATATCTGAATGGTTTATTGTTACAGTTATAATATTTCAATGTCAAAAAATGTTATCAAATATATAAATAAAAATTTATATCAATCCTTTATTGTTTATTTCTGGTCCGTTCTAGTTCTATGAATAATTTAATTAATATTTAGGTGTTATAGGTTTCTTGATGAGCATTCGAGTTTTTTGAAATTTCGATTTCAATTCATTATCAACTATTTGGAGTGGATCAGCTATTAAATTATGTCATATTCAAATAGCATATTTGATCATTATTTCATTAATATGCCATATCTCGACGAAAATGTTTTTGACTAATGAGGAATCACATGAATGCAAAGGTAAAGACCTGACATACATTACTTTGAATATTTCCAATGCAAAAATTTTTCCGGACAACATATTTCATTTTTGGTTATATCGATATGTAGTATTTTGAAACATTTTCGGAATGAACCTAATGAACCTAAAATCTACAGTTGTTAAGCAGAAGATCATGAACTAGGTCAACTCGATTCATGAAAACAACTTTTAAATCACATCCGTTCCTTTCATTATTTCTGTCAATTCTACGTGGAAATAGGGGAATACTCTAGAAAACCGTTCACTCAAAATGAGAAGAAATTTCTACAACACTGTGGCTTCAAAAAAATACAGCAGATAAACTGGAATTCGTTATATTGATAGCTAAATCTGACTTTCATTAATTGAAATTTATTTTTCTTTGGGGTTGTTCAGAACGCCGAAACCAATAAAAATCGTCAATTAATAATGAAAACTACATACAATAATTTCAATCCATTGAATAAACATGGTAAGAAAATACAAGGAAGCTGAACAAGTAATATTTCAAAATGATTCAGTATTCAAATAATTCATATTGATTAATATTCTGGGAATTATTGCGAAAACCTACTGAACTACTCGATAGATTTGGCCAAATAACGAACCCAACCGAGATTTTTAGAAAATTAACCTATTCTGAAAATTAGAGAAGCCTAGGTCATCTCCTTCGAAAGATAGAGAGTATACGGCTGTACGGCTTCAAGTTTCACAAAGGATTCTTCATCAGGAAGTCGAACCCAATAGATTGAAACCATTTTTGGCTCGATATTCGAAAAATCCAGACATTTCGAGCTATAGCTCACTGTTCCACTAGGGACAAGCACGCAAATAACTTCGAATTCTTCTCGAGATTATACGCCACGATTATAAAATTTCAAGATATGTGGGATATAAACAACCTTCATATATGCCCAAATTTTTGTTTAGTTATGACGAATATCTAATAAGATAATGAGGATTGAAAAAACCGTTTTTGGAAATTTAAAAAAAATTTCTATCTTGAAGATTCCCTGGAAATAAGACACACTCATTTCTTTTAACGTTATCCAAACATTTTAAGAGTTCGAAATTGATCGAATGGATATTCTAGAAATTATTGCGAAAACCAAATTCCAGATGCTCATAACTGCTGAACTATCCGACGGATTTGGCCCAATTACGAACTTGATCGAGATATTTGAGATATTTTGACAATCAACATATTGTGTAAATATGAAAACTCAAGGTCATCTCCTTCGGAAGATAGAGAGTAAACGGCTGGCCGGCCGGCAGAGTACTCAAGTTTGAGCACGGCTTCTTTAACAGGAAGTCGAACCCAATCCTCAATCGAGACCATTTTCAAAAATTACAACCGTTTTGGCTAAACCATAGCATGCTGGTCCACTTGGAATAAGTGCGCAAAAAGAATCATTGTCTCAATACTAAACATGCAAATTTTAACCTGATCCCTTTTCCAAAAACGACTACCAAATAGGCCATTCCGTGAATCGCCCTGTCTATGCTTGATTAGGAAAATATAAATATATACATCTAATTTTTTCAGTACCTTTTGGCGCGCTTATTCCTAGTGGAACAGCGTGCTATCGTTTTGCCCAAAGGTCTGTAATTTTCGAATATCGAGCCGAAAATGGCCTCAATCGATTGGGTTTGACTTCCTGATGAAGAATTCGAGGTCAAACTTGAGTATGTCCGGCCCGCTGGCCCTCCGGCCGTATACTCTCTATCTTCCGAAGGAGGGACCTAGAGTTTTCATTGTTTCAGAATAGGTCGAGTGTTCAAATATCTCAGTCAGGAAGTTCGTTATTGGGCCAAATCCATCGAATAGTTTAGCAGTTAATAACATTAATTTCTTGAATATTCATCCTATCAATTCTTAACTTAGAGAATGTCTAGATAGCGTTAAAAGGAAGGAGTGTGCTAAATTTCGAGAAAATCGTCACGAGAGAAAATTTTTTTGAAATTCCCAAAATGTTTTTTTTCAATACACGATATCTCATAAGTTATTCGTCAGATCACAACAATTTAGGGCATTTATGCAGGGTATAGGTACCTAAAATATTTTAAAATTTCATCATCATAGCGTACAATCTCCAGAAGATATAAGAGTTTTTTTGAAAATGAAGTCATAGATTATATTTCTATCTATGAATTCACATCACATCAACTATAAATCTCTATGAGGGTGGTTTTAATTTTATGACAAGTTGTCATAATGAGTGAATATTGAGCCGAAAATGAAACTAATTCTGTGGGTTCATTTTTATGACAAACATGTCTAAAATAGTGGTGTGTGCAGTTGTCATATTTTGAATGGAAATGTCATTATGAATTTTGCGACAAGAGGACTATTTTTTTCCCAAATGTCTGTAATTTCTGAATATCGAGCTGAAAATGATCGCCATCGGTTGGATTTGACTCGTGATGAAGAAACGGTGGTCAATGTGAAAATGTTTGGCTGAATATTCTCTATCTTCCGAAAGAGATGAGATAGAGATTTCATATTAATAGAATTAGATTATTATCCAAATATAAGTCAAGTTAGTTATTGGGCCAGACCTGTCCGATAGCTCAGCAATTATGAATCTGAAATTCGGTTATAATTGATGACACTCAACTACAACAACTTATATATGGTATAGAAATGTGGAAAGAATGCCAGATCGAAGAATTTGCTGAACTGTAAGTTCACTCAACTTCCATTTAAGATATATGTTTATTGATTCTTTCACACTCATTGTGCTGGCTGATTTTGAATCGCACTCTTTTTAAGTCTGAGAAAAGACTTTAGAACAAGCGCGTAAAAGCTCCTGATCTCACGTCAGTGCTTTCCACATTTTTTCAGTAATGTGTTCTCGCTTATAAAATAATTGGTCCTTGATTATTAATTCAACTTTATGCATTGATTAGGAACAGCCATTCAGATTCAGATCGACGAATAAGATTAACAAGTACCAGAATGTAAATTGAATGCATGCGTTTCACAAAACAAACAAAATGGCTTTTGAGTTTTTCCCAGTCTCGAAATCATAATTTTAGATGTGTCCATGAAGCTAAAGAGTTCTCATTTCAATCAAACAACATTACATAAAATAGTTCCCACTAAAGTGCTTAGTGCTTAGTGCTCGAAATATTCAATTACTTTTGCAAAAGTGCTCGGTAATCCGGAGCCTTCTGTCGAAAGCGGTGCTTAGAACTCGAGACTCGAAGCCTTTTTTTTCGAGTGCTTAGGGCTTAGTGCTCGAAGCAGTTTTTTTCGGTGCTTAGCACAGCTCTGATATTATTCCATAAAGAAACTTTAATTATTATTCATTAATGCTATTGCTCTTCAAATAATTACTACAGTTTTTTAATTCAACTCTTTTGTCCCATTACTCTGAATAAATTTCTTTCTTTCGAAGAATTACTATTATTTTACTATCAGAAACGTACCTACCTATGTCTAAATTATTATTCGTATATCGTATGCATCTTAAGGAAATTCAGTTAGGAATTGGGTCATAATTGCGGCTGAAAACTATTTTAGTTTTTGAATTGATAAAATTTCAATTTCAATTTCGTCAAATTACAAAATTTCCTTTTTGAAATTTATCCAATTTTTGACTTTTCTATTTTTCATATTACTTCTAGCCTCCATTGAAGAATCTATATTGTCTTCGCTAGCACATCAGATTAGAAAATCGAACATCGTTTTACCCAAACTGTCCGTTTCCAACCAACTCAACATTATATGCTAGGGTTCGATGTAATAAAAGCAATACAATAACAAAACGAGTAGAGTCCAACTCTGGCGAATATCTTCCAAATGTTTGGTTCAGCCTACAGGTAGTCATTTCATCGAGCGCCAAATTTAAAATTCGTTGGTATTGCTCTACTAAAGAAATACGCTGTTTATCAGTATACAAACTCACTTTCGAGAACAGTAAAGTACATAATTTGGACTGGAATTTTCCGCTCTACAAGTTTTGTTTGAAACTTTTTCTTACTAAATCTTCTAATTCGCGAAAATGTCAGAAACCCGCATTTTTTCTATATTTTCAAAGATATTTCAATGTTCTTGAAAATTTTAACACCTGCATTTTGACCATATGTTTCTTTCATTATAACAATCAACATATCAAAAATGCAGAGAAAAAGTGATTTCAGGCCGTCCTTCACTGGACTATCTTTTAAATGCGACACCAATAAACTATCTCTCTCTCTCTTTTATGGCTCATTTACTTTGGGACGATGGTACCTGACGAAATTTGTCAACGAATGGAAGTCAACTGTTATATTCATCAGGTTTTGTCGTCTTAATATAAATGAGCCATTACAAATTGCACATACTGAAAACTATTTTCGAGCTATTTGAAAACAATTCTTTTTAAATACGGAGATTCCCAAGGTCTAGCGAAAAAATGTACCACATGATCTACTTACTTTCCTATTCAAAAATTTCAGAGGGTTGATGGGGATGCCACAGGATGCAACAAAAATCTTTCAGAAATGCATAAAAAATTTTGGTCAAAATAAATCAAAAATTGACCTGTTCAGGATTTGTTGCTGAATTTGTTCCCGCATTTTGAGGCGCACTAAATATAACGTTAATGACAACTACTCTATTTTTAATTAAATCTGGTCCGTTCGGTAGGCAATAATAAATTAATAAAAAGTTTTTTTTTTGGAAATTAGGCCTTCACACACAAAATAATTCCTATTCTCTTGAATAGAAACGAAATATTCAGGCAACATATAACACATCATAAAAAAATTAAACAAAATCTAATAATATATAGTTAATTTTGAATATGTACGTATTTATTTGTCACTGAAACATTAAGTCTTAACGAAATCAGGTGAATTCAGCAAAATAAAGAAAGGTAGAAAAAAAAGTGTCAGGTTAGTGATCACCGATCTCTGAATATACGTGAATTGTAAATGAAGAGGAAAAATGTCCATTAATTTTAATAATCCACACTGATCCCTATACAGGGTGTAACTAAATAAGTGTAAAATATTCAAGGAGGTGATTTCTCATCGAAAAAAGATAGGATCTGTCATATAAAGACACTTCATTGGAGCATTCCTTGTTAAGATACAGCCCCTCAAAGGGAGTACCTAAATTTTTATAACAATTTTTTTCACAAGCACCAAAAATATGATTTCTACGTGTTGTGTGTTTTGTTATTAATAAATCAGTTTTGTTTTTTACCATTTAGTCGTTTAATGCAGGTACTAACTACAGAATAATAATAAATCCAATTCGCATTTATGTCGATTTACCTATCTCTGTAGTTGTTCGTAAAATAATTTTTTTACTACGAACTGGTCTATTTTGGGCAAAAAACTCATGGGCCATTTTTTGTTTAGAATGTAACAGGCTATCGGAAATAAATTTTTAAATGGTAAACAAATAATAAGACAAAAAGTTACATTGGAAATAAACTTTAGGGGTTGCGTTTCCCACCCTTACAACCATGGGGTAAACCAAATAAATAACTGGATAAGTGTTTTTCTGCTAGTAGGAAACGTTAGGTTAATTTCAATATTGTAACTTTTTTGGTGCTTGTGAAAAAAATTGTTATACAATTTTTATGTACTCCCTCAATGAATGCTCAATGAAGTTTCTTTATATAAAGATCCTATCTTTTTTCGATGAGGAATCACCTTCTAATTATTTCACACTTATTCAGTTACACCCTGTATAGAAGTGGATATAAGGTATATTTTTTACGTCTATGAGTTTACATCTAAGAATCAACATAAAATGAACTTACATTTTTGTTAAATAATGAAAAACGTTATCTTTTTATACTCACCTTTCAATACTGCCAATCTTCCAATAACACTTTGTGAAATACTAAGTTTCTGCAATGGATTTGCTCCATATTTCAACAACAAAGCTATAACTTCCCTATCTCTTGTGCTGTAGCTATTTCTGGAACCCACGACAGCAGATAGAGCAGTTCGGCCCTGCCAGTCCGTATCATCGACTGATGAATTGGTATTTGGCATTTCATATATTTCAAATAATGCCTAACCTCACGTACCGTCCATTTATAACATTACTTCTACTATTTGTAGCTCCTACTATATTTTTCTGGACAATATTAAGTATTGATTTTCACCTTTGCGACTACCACACTAAACAACTCATTTGTGACTGAACCTTACCAAAAATTGACCCGAACCCACCACCACAGGTAGAATTTGAAAACGGAATAATGACAATACATGGTATTTCAGTTTCTAGCGCATATTTCTTGAAACCGAGAACTTCTTGGAATAAAAACACACTATATTACCATAGCATAGATAATATCATTAGCTTCATTCGGGTTCAAATTGTGACTGTTCCAGAACCATCAGAATCATGCGCATTTCAGTGTTCGGTGTTCGGGTTATATCAAGATTTTTTTCTAATTATTTTCTGATGGTTCTGGGACTATCCTCAGGACCATTTTAGGATTTTACCGTAGAACCGCCTTAGGAGGGAGGAGTTAACCAATTTCTTTCGTAATTTGAAATGTTTGAATTTTATCTGCATCCGTTAACAGATATAAACAAATCTAAACATAGATGGTTTCAAATCGTGCATAAATTGGTATTAAGTTAAATGATTATAAATTAATATTATAAAGGGTTTTCGGGGGCAGAATTATGAGTTTTCTTTATTTTCTTGAGTTGTCCAATTCAAATTGCAAGAACTAGTACAACTTTATTTATTACAATGATTAAATAATCATTTTGAATTCCTTAACTATTTTTAAGTAGGTATGTGAAAAATAGCTTTATTAAAATGATTTTTTTTCAGCTGTCGTCAACAAATCGGCAATATTAAAAATGTGCAATATGATTAATTATTGACGTATTCATTAATCTATTTGCTTTTCTTTCAATTTATGGCTTATATGATCAGGAGAATTAAATTGAAATTTTCTGCTGTAACCGATTCAAATAGTTCTACGAGTTTGCGCATTTTGCCAATTTCAACTTGTTCGGGTTTTTCTCTGACTAACTTTGGACCAAATTTTCAAATTAGTTCGCTGTTCGAGTTTTTCAGTACAATCCCAGTACAGTTCCAGTACGGTCAAAATTGGTACCTACTCGAGAGCAGGTATCAGTTCAGGATATTTTGCGGACTACAAATGCTACCAACCCTTAAACAACGATTACTTGAAAACGCAATTTGTGGTAAATTCGTAATTTTAGACGAGAAATAAATCAAGATTTCTCTTTACATCAAATTTTACTACAAATTGCATTAAAAGCTCCTTTTAAATTAACAACTGAAAACCATTATATTCAAAATGGTAATGTGCGCCTGTATCTAAGTAGGTATATTTCAAATATTCAAATTTTTGATGAAACGAAACGAAAATCTCAGTTTATTTATCAGCAACCTGATTATCAATGAAATTCCTAGCGAACTTTTTCTGTTTGAGAGTTTCGTCTGCATGAAATTGTTTTCTTGGTTAGAATAATGTTTTATCAAATTTTCATCGAAAACCAAAAATTTAATGTTGATAGAAACAGTTGAGTACTATAATAGCGCAATTCAAATAACTAATCATTATTAAAATTCTCAAAATATATATAATCCCACCTGATAAATACTGAACAGTGAATCTGTATCAAACAAAACATTTTGATAGATCTAGTTTCTGTGCTTTGATGCATCATCCATATTCAGGCAGTGGTTGCATTAACACATGAATATTATTGATAGTATAAACTGAAATATAAACTACTTCGGAATTCAGAGCAATCCCTTACCTATATAGGTAAATTGTATGGTTAACTGATTTACCAATTTTACTTTGCGTTCAATAATGTTTGGAAATATTTTCAGGTTCAGATCTGTATGACTAGTTATTATCACATCATTGAATTAATTTAGATTTCAGGTATAAATTGATTTGATATAGTGGGCATGAAATAAGATTTCCTGCAAAGATGAAGAAGCTTTTTTATTTATGGGTAATATAACAAATTTAAATGTCACGAGATTAATCTTGAACTGATTTCATAAGGCTGAATACAATGCAAAATTATTCATTGATTCTTTATCAAATAGAGCACAATTATATATAGGCTAATATTTACAATAAAAAATTAATTCTAAGAAATATAGATTCAGTATCAGCTCGACTGAATTTTTAACAACACATATCTGAGTTTCAAAGAAAACCAACTCTGTGATGATAGATCACTAGTGTACCCATGCCAAAACAGAACAGATATTAGTTCTATAAACAATTTTTCTTATATAAGGCACCAAGAAACTATCATAATAATCAACAAGAAAGATCATATAAACAAGAATTTTTCTTCCGATACAAAAACTGTAGAGCAATGCTTGATTTGAGGCACTGATGCCAAACAGATAACAGATTCATATAAACACATACACATACAAAAAAGAATTTGAAGAATTAATTTCAGCACTCCCCCATAGGTCTGGGCAAGGTCATACACTCACATGAAAAGCTAAAAACTTTACAGATGATCAAACACAATCCCTTTACCAGCTTGATATACCAATTATTTACATCTAATAAATACAAACAACCAGTTTCTTCAAAATCCATTACATTAGTGTTCGATCCCTTGTGTAATTTATCAAACAGATTTCAGGGTTGAAATGAGTTATCTTTCAATCATCTTTCAACATACAATATATGTTGAGATATCTTCACCCAATTTACTATGATTGTCAACCTTCAATACTTTTGTCGATTTAAATAAACATTCTTTCGTTTTGAATCCAATTCTTGAAAATTAGGTATACCCCAATAAACATAATTTACACTGTAAAAATAGTTCCTCATCTCAAACCATATTAATTTGTCTCAAGTACTCCGTACGTTTGAATACAACCAAATGCATAAAGTACTTGACCCTACCGCCCTCTACGGTTGAGAATGGCGTTTACCTAAATAAAAGTTTCTTGAGCTAAGAAACTGATTAGTTTCAACCAAGCTCAGAGTTATTGACTCAGGTGGTAAAAAAATTTGATCCAACGGTAATATTAATTAGTATGTAACTATTGATACTTTTCGTAGAATAAAAATTTTGGTTTCATGTAAATAAATATTACATTTCACTGAAACTCGATTTGTAGTTGATTTAAAGGATCTTAGTTGAATGGGTCGAGAATTCAGTCGATAAAAATGATAGTATCTCTTATGTCAAGTGAAAGTTTCTTGGGTTAAGAAACTGATTGATTTGAAGCTAAATTGAATTATTTTCTTCACAGAAAAATAATTTCTCTTTATATTAATAAATACCGGAATACCGCGGCAGACCATAAATATTGTACGGAATGGGAAAGGCGTCTAGAGTTTCGTTGGAAGTTGCAGAGAGGAGCGAGTATACCTCAAGCGTCAACCGTCTGCTTTTCAAGACACGTCGTAAAGACAACCGTTCCCATCACGTCGGGGTCACCAATGTAGAATCGAAGGAATTTATCCCTACTTATGCGTTTCGTCCCTGACGCACACATTTGGACTCATCAGTAAGGCTTGTGTGCGCCATGCCATAGACGCAGTGGTTAGAAGTTTTGAGGAGCCGCCGGGAGTTGAACCCGTCACCTAAGTACCTAATCGGTGTGAAACTTGAGCGCAAACCCCTAGGCTACCGAAGCGCTGTGAACTAAGCTATGCGTGGCTATATAGAGTGCCGCCAAGTGATCCCTATACACTCCCCTGCCGCTACAATAGCTATAGTCCAGGCAGTGGGTTATCATCTCATCCTGTCATCATCAATACCAGATCACCCGGTTCTCCACCAACACAAAGATATTTGGTTTTCTCTAAGTTGACATTTAAGCCCCACTTCGTATTCTTTAATTAGCTTGCGCATCATGTATATTCCATGTCATCTTTATCACCGAATACAACAATATTGTGAGTAAAATGCACAAATAATTGCATTTAAATGGGATATATTTAATATAAAAGAGATAGAGTTTTGATTTAATTGCAGCCAATATAAAAAAATTGCTACAATTAATTCGTTTTATTAAATCAATTACGCAATATTTTTTTACAAATGTCACTTCATATTGCAACAATTATATGTTCAATTTTATTCAAATATTTATAGTTTTCTTCAAGTAAATGAGGCGAATAATATAATCTCACGAGAATCTTGTCTCAAGAAACTGTAGTCGTTGCATCAACTGACAGAATTTACGACAACCGTACCTTCGTTCTATTAAACAAATAAAAATAGAACGAACGAATGGTTTCGTTAAAACCTATTTAGAATAATGTATTTGTATCAATCAATTATGGATATTGAGACAAGTGCATAAACAATTTCTTGTAATTGTATGTTTATGTTGAATCAGTTGTTTCTTTCATTTCGCTGAAATGTGAAAAGTTTCAGGCGAATGTTTTAGCTGTTCTCTATAATCAACTAGGTTGTTTTAATCAAGAAAAATAGTTCATTTGGAGTAATCCATTTTAGATTAATTCAAATTAAAATGGTTTGATTGAAAAAAAAATTCTCAAACTCCTGAGGAGTTTGAGCGCAGAAATTATTTTTTACAGTGTAGGAATTGACAATCCTGAAACTGCAAATATGACAAATCAAAATTCTGTTATAATGTAATAAATAGAGCATTTGAAACTGTTAAATCAGAGGATTAAATAGAATCACAAAAATAAATACATATAATGCTATACATGCTGTCTACTATTTTTAATATCAAAATTGATTTGCTGAAATATACTTTGCCATCATTATTTCATTGTTTTAAATCTTACAAGAAATAGTTCTGAAAAAAAATTGATAAGCTTTGATTATTGCAAAAAGTAGCACTACGGAGTATAATGACTAGATTTTGCACATGGATACACTTGGTGATATTTTGGCATTATGAATTTTGAGTAACTGTTCAACCTCTCTGCATATTTTTCTGTACACTCCACAAGAGAATATCCATTTTGTTGCAGGTTATACCGATGTTTATCCTGAAGTAAGCATTAAGGATAATTGGCCACTATTCTTTATAATACCCATTAAATTGTATCAATTTTTCATTTAATGGGGAAGAAAATATCACCTAGTCTTATATTCTCTAAACATCTAGGTACAAATAATTCTTCTTTCCATCTTATTTAGTCATTCATTTTTATGGATTGTAAGATTAAGAACTCCAAAATAAAACTCGATTCCCAACCACAATTAGTTTTCTCTCTTATTCCTAATGCTTCTCTTATTTATTCACACAGTTAGTGAAAGCCTGGAAACAATATAATTAACGTATTAATACAGTTTATTACAGAAACATCTCTACTTACCTTCATACAAGATATTCTTTGTCAAACATTTCCTGAGGAATATTCGTAAACACAAATAAAAAAACAACCAAGTGCTTGAAAGTTGTTCTGGCAGGCGCAATTAAACAAAGAACCTCCAAAACTGTACCTATCTCTCTCCATTTTTAATCCTCATTTTGCTGTTCGGGTTCTGCATTTCTCTGATAATTTTCTGACAGTCCAAGAATGGTCCAAAAATTATCCAAAAATCCTCAGCTATTACGCATCAGTTCTGCGCACCCTGAGGACTGTCCCAGCCCAGTCAGGAAAATACGAACCCGAATGAAGCTATTGAGTATAAATCTACCTAGATTTATACTCAATGATGGTACTTATCGACCGATTTGCAATGCTAGTGCAACCTATGGTAAAACGGCGGTTTTCTATTTGTAGACCTGATACGTGGAAGTGAAATTTTCTTAGAATTCCAATTCCTTTGTTGACTCTACTCGGTCTACTCGAAATTTTTTTGTGAAATTCAAAATTTGGAATATCTTCTTGCATATCTCTTTAGTTATAGATATCGGAAGTTTGATATGACTTGAAAATTTTCCGACTAAAGTTTCATTGAATAATTCTGTGATTCAATTTTGCTGACATAAAATTCATTAATTTGAAGACAATCACATTTGAATTAATTAAATCTACCCTCAAAAGAATATTTGTTAGAATAAAAAAAAATCAAACTAAATTCTCAATTATGAGTGAGAACATTAATGAGACATTTCTTCACTTCATTTTCGCCTTCGTTAAACCTTCAGGTACTGAAAACACATTTAGTTCGAAAACATTTATTTGTATTATTCATAACCATTTGGATTTCATATGGAAATTCAGTTGGTAGCTCAGACAAAAAAAAAGTCAATATGTTAACTTTTTGATGACAGTATTTATAATGGAAAAAAATTACTTATTGTCAAATCTTTGATAATAATAATAATAATAATAATAATTTATTAATCCTTTCTGACATTAAAAATGTATAGGACAAGTCAAACAATTTGCAACTACAAATTATCAGCAAAATATTCACTTACGGAGTAATAACATTTTCAAGAGTTTGTCTTTAACTGTTTTCTTAAACTCTCGGTAACAGAGTAATCGTATTCTTTTTGGAAGATGGTTAAAAAGTTTTACACATTGATAAAGGGGAGACATTTCAAACTTAGTCGTTCTGTGCTTTGGGAATAATATTATTGTTTCATTCCTAGTATTGTAGTCATGAAATACTGAGACTTTGGCAAAGCGATTTTCGTTCTCTTTAGCATACAAGTGGCATCTGAAGATGAAGATCGATGCAACAGTTAAAATATTATGAGCTTTGAAATAAGGCCTACAAGAAGTTCTAGGCGCGATGTTGAAAATCATGCGCAAAACACGTTTCTGAGCTATGAACACTCTACAAACATCGGTCGAGTTACCCCATAACATTATATTATAAGTGATGTAGCTGTACACAAGACTGTAGTACACATTTATTAGTGACTGTTGGGGAATCAAATTTTTAACTCGACTAATGGCATATAAGGAACTGTTTATTTTCTTGCAGACATAATGTACATGCGAGCACCATCTCAGATTCTGGTCTAGGTATATTCCCAGAAATCTCGTAGTCTCCTTAGACTCTATCACATTATCAGAATGCCATATTGTTAATTTATTCAGATCTGAATTTTTGTTTTTGTAATACATGCATTCAGTTTTGCTGATGTTGATCATTATGCTGTTTGATGGCACCAATCTACAAAACACTGTAGCAGCAGCTGACAAAGTCTCCGTAGTTCCTCAAACGTCTTGGCCGTAATTACAACTGAAGTGTCATCAGCAAACAGGACTAATCTCATTATGCTCGAAATAATCTCATAATCTGAGTAACCTGATATCAAACAAAGTATGGTCTTCAAATTTCTCGGTAGGTCATTAACAAACAACAAGAACAGAAGTGGCCCCAGTACAGAACCCTGAGGACACCCAAATTTATATTCTCTTCTTGAGAGTAACATTCACCAACCTTGACCAGGATTTTCTATTTTCCAAGTAGCTCCGAATCCATGTAAGAAATATACCTCTGAATCCGATGTTGTAACATTTATCAATGAGGAATTCGAGGAGAGGCTATCGAAAGCACGCGACAAGTCAAAAAAGAGACCTGCGACGAACAAGTCCTTATCCAGGCAATCATGCACGAACTCAACGAAAGATAACGCTGCAGTGTGGGTAGAACGACCAGATCTGAAGCCGTGTTGGGCACTGTCCAAAAGATTAAACTTGACTATGAAATTTATCATTCGGTTGTATACAATCCGTTCGAAAACTTTGGAAAAAACACTGAGGACAGAAATTGGTCTGTAATTAGCTATATCGTGTATATCCTTTTTTTTTATAAATTGGAAAAACTATGGCTCTCTTCAAGAGATCTGGGAACACGCTTGAACTTATGGATAAGTTAATGACATGGGCTAAATGAGGTGCAATTTCAGGACATATCATTTTCAATACACGAGCAGAAACATTATCAATTCCCGAGCACTTATTATTTTTCAGTGTGTTAACTACATCGATCACCTCACAGTCTAAGATATAGGTAAAGAACAGAGCATATCTAATTTCACACACAACTACTTCTTGCTGGGAATGCATAATAGTTTATTCATTTTCCTCGTACTACTGTTGCACGCATTTATATGTTCACTATTACTGTTTTCTATGCTGATAGTTATCTTATACAAAGAATCATCATTCATAAGTTTCAAACACATATATGCGTTATTTAGTATATTTACTTGTTCTACCCCTTGGTCTGTCATTACTCTTGCGTCTTGCAAGACTTTCCTTCGTTTCCAACAATCAATAATGCTGACTTTGGCTTGGAGTTCACCATTGTTGCCAACATGAATTTCCGAGTATTGAACTGTTATTTCTGGAAAGAAGACATGGACTATGGTTATTTCTTGCTTGAGTTTTTACCTGAATTACAAATCTTCACATACATTCTTGATGGACACTAACTGGATATTCTTACGCGGCCCACAGTTCTCATATGTTTGCCACGTTTACGGACTAACCCAATAAAAAAACTATTATTATTATCACAAAGGGATTAGAGTTTAGGTAAGGCTTATAAACTCAAAAAAAAAAATTAAAACTCCAAGAAAAAAGTTGCACAGGACTGCTTGAGGAGCGAAACAAAAAAAAAAACAATTTGTCTGAAAAAAAAACCAAATAAAACACTCTCTTAACTCAAACAGCATCTGTCATAATTGTTCTTAAAACAGTTCACTGACACTGACTCAATCACTACAGGAGGCAAGGAATTCCATACACCAAACACCCTATTTGATAAAAAAATGTTGACTTTGCACTGTCTTAAAGTTCTCCTTGCGGAGCTTGAATGCGTGGCCCCGCAAACGACGATCTGTATTCAACGTGAACAGGTGACGTTAACCAACCGTGGTTGTGCTATCGTTCTTATGGATGAAGTAGCCCGGCAATGTCACCAAGCCATCCAGGCTTCCAGGGTGAAGCTAGAATTCGGCTATGAGAATGAAAGTCGGATGGTAAGATCCAACAGAGGCTGTTAGTTCAAGGTACTTGGACTGCAAAGACTGTGCGTTCGTAAAGACGATAGTCCATTCACAGGGCTCATTTACTTTTTTGATTGTCTAATATGTGCTTTCTTAGTGATAATAGGTGTTCCAGAATGATATTTGATGTCGATATCAGATTCTCCCGCATTTATCCTTCGCTTAAGCTCCTCACGCAAAGTGTTGAGTTCCTTGATTTGCATAGGTGTCTTATCGACCGAGATGCTGAAATGTCGCCAGTCCGATTTACTCTGGATCATTGTTTTATTCTTCAGAATCTTAGTAACTATCATCGAATTAGAAAATGAAACTTTTAAAATTCTAGGACGATCGGTAGAAGGTGCGCCAATTCTTGCAACTGAGATTCGGTGCGAGTTCGCATCTGGAGTCACACAATCAAGAACCCTCGAAACCATAGTTAAATCTTCATTGGAATCCATTTCGAGTATTCTACGGATCAAAACATTGTGAGATCTTCGAAGGCGATCAAGTAGTTCTGATGGTTGAAGGTGTGAACTAGGAAATACCCCAGAGGAGCGCTCAGACTTTTCAAATTTTGTTAGCCTCTGATTAGTAGAGTCTACGGCTTCTTTTAGGGACCTGTGTCTTTCAGCCAAAAGATCAACCCTGGAGGAGCAGGAGGTAATATCTAGCCCATGTTGATTAATTGCTTGGGAATGGGTGGCCAAAGTGTCGCTATTGTGAAGTATATTTGTTGAATGCTTCTCCAGTATAGATTTACACTTTGAAAGTTCAGTCTGAAGCATTTGTTGATTCGTTTTAATAATGGAAATATCCGCAGATATTCCATTCAATTTAACTATCAGTATATTAAATTGATCAGAACTCAGACAATTTGACGAAGATTGTTGAGGATCGACTTGCGTCTATAAAGAAAATGTTTTGTTGTGGAGAGAACAACCTTCCATCTTTTTCTTTTTTCCAACTTTTTGTTTTATATAAACTAGATATGTAAACAGGAGATATTTCTTTTCTCTTGGAAGGGAATAGGATATCACAAAATTCAGGAAAACAGTGTTTGGAGGAGGAAATCTGCAATACGTAAAATCGCGTAACAACGCGGCTAGAATCATGCAATCGAGCGCAACGTAACCCCCTCAACGTTAAGCAAGGTACTGACAGAAGAGAGGCTTTAGCTTCATTCGGGTTCGTATTTTCCTGACTGTTCTGGGACAGTCCTCAGGGTGCGCAGAACTGATGCGTAATAGCTGAGGGTTTTTTGATCATTTTTTGACCATTCTTGGACAGTCAGAAAGTTATCAGAGAAATGCAGACCCGAACAGCAAAATGAGGATTAAAAATGCAGAGAGATAGGTACAGTTTTGGAGGTTCTTTGTTTAATTGCGCCTGCCAGACACCAACTTTCAAGCACTTAGTTGTTCTTTCATTTGTGTTTACGAATATTCGTCAGGAAATGTTTGACCAATAATATCTTGTATCAAGGTAAGGAGTGATGTTTCTGTAATAAGCTGTATTAATACGTTAATTATATTATTTCCAGGTTTTCACTAACTGTGTGAATAAATAAGAGAAGCATTAGGAATAAGTGACTAAACTAATTGTGGTTGGGAGTCGAGTTTTATTTTGGAGTTTTTAATCTTACAATCCATAAAAATGAATGACTAAATAAGATGGAAAGAAGAATTATTTGTACCTAGATGTTTAGAGAATATAAGACTAGGTGATATTTTCTTCCCCATTAAATGGAAAATTAATGCAATGGGTACCTATTAGAAAGAATAGTGGCCAATTATCCTTAATGCTTACTTCAGGATAAACATCGGTATAACCTGCAACAAAATGGATATTCTCTTGTGGAGTGTACAGAAAAATATGCAGAGAGGTTGAACAGTTACTCAAAATTTATAATGTCAAAATATCATCAAGTGTATCCATGTGTAAAATCTAATCATTGTACTCTGTAGTGCTACTTTGTGCAATAATCAAACCTTTCCAATTTTTTTCAGAGCTATTTTTTGTAAGATATTGAAACTTATTAAAAAATAATGAAATAATGATTGCAAAGTATATTTCATCAAATCAATTTTGATATTAAAAATAGTAGACAGAATGTATAGCAATATATGTGTTTATTTTTGTGATTCTATTTAATCAACTGATTTAAAAGTTTCAAATGCTCTTTTTATTACATTGTAACAGAATTTTGATTTGTCATATTTGCAGTTTCAGGATTGTCGATTCCTAAAATATGTTTATTGGGGTATAACTAATTATCAAGAATTGGATTCAAAACGAAAGAATGTTTATTTCAATCGACAAAAGTATTGAAGGTTGACAATCATAGTAAATTGGGTGAAGATATCTCAACATGTAATGTATGTTGAAAGACAACTCATTTCAACCCTGAAATCTGTTTGATAAATTACACAAGGGATCGAACACTAATGTAATGGATTTTGAAGAAACTGGTTGTTTGTATTTATTAGATGTAAATAATTGGTATATCAAGCTGGTAAAGGGATTGTGTTTGATCATCTGTAAAGTTTTTAGATTTTCATGTGAGTGTTTGACCTTGTCCAGACCTATGGGGGAGTGCTGAAATTAATAATTCGAATTCTTTTTTGTATGTGTATGTGTTTATATGAATCTGTTATCTGTTTGGAATCAGTGCTTCAAATCAAGCATTGCTCTACAGTTTATGTATCGGAAGAAAAATTCTTGTTTATATGATAGTTCTTGTTGATTATTCTGATAGTTTCTTGGTGCCTTATATAAGAAAAATTGTTTATAGAACTAATATCTATTCTGTTTTGGCATGGGTACACTAGTGATCTATCATCACAGAGTTGGTTTTCTTTGAAACTCAGATATGTGTTGTTAAAAATTCAGTCGAGCTGATACTGAATCTATATTTCCTAGAATTAATTTTTTATTGTAAATATTAGTCTATATATAATTGTGCTCTATTTGATAAAGAATCAATGAATAATTTTGCATTGTATTCAGCCTCATGAAATCAGTTCATTGGATTTATGTATTTCAAGGTGAATCTCGTAACATTTAAATTTGTTGTACCTATTACCCATAAATAAAAAAGCTTCTTCATCTTTGCAGGAAATCTTATTTCATACCCACTATATCAAATCAATTCATACCTAAAATATAAATTAATTCAATGATGTGATAATAACTAGTTATACAGATCTGAACCTGAAAATATTTCCTAAACATTATTGAACGCAAAGTAAAATTGGTAAATCAGTTAACCATACAATTTAACTATATAGGTAAGGGATTGCTCTGAATTCTGAAGTAGTTTATATTTCAGTTTATACTATCAATAATATTCATGTGTTAATGCAACCACTGTCTGAATATGAGTGATGCAACAAAGAACAGAAACTAGATCTATCGAAATGTTTTGTTTGATACAGATTCACTGTTCAGTATTAATCAGGTGGGATTATATATATTTTGAGAATTTTAATAATGATGAGTAATTTGAATTGCGCTATTATAGTACTCAACTGTTTCTAACAACATTAAATTTTTGGTTTGTCGATGAAAATTTGATAAAAAAACAGATAAAGTTCGCTAGGACTTTCATTGATAATCCGGTTGCTGATAAATAAACTAAGATTTTCATTTCGTTTCATCAAAAATTTGAATATTTGAAATATACCTAGATACATACGCACATTACCATTTTGAATATAATGGTTTTCAATTGTTAATTTAAAAGGAGCTTTTAATGCAATTGGTAGTAAACTTTGATGTAAAGGGTAATCTTGATTTATTTCTCGTCTGAAATTACGAATTCACCACAAATTGCGTTTTCAAGTGATCGTTGTTTAAGGGTTGGTAGCATTTGTAGTCCGCAAAATATCCTGAACTGATACCTGCTCTCGAGTAAGTACCGATTTTGACTGTACTGGAACTGTACTGGGATTGTACTGAAAAAACCCGAACAGCGAACTAATTTGAAAATTTGGTCCAAAGTTTGTCAGAGAAAAACCCGAACAAGTTGAATTTGGCAAAATGCGCTCATAGGACTATTTGAATCGGTTACAGCAGAAAATTTCAATTTAATTCTCCTGTTCATATAAGCCATAAATTGAAAGAAAAGCAAATAGATTAATGGATACGTCAATAATGAATCATAATACACATTTTTAATATTGCCGATATGTTGACGAGAGCTGAAAAAAAAATCATTTTTATAAAGCTATTTTTCACATACCTACTTAAAAATAGTTAAAGAATTCGAAATGATTGTTTAGAAAACTTGAATCATTGTAATAAATAAAGTTGTACTAGTTCTTGCAATTTGAATTGGACACTCAAGGAAATAAAGAAAACTCATAATTCTGCCCCCGAAAACCCTTTATAATATTAATTTATAATCATTTAACTTAATACCAATTTATTCACGATTTGAAACCATCTATGTTTATTTCTGTTAACGAATGCAGATAAAATTCATACATTTCAAATTACGAAAAAAATTGGTTGACTCCTTCCTCCTAAGGCGGTTCTACGGTAAAATCCTAAAATGGTCCTGAGGATAGTCCCAGAACCGTCAGAAAATAATCAGAAAAAAATCCTGATATAACCCGAACATCGGACTACTCGGTTCGAAATTAGTCAGAGAAAACCCGAACACCGAACACTGAAATGAGCATGATTCTGATGGTTCTGGAACAGTCAGAATTTGAACCCGAATGAAGCTAATATCATTGAGTATAAATCTACCTAGAGGGGAAACGCAGTTCAAAGAAATGAAGCCAAAAATTCTACCGGTAAGGTGGCGGTCTCAAGCGTGTAAAAACGGTAACGGTTATTTAATTGTATTTATGGTTGCAGCGACTTGGTCTCTCTGTTTGAGCTGGTCTGAGCCAGGGCCGGATTTATTCGACATCACCTTTCAGAATATTTTATTATTTAGATATATTTATTGACTTACTGTCCAATGATCTGTGTATATTTAGATGATGATTTTAATGAATGAATTATGAGCATATTGTTGGTGATATCAAATACGTGAAGTGAATTTTGATCAGTTATGCATGTACACAAGAAAATTGTATGTAGCATATATATTTGAGTGAGCAATAAATGGACCACGTTCTTATTTCATCACCCTAATTCTGAGGAACGACTGGCTTTTTTCCCAAATATTTTTTATCCTCTGTATTGAGCAAAAACAAAATTTGATAGTTGTGGCGTACAGTTAATTGCGGAAAAAAACTTAGATTTCTGAAATGAATCTGGAGCATATCAGGCGAACGAAAAAGAAAAGAACGTGAAATGTTCCAGTGTATTCGGATGTTTGAAGCAACAGAAAAAAAATATTCATCGTGAAATTTGATGTTTTCTCGTTTTTCTCGTATCAAATCTGTCTGTTTACGAAGATCTCGCGTAATGAAATATTTTTAATCAATAATGGTAACTTATTACCGCCTTCTAAGAATCGATGAGAATAAATTCTTAGGATGACTCTACATAATAATTTTTTCAATGCTCTAATGTGTAAAAAAAATCGATACTTCAAAATCACCTAGGTAGTTACCTATTGAACCCACAAACCTACCATGAAAATTTCACACTTTATTTCCTTCCGTTCGAGAGTGATCGTCTTGACGGAAGAATCGATTTTTACCACACTTTCCGAAATAAAAAATGGTAATTAGTGGAATCCTGCACTGAGAATCTGTGAGGATAATGCAAATTGTATTTTTGTTTATTTTATTATTTGAAGAATATTTCCTGAAAAACATTTTTCATTACGCCAAAATCACTTCATAATGACTTCAGGCTAGATATTCATCCTACAAACATAAAACAGTATAAAATTGGCTCAGGTGTATGAATCAAGTGAGGAAGATGTAGATGAGCAATTTGATAACATTCAGAAGATATACTTAAATAACTTGAATCTGGCTTGTCCATTGCGAAAAATAACATCCAAAACAAGAAAGAAAACAGCTCTTGATTCAAATATAAAACGGGTTAAACAGATATTAGATATTTTGTTGCTTATGAGTAGTAGAGATGGCAGTTTCAGAACCAGGTACAAGGAAATGAAAAAACAATATGATGAATTACTCACTAAACAAAAAGTCCACACTTATGAAGAGTTGATAGAATCTTCAGATAATAAGAACAAAGCGGTCTGGACGGTGATAAAGTCCTTGAAGAATAGAGAAAGAAATAACATTTTGCCTCAAAATAACAACCTAAAAGATATAGCTGATGAATTCAATAAATTTTTTTTATTGACATAGCTCCAATCCTCACACAGAAAATACAGTTGACCTCAGAAAAAGAAAAGGAAGATGAAGTTCACGAGCCTTTCCATATACAACCGATAACACAAGACAAACTTAGGGTCAAAAATATGAAAAATAAACACAGTAGTGGAATAGATGAGGTATCGAATAGCACTATAAAGAAGACAATTGAGAAAATTATAGAACCTCTATGTTACATAATTAATAATTCGCTTCAAAAAGGAAAATTCCCAAATAATTTGAAAATTGCTATTGTAATACCTATATATTTTATATTGAATTTATTTATTAGGTTCTATTCAGTGAATAATGAAATGACTTCCATAAGATGTAGAAATGAACTGGTTTATTTCTAATCACAATTAAACATATGTACAATATCAGACAAGATGGTCTGAACA
This sequence comes from Micraspis discolor, assembly GCA_030674115.1. Taxonomy (NCBI): domain Eukaryota; kingdom Metazoa; phylum Arthropoda; class Insecta; order Coleoptera; family Coccinellidae; genus Micraspis; species Micraspis discolor. Next base: position 83,896 of record JARTUT010000480.1, read on the forward strand.
TAAAGGTGGTCACACACCTCAATACATATAACATCTTTTATGAAAATAAACTACTTACTAAAAATTACATAGTTTTCTCTAAAATAAAACAATCAAGTAAGAAATTCAGTTCCCCACACTATAAATAAAACTGATAAACAAAAATTTCCTCATTCTAAGATTTCCTTATCCTAAGTAATCCAAAAAAAAAAATTCAAATATATAATTTGACATGTGAAGTGAATTATTTATAATTTGGAGTTTTTACTACTCTTCCATATCTAGTTACAGTTCTAGTATTTGGTTTTCTCATATCTTTCTGAGGAATATCTTCCCCTAATGGATCTGTGAGTTTTGGTTCAACATTAAAATTACCTACATTACAATCACGTTGTCTCTCTTCTTCCAACAATTTATTGATCAAAACTTTATCAAATATGTCACCATTGGACGATTTGATACTTTCATTTGGTTGGATCAAAGTAGGTTTCAAATGTACTCTATTTCTAATTAGGGTTGATCCGTCTTCCCTTTCAATTTTGTAAGTCCTATTACGTAATACTTCAACTACTCTTGCAAATTTCCAAACCGATTTTGGATATTCTTGGTATTTTACATTTTCAAAAAGTTTAAGTTCGCGTAAATTTCTTTATTTTCGATCATAATAACACTTGGAATTGAATTGGTCGCTATTTATTTCATTATTCAAAATGTTACTATTAACAGTTTTAGGTGTTAGAGTATTTTTATTGATGGTTAAATTATCACGTAAACGTCTTGACATCAAAATTTCTGAAGGACTTACATCATAATATATTAACTAAAATGAGTAAAGCCAAATCTATGTCGTCTCCATTTTCAATACATTTTTTTATCGTTTTTTTTCACAGTCTGGATTGTACGCTCTGCTAATCCATTTGATTGTTGATGATGAGAAGCAACTATAATGTGGTCAATATTCCAATCACATACAAACTTTGCAAAAACTGAACCAGAAAACTGTGTACCACTATCTGATACAATTGTGAATGGAATTCCGTGAGTTCTGAATATACGTTTCAATTTATTTACATCAACATCGGCAGTCACATTTATTTAGACATTCTACTTCAAAAAATTTCGAATAATAGTCCACCACGATCAAATATTTTATGCCAACTGTTTCAAAAATATCAATGCTTACTTTAGACCACGGTCGTCTAGGTATTGATTGTGAATTAAGGGGTTCCCTAGTATTTGAGTTATCATATTTCTGACACATACGCGACATTTGTTTACCATGAGTTCAATTTCCACATTCCTTTTTGGCCAGTAAACTATTGAGTTGGCCCTTTTTTGACATTTGGTTATTCCTAAGTGTCCAACATGGATTTTTTCAAGGATTAATTTTCTCATGCATTTTGGAATAATGACCTTTTGACCCTTGTAAATCAAACCATTTGCTTCAGTGATTTCATTTTTGAAACTATAATATTTTTTAACGAGAGGATGAATACGATTACTAGAATTTGGCCATCCATTTCGAATATAATCTAAACTTAATTTCAATTCTTCATCCCTACGCGTAGAATCAATTAATTGTATTTTTCGTACCTCGGTTATATTCATTTTACTTTCAATTAAACAAATTTGTTCTTCAAGATTCAGATCATTTAAATACGGTTTATTAATATATGCTCTCGACAATGTATCAGCAATAAACAGTTGATTTCCTGGTTTATATACCAAATCGAAATCAAATTTTTGAAGGGACAAGAGCATTCGTTGTAAACGAACAGGACATGAATTTAAATGCTTTCTGAATATTGGCAATAACGGTTTATGATCCGTTTCACGATGAATTTCCGTCCATACACAAGTTACATATTAGAATCCTCCAATATGTATGTAATATACGTTGCTATCCCAGTATATCATATTTCCATGATACTAGGAATTCACCTTAATAGGAAGGGAGGTACTATGCTACCTAGAGACTAGTTCTCTGTAAGTTAAGGCATTATTGTATCCATTGTTGTGACTTCAACATTGTCCGCTTTGTACAATAGTCAAATAAACTTTTTAAAAATTAAAGTTTAGAATCACTGAACGTGAGTGGCGCAGTCGGTAGGATACCCAAAACTATTTTTACGACAAAAATAGCGGAAAAGTAGTGTTCGTTTCAACGATTAATTGGGTATCAGAAGAAAAGTTTCCCGGACTTCGGCTCTAGCATCGACCGAGTTCCAACAGCGTGGTTTATCAAAACCAGTGAACAGAAAAAGTTCATAGTTAAGAGAAAAACCAAATCATCGGCATTCAGGAGGAGAAATTATAGTTGGGTACGGAGTTTCTATAACGAAACTGCCTGCTATAATCGCTGTATCCCCTGAAGCAGAAGAAAAGAAGAAAGAAATTCCACATGAAGCCTTTAGCGTAAGTTTCACTCCTTCTATCCATTTTAATATCCCATACTTGATTATTCAAAATTTTGTTTTCTATTTTTATTTTTTCTTCTTTCTTAGTAATTAGACAATATCGTTCTAATATAAACAATAGGCTAATTTCAATTAAAATTAATGAACAACAGAGATCGCAGTCCTCTAATAAGAAATACAGTAGAAATGGCAGTTCCTCAAATTCAAAAACATCACATTGATTGTATTCCTGAATATGATGGCAATCCAGCAACTCTAGCTATTTTCATTCAATCCAGTGAATATTTGATCAGTACCTTTTCAGACCAAAATAACTTGCAAAATCCACAAAACGAATTTCTTTTGAGAGCTATAGTAGGCAAATTAACGGAAAGAGCTTTGAATTTATTAGGAAGTAGAGGAAATTTAAGGAATTGGATATCAATTAAAAATTTACTGTTACAATTTTTCTCTGATCAAAGAGACGAAAATTGTTTAGTTGGTGATTTGATCAACTTAAGCAAGAAAAAACTGAAAACCCTATTCAATTCGGCCATAGGTGTCAGGACCTTTTGTCGTTATTACTAAATAAAATTCAATTAACCGAACAAAATCAAAATTTAATCGAACTAAAAAAACAGCTTTATGAAAAACAAGCACTGAATGCTTTTCTCAGAGGCCTTAATTCTAACTTACCCATTAGATTGAGAAATCCTAGAACATTAGAAGAAGCAATGACACTCACAATCGAAGAACAAAATTTTGCTTATTCCAGACGAAATCTTCATTATAATCAACCCCAATCTTTTTACAATAGACCAACTCCACAGAATAGACAATTTACAAATACACAAAGACCTATTTTTCAAAATTTGAACCCTCCTTATTCTGCAACTCAACCTCACGTGAGACCGATATTAAATCGTCCCAACACATCACAAAATAGAAGCTCTCAAACTAGAACTCAACCGCAAAGACAATCACAGCCTACCCCAATGGACACATCTTCATCGAATACAAGACGTACAGTGACACCACAATGTAGATTTCAACGGACAGGACAAAGAAATTTCATTTCAGAAGAACTTTTTCAGCAAGAATTCAATGACGAACTAAATCAACACGACCAAACTGATTTCTATGAAGACATTAACCCATTTATGACTGACTGTGAAAATTATAATGAACAATATTCAGAAGATCTAAACGAAATGCCTCATTCGGAAACTTCGGAAAATTTTCCGTACGTTACAACATCAGGATCACACTTAATAAACCTAACTAATATTAATAGTTCAACGCTACCCTTCATCAAAATTCCGCATGTAGGATTAAAATTTATGATTGACACAGGAAGTTCAAAAACCTTAATCAGTCCTAGAATAGTCCAAATATATATAATTAATATTTTATTAATATTAATTGATTCCCTTAGAACTAGACAGTATTGATCTTGGTAACTTAAAAGAGATCAGAAATGCAAATTGAACATTCAAAAACCAAATAATGTCAATGCAAAATCCAACTTTACATTATAATAATATTAGTTTATATACTTTAATCATTTATATCATAATTGTCTTTTTGATTTTATACTTCATATACCATAAGCAATTATTATAGAATGAAAAATTATTCTAAGCAGCAAAAAAACAAACCATTATAAGATATTGAGCTCAAAAATTAGCAATTTTGAAGATAAGTTTTTTTTTTCAAAAACCAATTTTTTCACTTAGGCATGGAGGAGTTACATATTAGAATCCTCCAATATGTATGTATTATACGTTGCTATCCCAGTATATCATATTTCCATGATACTAGGAATTCACCTAAATAGGAAGGAGCTACTATGCTACCTAGAGACTAGTTCTCTGTTAGTTAAGGCATTATTGTATCCATTGTTGTGACTTCAACATTGTCTGCTTTGTACAATAGTCAAATAAACTTTTTTAAAAATTAAAGTTTAGAATCACTGAACGTAAGTCACATATTGATGAAACTTCTCTATTCCGAAAACTATACCCAGAAGCTCCTTTTCTATTTGAGCATACCTTTTTTGTGTTTCCGTCAGAGATCTTGATACAAAAGCACAAGCTTTATTTTCTTGCATCAATACGGCTCCTAAGCCATATTGACTCGCATCAACTGATACAGTAAGAGGTAATTCTGGATTGAAATATCGAAGAGTTGTGCCTTTGATGATTTGGTCTTTTAATTGCTTAAATTAAATGCTATGTCATGTTCCGGATTCAACTGAAATATTGTACTATTCTTCAATAATTGACGAATTGGGTGTGTAGGTAATATCGGATAAATTTTTAACAAATCGACCAACATAAGTTACGAGACCAAGAAGTCTTTGAACACTTTTTTTATCAGTGGGCCTTTGCATGTCTCTGATAGCTTCAATTTTTTCTGGGTCCATTTCGATTCCACGAGAGCTAAATATATGCCCGACATATTTGATTTCAAGTAAACCAAATCGACATTTATCAAGATTAAATTTAATTCCATTCTTACGACCTGTTTCTAAAATATTTTTCAGTCTCGTATCATGTTCCTGTTTAGTACGACCAAAAACTTATATATCATCTATATAAACTTCGGTTCCTTCATCATCAAAAATTTCTTTGAATCTTTTTTGAAAAACTTCTGGAGCTGACTTAAGTCCATATGGCATTCTCAAAAAACGAAACCGACCGAATGGGGTGCCAAATGTGCATAATTCACTACTAGCTTCATCTAGGGGTATATTCCAGAATCCACTAGCAGCATCTAAAACTGAAAAATAACAAGCGGCGTTTAATTTCGAAATTAATTCGTTAATGGTAGGTAACTTGAAGTATTCCCTTTAAATTGATTTATTTAAGTCCTGTGGATCTAAACATATACGCAAATTACCATATTTTTCCCTTACAAGTACTACCGGATTAACCCACGTTGATACTCATTCTACTGGTTCAATAATTTTTTGATCAACTAATTGCTGTAAGGTTTCTTTATATTTGGTTTCAATTGAAAATGGGACTTTCCGTACCGGGTGTACACAAGCAACTGCATCATCTTTCAATTCAATATGATAAGGCTTATTTAATTTACCTATTCCTCTGAATAGATCATTATAGATTTGTTTGACCGCCTACACAGACCCAAATCGGTATACTCTACCGACTTTTCGGTCCAAAAGTGACGTTGTCAGACCAGGCTCCGTGAGCCGGGTCCGAAAAGTCGGTGAAACATCATATTTTATACAGAAATACTTCGGGGATCGGCCAGTGCGAGGGCGCTTCCAGCGACCTCGTCTTGCTGTATGTAAACGGTATACTCGATCAACGTCTCCAATCCCTAAATCTGGCAACGCTGTGCCTTGTGTATAAACCCGATATTCTCATTCTTCTACAACTTACACAAACCCGATATTGGGGACCGTCCTCCAGAAGATAGTTTATTCATTTCTTCCAAGCGGACCGAAAATATGATCTCATCTCACTGATATTTCATTCTTCAAACGAGTATAGTTGAAAGTCATGAAAATGGGGTACAATAGCTCGTCGTTAGAAGAAAACTACCTGGAAAATTTTTCGCATAAAAATTTTATTCTCATTCTTTGGATAACAACTGACTTACGAATCATATTCATAAGAGTCATGGAGATTTCAATCACCTTTTATAGGGAGTCGATACGAAAAATTTTCGATATTTTTCTGAATTTGACTTTTCCGAATTTCTTTATGTTCACCAAAATGAAATGAATTTGGACAAAATTTTAATTGAGAAATGTACAAGAATATTGGATGGATCTTAAAAATTCAGAAAAGCATCAGCGTGCTCTTCTTAATGCTGATGAATATCTTACGAGATATCAAGTATTTAGAAACGGTTTCTATGAAATTGTCAAACTTCTTTGTTTAAACGCTATCCGAACATCTTCCTAGTTACAAGTTTATCTGGTGGATAAGTTAGTATGTTAGGAAATGTTGAGGAAACGAAATTCCAAATGCATAATCAATGCAGAACTATCCGACGTTTTTGGCTAAGATATTTGGACAATGGACAATCTATCGAGATTCGAAAGTTACAGGCATTCGAACAAACGATAGCTCGCTGTTCAACTAGGAACAAGAGCGCAAAAATTCCTGCTCACTTGTTTACTGAATTTAAGATTTAAAGGTGAATTGATTTTAGAAATTGAATGCTTTCCTCTTTCGTCATCTTCAAATCTTAACTAAAATTTTTTTTTCATTAAATACTGATTCTTATCTCTTTTTTCTCACATAATTTAATCTGGTTTTAATATTGAAAACCAAATTTCTAATAATAATAATAGCTTTATTGTCCAACAGGAAATCCATATACAGGACAAATTACTATACAGGGATATAAATGTTACTATCAAGAATAACTGAGCCATAACAACCTACATACATATATTACACAAAATCAAAATTTTACTATGAATCGGACAGATGTTCAAGTGCAATTTTCATAAAAGTTTGTTGAGAGCACGAAAAAATATCACAATAGGTACAGCTACTATAATATAATTGTTACACATTAAATTTATTGGAACCTTACGCAGGATATTCGTTCAAGCTCTTTCACATTTAAAAACTGAAGCATTTCTCGGATTGAAACATGGTAGGTGGAAATTTAATTTGCTGAGAATTTCGGCACAGTCGATTTTATTATTTAAGATTTTGTTCGGAACCATAACTGATCCTAAAGTTATTCTTAGACTTAAACTTGGATTATTCAGTCGCTGATAAAGATAATTATTATCACATCCTCTAGGAGGATAGACTCCGTCAATCTTGAATATCAAATACTTCGGTGAATACGATAGAGCTAGAGTTGAAATTTTCAGAGTAGATTTGAGTTATAAATATCTCGGCTGAGTTCGTTATTCGGATAAATCGGTAGAATAGTTTCGACGTAACAAAATAAAATTTTCCAAATAAAAAATTTTTTATGGTGCAATTTTATCAGGCGTATACACCAATACCATTTTCGACTTTGACAAACCAATAGTTTCCGAAATATGATTTTTCAAATTTTGAATAAATACAGGTTGAACTGAACTCAATTTATTCCTTGTTAATCATCTACCTACTCAGGGTACAAGGGTTAGCGCCCTAGCCTGTAACGCGGAGTTTTAAAATTCAGTATATACCAACATGCTGGTCACAAAAACCTACGATATCAATATAAGATGTTAAACCTTTTCTGTTTTTTTAATACAATTTCACATTTATGACAACTTTCTTGGTCTCGGTAGAGTGAGATATCCCCATAGAAATGCAAATTTCAAACAGTTTGATGCGATCTTCCTGATAAATCCTAAAAGAATTACGAGGTTATTGCATTTGGTTTCAGGATACTAATGAGATTTGGGTTTATTACTTTTGCTTGGTTGTTCCGAGTAGAACAGCAAACTATTGTTCTACCAAAATAGATAAACTTTTCGACTAGCGAGTCAAAAATATTTCCAATCGATTGGGTTTATGAAAATATAAATAAGGTCATTTAATTTTACCCCAATGAAACAAATTTTCCGATACAGCTTTGGAATAGGGCATTCCGAGTGCCTATAAAGCACTTCTGAAGAACTTAAATCATTTGAAACATTGAATATTAAAAACTTTAACACCTGATTAATTTTCTTGAAGCCCGAATACTTTTAGTTATCCAGGTAAAAAATGAGTAGTTTGAAGAAGTTATCACTCTGATGTTTTCTCTTCGTAAATGATATCTTAAAGATCTAGTTTAATATCGTTATTCTTCAAATTTTATTACAAAATATCGGAGACAAACTGAAAAACTGCAAATATTTCTCAATTACTGAAATTTTCAAACACATCACAGTGTGTTCCAAATATTGAGCCCAAAATTGTAAAAAATATTACTCATAATTTTTGTTTTTCAATAATGAAAAAAAGTTTTATATTATTCGTCCGGACAAAAAAAAATTCCGAGGAGTGAATGGCGTGCTCAGAAGTTTATTTGACCTTAACCAAACTGGCCCGGACCACCATCTGGTGCAGTTTACCAATTTGGATGGAGTTAAGCCGCGTGAGCCAAAATCAGCTGGGTTATCAGTTGATTTTACATGATACCAGTTTTCAGAAGGGGGAACAAGATTTTGGATTTTAGTTGTTCTGTTGCTCACAAAAGATTTCCACTTGTGAGGTGATGATTTGATCCAAGACAAAGCAACTGTTGAATCCGACCAAGCAAATAACCCAGAAAATACTGTAGTGTAGAGGGATAGATGGCTATAACGACGGAAATCAATTTGGCCAGCAATAGAGCAGCACGTAACTCGAGTCGTGGAAGGGATATACGCTTAATGGGAGCAACCTAGATTTTGCGCAAATGAGATAAGTTTCAATCTGCCCTGAGAAATAAATGAAACGGAAATAGACGACAGCCGCATACCTCAGGGTATTTCTGGACAGATTAACGTATACTCTAGAACACTGCTTGCGTCTAGTTGATGTTATATTTGGTTGTGGTGATCTGAACATTGATTTTTTGAAGACCGAATGCATAAATCGTAAGCTTTTCTTGGATTTAATTGATTGTTTCGGTCTCAAGATAACTTCTACTGAACCTACTAGAGTGTTAACAGATGTGAATGGTCACACATCGATTTCTAAGGTTGACTATATTCTGACTGATGCTGATCTATCTGAGTGCAAGGTTGAAGTTTTCAGAAGCTTTTATTAGCGACCACAAGACCATTCTGTTGGATTTTACCACTAATCACAATCAGGTGAGCAGAATCTAACGGTTCAATTCAAGAATGGGATTCCTGTAATAGTTCAAGGGCAATCAAAAAACGGGCAACCAATCCCCACAGTCTAATGGTATACTACCAGAATGTCGGTGGTATTAGAACGAAAGTGAATCATCTTTATGAAATGTTACAACAGTGTTCCTATGATATTGTGATTTTGACTGAAACGTGGTTAAATGCGGACTTCCTGGATGCTGAGGTATGTCCACCATCCTATAGTTTATTTAGACATGACCGCAATCGGTTAACCAGTGCCAAACGTAGGGGAGGTGGCGTGGCAGTGTTTGTGAGGTCCAACATCAGTGCTAGGGTGGTAAATACTTCTATAGACTCAGTTGAACATTTATTTTTATATGTATCTGTCCATGGTAAAAATGACTTTATTTTTGGTGCTGTATATATTCCGCCATCATCTGAAGAGGGGATCTATTCCTCTCATGGCCTGGCAATTGAAGGTTTCTTTATTGTACCCAGAGACAAAAATTATTTTATGTGGTGATTATAATGCGCCGGCGGCTGGTTGGATCGATGATGAATTTTTTGTAGGTGATTTGAGCTGCCCAGCTTCTGTGTTGATCGATAGTGTTAATATTTCGGGTCTTTCTCAAGTAAATAGAGTCGAAAACAGTCGCGGCGTTCTTCTGGATCTTATTTTTAGTAGTGACCACGTAAAGTTCAGCCTGCCATAGACCTGTCGCAGGTAAATGGCGTTCACCATCTGGCACTGGAGTTCGAGGTTAAGGTATTAGTTTCTTCTTCCGGGCCATTGAGGTTTGTGGAGAAGCAGTTTGATTTTAATTCTGGGGATTATATTGGTTTGAGTGCATACTGGTCTTCTTGTGATTGGTCGTTTGATGGGGTCTGTGTTGACCGGGCGGCAGCAAAATTTTATGGTAATCTCTATGAAGGTTTAAATAGGTTTATCCCTCAAAAAATGGTGAGATCTAGCGGTTACCCTTCTTGGTTTAATTATGAGCTCATAGCGCTCATCAGTCGTAAGAAGAGAGCACATAAAAAGTATAGACTTTCTGGTGGTGCTAAAGACTACAAATTGTTCAGTGACTTGCGGGCGTCCTGTAAATCACTTAGTGGCAGATTGTATAGCGAGTATGTTCTGGAGGTTGAACAGAGTTTGCGGTCCAACCCTCAGTTTTTTTGGAAATATGTGAATTCAAAGCGTGGTTGTGATGGTATACCGGGCTGGATGAGCTATAAGGATGTATCGAGCTCTGTCGGTGATGAGATTGTTAATCTCTTTGCGGACTTCTTTGGCGATGTGTATAGTTCTGAGGAGATTGTTCCGCCCGAGTTCAGATATGGTCACTCAATCGATGCCAGTTCATGTAACTTTGCTGCTCACGAAATTTTCCAGCTAATCGCTAACTTGAAGAGTAAGTTGAATGTAGGACCGGATGGAATTCCTAATATAGTGTTGAAGAGATGTGCTAGTGTATTGTCGCCTCCAATTTCGAAGCTGTTCAATCTTTCCCTGAGCCATGGGGTTTTCCCCTCATTTTGGAAACATAGCTTTATTGTTCCCATATTTAAGTCGGGTGATAGAAGTAAAATTCACAACTACAGGGGAATATCCATCCAATCTGCTATCCCGAAGATGCTCGACTGTTTGGTCTGCAACCTATTGTCTTGAAAATTGCTCATATTTTGATCGAAGAACAGCATGGCTTTCGGAGGAATCGTTCAACATTGACTAACTTAGTCTTGTTTATGGACGATTTAGTCCATTATTTGGAACGCGGACATCAGATTGATGTTAATTATACTGATTTCTCCAAAGCCTTTGATAAAGTTTACCATAATATATTGATGGCTAAATTGGAGGCGATCGGGCTGTCCGGATCTTTGTTGGAGTGGTTGAGGAGTTTTTTGAGCGGTAGAACCCAGTCTGTTAGATTTAAAAATTTTTACTCTAAAATAATTAATGTGTCATCAGGTGTGCCTCAGGGATCACATCTGGGCCCAGTCTTATTTAATATTTTTATTAATGATATAAAGAGTATTTTTCGGGTTAAGTTTTTGCTTTATGCTGATGATATGAAAATTTATTCCATCATTGATGATGATCATTCCCATGTTACTCTTCAGGAGCAGATTGATGAGTTTTTGTTTGGACGCGGGCGAATTGCCTACATTTAAATAAATGTTGGTAAATGCCAAGTTTTAACTTTTTCCAAATCTAAATCTACGTTGATATATCAGTACGTAATTGATGGCTCAGTTCTCGGGCGTGTTGACAGCATTAGGGATCTGAGTATTATAGTTGATAAACAGCTCAACTCAAGGAGCACCTGTTGTGTATATCTTCTAAAGCATTCAGGATGCTGGGTTTCATCATGCGTAATTCAAGGATTTCTCGCCTCACACAGTGAGATTATTGTACTGCTCTCTAGTTAGACCTAACCTCGAGTACGCATCCTGCATCTGGTCACCCTATTATAGGTGTAATATTGATATAATAGAAAAAATCCAGAGGAAGTTCGTAAGATTTCTATGTTTTCGGTCACGCTTGGCTGTTCCAACCAATTTAGATAATTTGTTTGGTCTTGAGACTTTGGAGAACCGCAGACTTGTTTTCGATTTATGCTTCATTTTTAAGTTAGTGAATGGTATTATATCTTGTCCACAATTGTATAGAGTCCCGTTTAATTTACCTCTCAGAGCCACCAGGAACACACCGGTGTTTCTTGTATACACTAGAAGTACTAATTACGCTAAATTCTCTGTTTTAAATAGGTGTATTTCACTGGCAAATGAATATTCATCGCGTGTTGATTTTTTTTCTGGTACGTTTGATTCATTTAAACTTGGTGTACGATCTATTGTTAGTCTGTAAGTTTGGATAATGTAAGAGTTTACTCATTTTCGATCCAAGTTTCTGATTTTGTTTGGTTTAAATTTATGTTTAAGAATTTTTTGTAATTGTGAATTTGAATACTTTCTTGGTTTGTGGGGGTTTCCCGTATATCATACAAATTGTACAAATTGTATGTTTAAATAAATAAATAAATAAATAAATAAATTCAAGACAATGCCTCAGTCTGTATCAAAGTTGGTCAGAAACTTGAGTCCATACAATGTCAGTAGTTTTGTTTCGAGTATTGCAGATTGCAATTTTCATGCCCTTTATGAAACTGTTGATGTCGAGAAGTGTTTTGAGGTTCTCATTGAGACAATTGTAGGCACATTAGAATCATGCTGCCCTGTAAAGCGATTCACTAGTTATAATAATAATCAAGAAAAGAGGTGGGTTACTCCGGAAATAACCCGTGCAAAAAGAGAACTTATGAATCTTCACTGGTTGCATACGAATTTGAAGTGTCAGACAAGCTATAATTTATATAAAATTGCTAAAATGTCCTACAATTCGATGATAAGAGCTGCAAAACTCAAATTTCATAGTGAGCTAATTACTACATCAGACAACAAGAACAAAACTGTTTGGTCTAAGATTCGCCTTGAAATACATAAATCCAATGAACTGTTTTCATGAGGCTGAATACAATGCAATATTATTCATTGATTCTTTATCAAATAGAGCACAATAATGTATAGACTAATATTCACAATAAAAAAATTAATTCTAGGAAATATAGATTCAGTATCAGATCGATTGAATTTTTAACAACAAATATCTGAGTTTCAAAGAAAACCAACTCATTGATGATAGATCACTAGTGTACCCATACCAAAACAGAAAAGATATTAGTTCTATAAACAATTTTCTTATATAAGGCACCAATAAACTATCAGAATAATCAACAAGAAAGATCATATAAACAAGAATTTTTCCTTCCGATACAAAAACTATAGAGCAATGCTTGATTTCAAACACTGATGCCAAATTATATAGATTACCATAACAGATTCATATAAACTCATACACACAAAAAAAGAATTTGAATAATTAATTTCAGCACTCCCCCATAGGTCTGGACAAGGTCAAACACTCACATGAAAATCTAAAAACTTTACAGATGATCAAACACAATCCCTTTACCAGCTTGATATACCAATTATTTACATCTAATAAATACAAACAACCAGTTTCTTCAAAATCCACTACATTAGTGTTCGATCCCTCGAGTAAGTTATCAAACAGATTTCAGGGTTGAAATGAGTTGTCTTTGAACCATCTTCTTGTTTATCCAAGAGATTTATCTACCAATGAGGCGTTTGGCCACTCAGGTCATTTGAAGCATAAAATGATGGGTTCCACAAAACATTGAAAATTATTTCTCATTTCTCTAAGTTGTTGCCTGAAATACATATAATATATGTTCAGATATCTTCACCCAATTTACTATGATCGTCAACCTTCAATACTTTTGTCGATTGAAATAAACATTCTTTCGTTTTGAATCAATTCTTGAAAATTAGGTATACCTTAATAAACATATTTTAGGAATCGACAATCCTGAAACTGCAAATATGACAAATCAAAATTCTTTTATAATGTAATTAAAAGAGCATTTGAAACTTTTAAATCACTTGATTAAATAGAATCACAAAAATAAACACATATAATGCTATACATGCTGTCTACTATTTGTAATATCACAATTGATTTGCTGAATTATACTTTGCAATCATTATTTCATTGTTTTTCAATAAGTATCTTACAAAAAATAGCTCTGAAAAAAAATTGGAAAGGTTTGATTATTGCAAAAAGTAGCACTACGGAGTGAAATGACTAGATTTTACACAAGGATACACTTAGTGATATTTTGGCATTATGAATTTTGATTAGCTGTTCAACCTCTCTGCATATTTTTCTATACACTCCACAAGAGAATATCCATTTTGTTGCAGGTTATACCGATGTTTATCCTGAAGTAAGCATTAATGATAATTGGCCACTATTCTTTCTAATACCCATTGTATTAATATTCCATTTGATTGACAAGAAAATATCACCTAGTCTTATATTCTCTTGACATCTAGGTACAAATAATTCTTCTTTCCATTTTATTTAGTCATTAATTTTTATGGATTGTAAGATTAAGAACTCCAAAACAAAACTCGTCTCCCGACCATAATTAGTTTTGTCTCTTATTCCTAATGCTTCTTTTATTTATTCATACAGTTAGTAAAAGCCTGGAAACAATATAATTAACGTATTTATACAGCTTATTACAGAAACATCACTCCTTACCTTCATACAAGATATTATTTGTCAAACATTTCCTGACGAATATTCGTAAACAGAAATGAAAAACAACTAGGTGCTTGAAAGTTGTTGTCTGGCAGGCGCAATTAAACAAAGAACCTCCAAAACTGTACCTTTCTCTCTCCATTTTTAATCCTCATTTTGCTGTTCGGGTCTGCATTTCTCTGGTAATTTTCTGACAGTCCAAGAATGATCCAAAAATGATCCAAAAATCCTCAGCTATTACGCATCAGTTCTGCGCACCCTGAGGACTGTCCCAGAACAGTCAGAAAAATACGAACCAGAATGAAGCTATAGACTACCTGAATTTATTCTCTAAGATAAGGCAGCGAAGGGGCTATGATCCAAATCCTTCTGCGCGTAGTTTTAAATTTGGATTGCAATCCATTATGAGTGGCTACCTTGAAAGGTATACAGAAAATTCCAACTGTCAAAATGATGAAGATGTACATCTTTTGACAGAGGGTGGCTCAAATATTGTAGAGATAGGTGTGGACAGTAGCACAAATACCATTTCTGTCTCGGAAGGAACAGAAGATCCTGATACCACCGAGGTTGCGGTCGAAATTAATAAGGAGTTGGATATACCTATTAGCAATCTAGATATTAATTCCATTGCTTATTTTACTGGATATTTGTTCAAAAATTCAGTGTGAATTTTAAATATGAAAAATGTGAACAAAACCTCCTCATCGATAATATTGAAGATCTGGGAGACAAAGGAATTTATATTTCTTATAGAAACTATGCCAATTCAAATGAGACAATTCGTTTGAAAATCCTTCAACCGACTTTATATTCATAATAAAAAATGCATTATTGGTTATAGAAGATATTTTGTCAACCAAACCAGAAAAATAAGCATAAAACGCAGCCCCGGATCTAGGGGGCAAGCCGGGGCCCATGCCCCGGGCGGCATGTTCAGGGGCGGCCAAATTCACACTTTACTGACTAATGGACTAATCATAATTTACCTTCATGGCCCTATAAATTCGACAGATACCCAGAGCGCGGAGTAAGACGTGCTACTCGACCATTACCTACATTTCGCGAGGCGCGTAGGCCATAGTTCAAAATACGCGCCCACAGGAGTCGCAGATCGCGGTCATCGCAGCACGCAGGCGCGTGGCGCGTGCTGCCGCGATTTGCGATTCCTGCGGGCACACGTGCGTGCGAAAGGGATGACGCTATATTCGAAAACTCCCTCGGCGATCTTTCTCCACGGCAGTGTTTTGTTTCAAAGAAAAGTACCTATGTGTTGTTTTTCTGTTTACTATTTAGTGAATTAGTAATTTAGAAAATTACGACAAGGTCATAGATTTATTTGCAGAACAAAAAGCTCGAAAAGTTAAATTGTAATTTCAATTCACAAATGCAATATATTTGATTTTATTATACATGCTTTTATTTTTAATCTTATCCTGTGCTTTGTATTAAATATATATCCTACATGTTTACAATTATATATCTGTAAATAAATAGGCTTTTATATTTTGACACATATACGCGGCGCTTCGAAAGCAAAAATAGAAAAATTACGTTATCAAATAGCAAATTTTTCATTTCTGTAAACTTGCAGTTTTAAAATGTAAGATTTAGAGTTTTAACTGTCAGATGTACAGGATTTGTCAACTATACTATTTGAAACTGTATTTTTCTACTTTTGGATTTAAAACTCCCGCTATTTCGTACTGTAAAAGCTCCTGTTTTTTTATCCACATAGAAAAAGCAGTGATGGATGCATTACTTACGAAAGTCTTATGTAGGTTATGTTCAAATATCAAACAATTAATGGATTTATGATATAAAATAATAATTAGTGAAATTATAAAGAATGATAAAGGTAAAAATAAATATAAGTGGGCGGGGGCGGCATTTCTCAGTTTTGCCCCACCTAAAAAAGTTGAAGATCCAGGGCTGATAAAACGATATATTTTAGAAAAATTGAAAAAACTAAATCGATAAAAACCTGGTTAGCGGAATTCGATTCGGGTTGCGAGGAGCATCGGATATTCATACTGAAACAATTAGTCAGAGTTAAATTATTCAAAAGATCT
The DNA here is from genome assembly GCA_030674115.1 of Micraspis discolor. Lineage (NCBI taxonomy): Eukaryota > Metazoa > Arthropoda > Insecta > Coleoptera > Coccinellidae > Micraspis > Micraspis discolor. Next base: position 100,309 of record JARTUT010000480.1, read on the forward strand.
ATCCTCTAAACGATGGAAAATTGTAATAAAAGAAGAAAACTCTATATTATGAAAAATGCTTAGTGTTAGATAGACATTAAGATAGATTTTAAATAATTTAACCCTGAATAATTGTGTCAGTATGTATATCCGATGCTTTTTACAACCCTTCTAGGCTGCTCATAGGTAAATAGCACTCCTCATTAATTTTGACCGCAACCTCGGTGGTTTACTGCAATAGAATACATAAAGGCCAATTGACCATTGAATTTATGTATGTAGAAAATTCTCGAAATAAATCATTATTGAACTTTATAGTTATTATTTATTTTGCTAGTTGTATTTCCCGCTGAAAAGTGTCCTAATCGTTCTGACTATATGCAGTAGTACCTCTTGAATCCGTACCCTCAATAATCTGAACCCGCACCCGCTCACATTTACGTACCTATGTTGCGAGACAAAGCTTTTTAATTCTGATAAGCCAAATTATTGAATTGAAAAATACCTAAAAATCCTCTATACACTAATCCGAACTGGGTGTAAATTTTCAGAGTTCTGATTAAAGAGGTCTTACTGTATCTGTAACTTTGGAATATCTAACCGAGAAGTATTACAATTGATATCGACTCAATAATCAAGAATTATGAGTTTAATGCGAGGATGTTTGTCCATACGTTTACACACACCTTTAAAATATACCTAATGAATTTCAGCATTATAATTTCCAAGATGAGATAAGAAATCAAATATTTTCAATGTGTTTGCTCTTATAGTTTTCTGCAATTTTCCATTTCCGTTATGTCAGTCCATACTTGAGACATTATAGACATGAAATCAGAAACATTGATATAAAGTTACATTTTCAATATTAGTACAAATTCTTGTTAAAATCGAGTCATTTTGAGAACAAGCGCCCTAAAACACCGTCCTCACGCTAGTGCCCTTAAACAATTTTCGTAAGATATAATGACAGTAGAAAGTCTGTCATAGTATTTTAAATTACATAGTATAGAAAGAGCTGCAATTTATCGTTCGTTCACAATGAATGTATCGCATAGAATCTTACAAAATATTTTCAAGTTTAATCATTATTTAATCAATATTCAAGTTTATATTCATTACAAAATACAGCGCGAGTTAAATTATTATAGGATCGTCTATTGTCTATTAAGTTACATAATTGCCTAAAATGTGTGAAACTCTATTAATGTGAAGATATTTTATGGTTGCGCTTACGTTTAATTCATTGTGAATAAACACTCACGATTTTCATTTTTAAGTTGAAAATGAAAGCCGAATGTAAAAGCGCTATTTCAGTTCGAAATCTTATGTTCGTTCAAAGAAGTGTTTCCTGAAATTCTATAAAAACACAAGTATCTATAATATAAAATGAATCGCAAAATGTGTTGGTAAGCGCATAACTCAACAACGCCTGGACCAATTTGGCCAAATCTTTTTTTAAAATGTTCGTTGAAGTTCAAGGATGGTTTTTACGGCGAGAAAAATTAGAATTATTGCTGGAAAAATACTAAAATAGCCCTTTTTTCCCATACAAATGATTTGTAACTAAAACGTAGTCAATTCGAGCTTTATTGCTATGGTATAAAGTTCATATTAAATTACAAGCACTCACTGTTGTCTAAGCAATGTAGGTGTGTTCCTAACGTCAAAGATCATATCTATCAAAACAATGTGCGTGTGTGCGTTGGAGCACAGAATACATAGTTGGAGGAGTTTAATGTCGCGTTCCGAAACTCGCGTTTCTTTTGTATTAGTTTCGGCACGCGAGATAAAATGCATCAGTTTCCACGTCATTACATCAGTCAAACAAAAAAAAGTTGTCTGTTACCTAATCTACTGAGTTTGCTTTTGTCAACTGATACACGAAACAAATTCGTATATCGTGTTTTGTGCAGAGTGTTTAGTTAGTTAGTGTTTGTTTAGTTCGTGATTAGTGAAAAAATAATTTATATTTGATAGGCCTCCTATAAGACGAAGAAATTTAGGTAGAAGAACCAAAAATGCTACAAACCAAGCTACTTACCGATCTAATCGTACTGTACAAGAACGTGAATACGGAAATGAACGTGAAAGAATTCGGATATCACAAACGCATGAAGCGCGAACGCGACATTCAACTAATAATCGCGCAAGTTGGAATCGAGCTGCTTTCAGTTACGATGTGTCAATTGACTACAGTAACTACCAATGTGTTGTTATTGGTTCTATGAACTCGCTTTGCTCACACTGTAAGGCATTGAAATACAAGCCAATGGATTGTGTTGCGCAAATGGTAAAGTGAAATTGATACCATTGGATCCACCACCAGAACCATTGTACTCATTGGTTTCAGGAATAGGAACAGATTCTATACACTTTTTGACACATATCCAACAATATAACAATTGCTTTCAAATGACTTCATTTGGGGCAACAAATGTAGTTCGGGGAAAATTTTTCCCAACTTTCAAGGTATGTATTATAGCAGTTACTCATAATTATTTTAGTGAACAAAATTTTCTGACACCAAAGTTAAGATGTGTCACTAATCTTCAATTTCTTAATCACTTATATATCACTTAGTCATCATATTATATGGTGATTCTGTTTCAGTGACACTTTTATTATATTTTATATTTGATAGATATTAGTTAAAACTAAATATATACTTTTTAAGATATAATATTATTTAAGTTTGATCACTGACAATCCATTAATTTATACCACACCATAATATTTTTTTATTTACAGATAAAAGGGCAAATATATCACAGAGCAGGTTCACTGTTACCAGTGTCAGATAGCGACAACAAATTCCTGCAAATTTATTTTATGGGCAATTCACCACAAGAAATTGGTATGCGTTGGGCACATAACAATTTAGTAAAGAGGTCTATTGTTGAACAATTACAAACTTTATTTCATCAACACAATCAATTGATTATATTGTTTAAAACTGCACTGGATCTGATGCCATCCGATAATCACAAAATTGTAATCAGAGCTGATAAAACACCTGCACGTCAACATACAAGACGTTTCAATGCACCAATTATTGATGAAGTTGCTATCATTGTAGTTGGAGAAAACTTGGAATCCCGTGATATTGTTTTACATCGTCGGAATGATCAATTACAACGTATAAAGGAAACACACCGCTCATATGATGCACTGCAATATCCCATTGTATTTTGGCAAGGTGAAGATGGCTACGATTTCTCAATAAAAATGATAAATCCCATTACAGGTAACTAAAATATTAGTTTAGCTATGGCGATAATATCTCAGTCATTATATTATGTATTTTAATTTTATATTTGAATGTCATTAAAACAAAATCTATTTACAGGTTCTGAAACCAACGAAAAAGTCAGTTCAATGAACTATTATTCATTGAACCTAATGATTCGGGAAAATTAAGACCTTGATTGGTTGAGCGAACGAGCTATACTGGCTGCAAAAAACATAGATGTAAATGAATTAAATTTCAAAATTCAAAAACAAATTACAGGCGAATTGAGGATATATAAATCAGTTGATTCGGCTACTAATCAAGATGATGTAGTCAACTATCCATCGGAATTTTTAAACTCGCTGGATTTGCCAGGATTGCCACCTCACAATCTTCAATTAAAGGTTGGATCGGTGGTTATAATGTTGCGAAATATCAACCAACCGCGTCTTTGCAACGGTACACGGTTGGCGATAAAAAAATAATTAACAATGTGATAGAAGCAACTATACTCAAAGGAAAGTATAAAGGAGAAGATGTTCTCATACCCCGCATCCCAATGATTCCGACTGATGTGCCATTTGAGTTTAAACGACTACAGTTTCCAGTGCGGCTTGCTTTTGCTATGACTATAAACAAGTCCCAGGGGCAATCATTAAGTGTTTGTGGTATTAATCTAGAAAACCCATGTTTCTCACATGGTCAATTGTATGTTACCTGTTCCCGTGTTGGAAAACCATCAGATTTCTTTATCTATGCGCCAGGTAATCAAACAAAAACATCGTATACCACAAAGCACTACAATGATAATAATAATAATTATGATACACATGACTAACAGTAAAGCGATTACTTACTTTTAAATCCTTATATATGTTTTATTTAATTATTTTTATTCACAACGCCCTATCACCAGGGTGACGGTTCTGTTTACTGCCACATTATAAATCTTTTTGACAGGACGAAGTCTGTCAGGTCAGCTAGTAATATATAAAATCATAACTGAGAAGATCCAATGACATAACATACATGAGAGAAATTCGGATATATCATGATATGAGGGATTCATTTTATAATGCTACTATTTGGGCCTTCTCTTGAATCTTAGTTCAGAAGAACAAATATCGAAATGAAATAACTATGAATCTTCTTGAAGAACAACATATTTTCTGAAGCCGGCCCTGGCCAACGTCTAATAGTTCGGTAACTCTCCGTTAGATGCTGTAAAGAACAAATGCATTCATTTCCAGAAACATACAGTCCATCTATAAACCAGAAATCGTACTAGTAAATTCCTGGCTTCATTTCTTTGAACTGCGTTTCCCTCTGGGTAGATATATACTCAATCTTATCGACCGATTTGCAATGCTAGTGCAACCTATGGTAAAACGGCGGTTTTCTATTTGTAGACCAATTCCAATTCCTTTGTTGACTCTACTTGGTCTGATGGTCTTTAGATTTCAAATGACTACGTATAATTTTTTTTGTAAATTCAAAATTTGGAATATCTTCTTGCATATCTCTTTAGTTATAGATATCGGAAGTTTGATATGACTTGAAAATTTCCCGACTAAAGTTTCATTGAATAATTCTGTGATTCAATTTTGCTGACTTAAAAATTCATTAATTTGAAGACAATTACAATTGAATTACTTAAATCTACCCTCAAAAGAATATTTGTTAGAATAAAATAAATAAAACTAAATTCTCAATAATGGGTGAGAACATTAATGAGAAATTTCTTCACTTCATTTTCGCCTTCATTAAACCTTCAGGTACTGAAAACACATTTAGTTCGAAAACATTTATTTGTATTATTCATAACCATTTGGACTTCATATGGAAATTCAGTTGGTAGCTCAGACAAAAAAAGTCAATATGTTAACTTTTTGATGACAGTATTTATAAAGGAAAAAATTACTTATTGTCAAATCTTTGATATAGGTAAAGAAAAGAGCATATCTAATTCCACACACATTTACTTCTTGCTGGGAATGCATAATAGTTTATTCATTTTCCTCGTACTACTGTTGCAAGCATTTATATGTTCACTATTACTGTTTTCTATGCTGATAGTTATCTTATACAAAGAATCATCATTCATAAGTTTCAAACACATATATGCGTTATTTAGTATAGTTACTTGTTCTACCACTTGCTCTGTCATTACTCTTGCGTCTTGCAAGACTTTCCTTTCTGTTCCAACAATCAATAATGCTGACTTTGGCTTGGAGTTCACCATTGTTGCCAACATGAATTTCTGAGTATTGAACATGGACTATGGTCATTTCTTGCTTGAGTTTTTACCTGAATTACAAATCTTCACATACATTCTAGATGGATACCAACTGGATATTCTTACGCGGCCCACAGTTCTCATATGTTTGCCACGTTTACGGACTAACCCAATAAAAAAATTATTATTATTATTATTATGGCAAAGGGATTAGAGTTTAGGTAAGGCCTATAAACTCAAAAAAATTAAAAATCCAAGAAAAAGTTGCACAGGACTGCTTGAGCGAAAGAAAAAAAAACAATTTGTCTGAAAAAAACAAATAAAACACTCTCTTAACTCAAACAGCATCTGTCATAATTGTTCTTAAAAGAGTTCACTGACACTGACTCAATCACTACAGGAGGCAAGGAATTCCATACACCATACACCCTATTTGATAAAAAAATGTTGACTTTGCACTGTCTTAAAGTTCTCCTTGCGGAGCTTGGATACGTGGCCCCCGCAAACGACGATCTGTATTCAATGTGAACAGGTGACGTTAACCAACCGTGGTTGTGCTATCGTTCTTATGGATGAAGTAGCCCGGCAATGTCACCAAGCCATCCGGGCTTCCAGGGTGAAGCTAGAATTCGGCTATGAGAATGACAGTCGGATGGTAAGATCCAACATAGGCTGTTAGTTCAAGGTACTTGGACTGCATTCGTGAAGACGATAGACCATTCACAGGGCTCATTTACTTTTTGATTGTCTAATATGTGCTTTCTTAGTGATAATAGGTGTTCCAGAATGATATTTGATGTCGATATCAGATTCTCCCGCATTTATCCTTCGCTTAACACTCCAATACACGCGCCCCTAGTGAGACATAAATACACGCGTTTCATCTGTTAGATGACTGTTCACTTATTTGTCAAAAGTGAATAGTACAATTGTTTTTCGCAATTTTGCAGGAATAATGGTGCATAGATAAATAAAAAGTTCATAAATGTTCATATATTTGTATTTGAAAAATTAATTAATTAATAACAATTATTAAAAACAATTAAAAATTATTTTCACTCTGAATCACTTCCACTACCCACACCCACGTTACATCCATCAGCACAAGAAAAGGCACAGTGTTGCAGACATAGATATTGGCCACATTCCTTGCAAGAATATTTGGTGTATCGTTTTGTTTTATTTTCCAAACATAATCCGCAGCGCTTGCGTCCACCAGCATCAGTAGCTGCTGAGTTGCTTGAACCTTTTGGTGGTATTTGATCATTGGGAAGGAGTTCTCGAAGACGTGAGGTCATGGTGCGTGGGAAATTGCTGAGCTGCACTCGCATAATCAACTGGTCTCTGATGAGTTGATCCCCCAATTGACGAAGGAACAGTCGGCGAGCTGGCACGTTTTGTCCGTTCCCCAGACTGATGACTTGGCTGTTGATACCAGCCACATTTAAAATTGCGTAAAAGACAACCATTGGCCACCTGCTTGTACCTCTTTGGACATTGTAGGCACCGGACATCTTATCCACCATGTCGACACCAATTTTATGGTGATTATAATACGTAACCACCTCAGGTTTTCTTTTCTCTCCACTTTCTTCGTCGATTGCTCCATCCGTATGCATGCTAGATATCAAAAGCACATTCTTTTTCTTTTTCTCACTTTGAGGTACATATGAAACCATAATTCCATTTTTTACTAAATGCAAAAATACTTGAGCACGAGTCTCTATTTTTCAAATCTTTCATTTCTTTTTGGGATTTGCCATTTATTTTTCTTTAGAGTCCCCACGTACGATAGCCCATAATTTCTTGACAGAGTGTGAAGGAGAGTAGTGTCGCTGAACCAATTGTCGGCAGTGATATTACGGCCTGAGTTACGGAGGGGGGTAACCATGCGTTGAACGACATCCACAGGTTTATTGCTGACTTGGAAAGGGCCCTCAGGTTGCTTGCTTGCCTGCGTAAATCTCCATGTTACACGTGTAAAAAACGCCAGAATCTACGGCTGCAAAAATTTTGATGCCGTATTTTGCAGGCTTAGAGGGAATGTATTGAACGAAGTTACATCTACCCCTGAAGCCCTCCAGATTCTCGTCAATAGTGACATCTTCTCCCACGTGATAACACACCTGACAGTTTTGACAAATTTTTCGAAGATGTCTCTGATTGGGGCGAGTCGATCTTGTGCTTTTCGCTCTGCTCTGGTATTCCTGTCATCGAATCTTACAGCCATAAGTAGGGAACGGAATCTGTTGATCCCCATGGTGAGTCGGAATATCTCAATTCCATAACCATTACTATCCCATAAGTCTGCCAGGTTCAGCTTCCCGGATTTATGTATCCCAGCTATGTAGAGTAGGCCAATAAACGCTTTGATCTCTGTTTTGGTTGTCTTTTAGCGTCTCTAGGTCGTGAATAATTGTGTTGGATGACCTCGATATATTGGTTTGTGTATGATACAATAATTTCCAACATGCTGTCGTCAAATAAGCAAGCCCATGATTGGAAAAATGTTTCTGTGCCCTTTTCTTGGCCGATCGGGCCAGGAGTCTTTCAATAAGTTGTGGTCCCTGTCTTCTTACTGGGGAAGGAGTTGTTTTTCCATGTAATTGAATCGATTACCTTTTTTCCCTTCTTACGGTGACAAACAAAAAGAGGCTCAGTGTCATCACAGTCAGACGATGCTTCCGAATCACTTTGACTCGTATCTGAGTTATCTTCCCGTTCTTCAATCTCTTCTTCTACATCCGTGTCAAATTCCTCTTCAGGAACTTCAGCAACAAGGTTTGAGGGCCCTGGAGCTGAAGATCCAGGGTCATCTTCTTAAAAGTGTTCAACACTCAGGTCGCAGCCATCAAAAAGAAGTTGATGAATTTGTAAAATGTCATCAGGGTTATTCACGTTATAGAATTTTTTTCGTCGCCATATTGAATCTAAAAAAGACAAAACAGTTTCAGTCAACAAACATACCAAAAACCAAATAAAATAGCCCAAGAACATTGATTCGAAAGAAAATGGTTAAAGAAAAAATGTTCTCATTGTGAATAGCATGAATACACGCGCGTCATCTGTGAGATGATCATGTGCCTATCAGGTAGAAAATACACATTTCTAAAAAAATATTGTTATCACAAGGTATCAAAAAATTGTAACGAAAAAATGAGAAAGGTAGAAATTCAAAATCGGGCAATATAAAAACTTACATTTTTCACACACGTGTCATCTGTGAGATTCTCTCTGCCAAAACACGCACAAACTGCAATGGGCGCACGCACACCGGCAACTAAACTGTCGAGCTAGGCGAGCTTGAGGAACACTAGGGTGGGGACCAGGCTCCTCCCTCCATCAAACTTATGACGAAAAAAATTTAGAAAGCACTGACGTGAGGTCAGTTGGCTTAGGCGCTCTTGTAAACCACTTACAATTATTTAAATTTTGAAAAATCATATCTCCAGAACTATTAGCTTGTCGAAGTCGAGAGTGGTATTTTTGTATACGTCTGATAAAACTGCACCATAAAAAATTTTAATTTGAACAGTGTCATTTGAAAAAAATTTTTTTTTGTTACTCCGAACCTATTCGGCCGATTTGACCGAATATCGAACTTAGCCGAGATATTTATACCTCAAACCTATTCTGAAAGTTTCAACTCTCTAACTTCATCCGTTCGAGAGTTATCGTGTTCTGGAACGGACGGACGGACGGACAGAATCGATTTTGACCACGGATTATTCATCAGTAGGTCCAAACAAAACGATTGATACCACTTTTGCCCAAAAATTCGAAAGTCACAGACATTTGGGCAAATTGATAAACACTCTGTTCAGGTGAACAAGAGCACCAAAAAGAGAACTGGTCATCTGTGCGATGATGCGCGTGTATTGGAGTGTTAAGCTCCTCACGCAAAGTGTTGAGTTCCTTGATTTGCATAGGTGTCTTATCGTCCGAGATGCTGAAATGTCGCCAGTCCGATTTACTCTGGATCATTGTTTTATTCTTCAGAATCTTAGTAACTATCATCGAATTAGAAAATGAAACTTTTAAAATTCTAGGACGATCGGTAGAAGGTGCGCCAATTCTTGCAACTGAGATTCGGTGCGAGTTCGCATCTGGAGTCACACAATCAAGAATCCTCGAAACCATAGATATATATATATATATATTCTTTTGAACTTTTGGCTGACAATATTTAGTTAGCAAACAATAAAGCATATAGATCAGGGTTAGTGACGGGGAGTCATACAGTTCGACGTATGACATAAAAGCCTAGGGAAAAAACCCCAGTAAAAAAAACCCTGGCTCCCCGCCTAAGTGTGAAAGTACAAAAATAAGCTGAATTATATTTCAAGGACTTCTTTCTTCAAGAGTGATCTTCTATTGATGCAGAAAGAGACTTCTTCAAGGTGCTCACATTGAATCTGGAAATAAAAAAGACAAAAGCAGAAAAAAAGAACTGAATAACAAAAATACGTATCATATTCGTTTGAAATTTATAACCCATTTCAAAAAGAGTTGGCAACATCATGAATAGCCTAAAACCATCTTGAAATTTATATATGGGACAACTATTGATGAGATGAGGTATTGTTTCTTCTGCTTCTCCACATTCACAACTTGCGCTAGGAACTGAGTTCCATTTAAATAGCATGCCATTGGTACGACGATGACCTGTTCTCAACCGATTAAGAACTGTCCAAATTTGTCTTGGAAGATCAAAACCAGGAACTTTTTCAGAAGGATCAGAAACGAGATACTTATTGAACATTTCGTAAGAGTTCCACTCAGTCTTCCATAATTCTTCATCACTTATATTCATATTGCATAACGTATTATGCCATAATGGTTTACGTGACTTCAATCTGGGAATTTTATTTTGTGGAAAATATGAAATAATTGGGAATAAATTGGGAAAAAGAATGATATTTATTCCAAGAATTCAGAGCTGCAGTCTGTCTGCGAATATGGGGAGGGACAATATTAGACAATACTGGTAACCAATGAACCGGTGTTGATCTTATGGTGCCAGTAATTATTCTCATGGATGTATTCAATTGTGCATCTATTTTTTGTGTATGTGCACTATTAAACCAAACAGAGCAACAATACTCAGCTGCAGAAAAGACTAGGGCTAGAGATGCTGTGCGAAGAGTGGAAGCATCAGCACCCCAAGACGATCCAGCTAATTTCTGAACAATATTATTCCTAGTTTTCAGTTTTAGACTCAGATCATTTAAATGAGCCTTGTAATTGAGAGATGAATCTAATTTAACTCCTAAGTATTTTGGATAGAAATTGTGTTTGGTAGGAGAATCATTGAAAGTTACAGCTAATTTTCTATATTTTCATGATTATTCAGGTGGAAACAAGATACCTCTTTTTGTTGGGATTTGGACATAATCGCCACTCAATAAAATAATTCTTTAAAATTTCCAAATCAGATGACAATATGTTTTCCAGAGTATGGAATATAGATATAGTAGAGATAAATCTTCATTGGAATCCATTTCGAGTGTTCCACGGATCAAAACATTGTGAGATCTTCAGAGAAGCCGATCAAGTAGTTCTGATGGTTGAAGGTGTGAACTAGGACATACCCCAGAGGGCGCTCAGACTTCTCCAATTTTGTTAGAATCTGATTAGTAGAGTCTACGGCTTCTTTTAGGGACCTGTGTCTTCCAACCCTGGAGGAGCAGGAGGTAATATCTAGCCCATGTTGATTAATTGCTTGGGAATGGATGGCCAAAGTGTCGCTATTGTGAAGTATATTTGTAGAATGCTTCTCCAGTATAGATTTACACTCTGAAAGTTCAGTCTGAAGCATTTGTTGATTCGTTTTAATAATGGAAATATCCGCAGATATTCGATCCAATTTAACCATCAGTATATTAAATTGATCAGAGCTCAGAGAAGTTGACGAAGATTGTTGAGGATCGATGCGTCGATGAAGAAAATGTTTTGTTGTAGAGAGAACAACCTTCCATCTTTTTCTTTTTTCCAACTTTTTGTTTTATATAAACTAGATATGTAAACAGGAGATATTTCTTTTCTCTTGGAAGGGAATAGGATATCACAAAATTCACCTTCTTGGACCGATAAGAAGGGCTTATACACAGACAGAGTAGGCCACGGAAGAAAAAAGGTGAGCAACAAAGGTAAGGAAAACAGTGTTTGGAGGAGGAAATCTGCAATACGTAAAATCGCGTAACAACGCGGCTAGAATCATGCAATCGAGCGCAACGTAACCCCCTCAACGTTAAGCAAGGTACTGACAGAAGAGAGGCTCTAGCTTCATTCGGGTTCCTATTTTCCTGACTGTTCTGGGACAGTCCTCAGGGTGCGCAGAACTGATGCGTAATAGCTGAGGATTTTTTGATCATGTTTGGACCATTCTTGGACAGTCAGAAAATAATCAGAGAAATGCAGAACCCGAACAGCAAAATGAGGATTAAAATGGAGAGAGATAGGTACAGTTTTGGAGGTTCTTTGTTTAATTGCGCCTGCCAGACACCAACTTTCAAGCACTTAGTTGTTCTTTCATTTGTGTTTACGAATATTCGTCAGGAAATGACAAATAATATCTTGTATGAAGGTTAGGAGTGCTGTTTCTGTAATAAGCTGTATTAATACGTTAATTATATTGTTTCCAGGCTTTCACTAACTGTGTGAATACATAAAAGAAGCATTAGGAATAAGTGACTAGTCTTAATCTTACAATCCATAAAAATGAATGACTAAATAAGATGGAAAGAAGAATTATTTGTACCTAGATGTTTAGGGAATATAAGAATAGGTGATATTTTCTTCCCCATTAAATGGAAAATTGATGCAATGGGTACCTATTAGAAAGAATAGTGGCCAATTATCCTTAATGCTTACTTCAGGATAAACATCGTTATAACCTGCAACAAAATGTATATTCTCTTGTGGAGTGTACAAAAAAATATGCAGAGAGGTTGAACAGTTACTCAAAATTCATAATGCCAAAATATCATCAAGTGTATCCATGTGTAAAATCTAATCATTGTACTTTGTGAGTGCTACTTTTTGCAATAATCAAACCTTGCCAATTTTTTCAGAGCTATTTTTGTAAGATATTGAAACTTATTGAAAAATAATGAAATAATGATTGCAAAGTATATTTCATCAAATTTAGAAAGCACTGACGTGAGGTCAGTTGGCTTAGGCGCTCTTGTAAACCGCTTACAATTATTTAAATTTTGAAAAATCATATCTCCAGAACTATTAGCTTGTCGAAGTCGAGAGTGGTATTTTTGTATACGTCTGATGAAACTGCACCATAAAAAATTTTTTATTTGAACAGTGACATTTGAAAAAAAATTTTTTTGTTACTCCGAACCTATTCGGCTGATTTGACCGAATATCGAACTTAGCCGAGATATTTACACCTCAAACCTATTCTGAAAGTTTCAACTCTCTAACTTCATCCGTTCGATAGTTATCGTGTTCACGGAACGGACGGACGGACAGAATCGATTTTGACCACGGATTATTCATCAGTAGGTCCAAACAAAACGATTGATACCACTTTTGCCCAAAAATTCGAAGGTCACAGACATTTGGGCAAATTGATAAACACTCTGTTCAGGTGAACAAGAGCGCCAAAAATAGTAGACAGCATGTATAGCAATATATGTGTTTATTTTTGTGATTCTCTTTAATCAACTGATTTAAATGTTTCAAATGCTCTTTTTATTACATTGTAACAGAATTTTGATTTGTCATATTTGCAGTTTCAGGATTGTCGATTCCTAAAATATGTTCATTGGGGTATACCTAATTTTCAAGAATTGGATTCAAAACGAAAGAATGTTTATTTCAATCGACAAAAGTATTGAAGGTTGACAATCATAGTAAATTGGGTGAAGATATCTCAACATATGTATGTTGAAAGATAGTTGAAAGACAACTCATTTCAACCCTTAAAGCTGTTTGATAAATTACACAAGGGATCGAACACTAATGTAATGGATTTTGAAGAAACTTGTTTTGTATTTATTAGATGTAAATAATTGGTATATCAAGCTGGTAAAGGGTTTGTGTAAAGTTTTTAGATTTTCATGTGAGTGTTTGACCTTGTCCAGACCTATGGGGAGTGCTGAAATTAATTATTCAAATTATTTTCTGTATGTGTATGTGTTTATATGAATCTGTTATCTATTTGGCATCAGTGCTTCAAATCAAGCATTGCTCTACAGTTTATGTATCGGAAGAAAAATTCTTGTTTATATGATATTTCTTGTTGATTATTCTGATAGTTTCTTGGTGCCTTATATTAGAAAAAATTGTTTATAGAACTAATATCTGTTCTGTTTTGGCATGGGTACACTAGTGATCTATCATCACAGAGTTGGTTTTCTTTGAAACTCAGATATGTGTTGTTAAAAATTCAGTCGAGCTGATACTGAATCTATATATCCTAGAATTAATTTTTATTGTGAATATTAGTCTATATATAATTGTGCTCTATTTGATAAAGAATCAATGAATAATTTTGCATTGTATTCAGCCTCATGAAATCAGTTCATTGTATTTATGTATTTCAAGGTGAATCTCGTGACATTTAAATTTGTTGTCTTACCCATAAATAAAAAGCTTCTTCGTCTTTGCAGGAAATGTTATTTCATAACCACTATATCAAATCAATATATAACCAAAATCTAAATTAATTCAATGATGTGATAATAACTAGTTATACAGATCTGAACCTGAAAATATTTCCTAAACATTATTGAACGCAAAGTAAAATTGGTAAATCAGTTAACCATACAATTTACCTATATAGGTAAGGGATTGCTCTGAATTCTGAAGTAGTTTATATTTCAGTTTATACTATCAATAATATTCATGTGTTAATGCAACCACTGTCTGAATATGGGTGATGCAACAAAGAACAGAAACTAGATCTATCGAAATGTTTTGTTTGATACAGATTCACTGTTCAGTATTAATCAGGTGGGATTATATATATTTTGAGAATTTTAATAATGATAAGTAATTTGAATTGCGCTATTATAGTACTCAACTGTTTCTAACAACATTAAATTTTCTGTTTGTGGATGAAAATTTGATAAAACATTATTCTAACTATGGAAAACAATTTCATGCAGACGAAACTCTCAAACAGATAAAGTTCGCTAGGAATTTCATTGATAATCCGGTTGCTGATAAATAAACTGAGATTCTCATTTCGTTTCATCAAAAATTTGAATTTTGAAATATACCTAGATACATGCGCACATTACCTTTTTGAATATAATGGTTTTCAATTGTTAATTTAAAAGGAGCTTTTAATGCAATTGGTAGTAAACTTTGATGTAAAGGGAAATCTTGATTTATTTCTCGTCTGAAATTACGAATTTACCACAAATTGCGTTTTCAAGTGATCGTTGTTTAAGGGTTGGTAGCATTTGTAGTCCGCAAAATATCCTGAACTGATACCTGCTCTCAGTAGGTACCGATTTTGACTATACTGGAACTGTACTGGGATTGTACTGAAAAAACTTGAACAGCGAACCAATTTGAAAATTTGGTCCAAAGTTTGTCAGAGAAAATCCCGAACAAGTTGAATTTAGCAAAATGCGCAAACTCGTAGGAATATTTGAATCGGTTACAGCAGAAAATTTCAATTTAATTCTCTAATTCATATAAGCCATAAATTGAAAGAAAATCAAATAGAATAATGAATTTTTTCAATAATGAATCATATTGCCGATTTGTTGACGAGAGCTGAAAAAATTCATTTTAATAAAGCTATTTTGCACATACCTACTTAAAAATAGTTAAGGAATTCGACATGATTATTTGAAAAACTTGAAAACCTGTAATAAATAAAGTTGTACTAGTTCTTTCAATTTGAATTGGACCACTCAAGGAAATAAAGAAAACTCATAATTCTGCCTTTGAAAACCCTTTATAATATTAATTTATAATCATTTAACTTAATACCAATTTATTCACGATTTGAAACCATCTATGTTTAGATTTGTTTATATCTGTTAACGGATGCAGATAAAATTCAAACATTTCAAATTACGAAAAAATTGGTTAACTCCTCCCTCCTAAGGCGGTTCTACGGTAAAATCCTAAAATGGTCCTGATGATAGTCAGAACCGTCAGAAAATAATCAAAAAAATCCTGATATAACCCGAACATCGGACTACTCGGTTCGAAATTAGTCAGAGAAAACCCGAACACCGAACACTGAAATGCGCATGATTCTGATGGTTCTGGAACAGTCAGAATTTGAACCCGAATGAAGCTAATAGAACTACAATAAACGTTCGATGCACAAGTGGGAACGGTGGGGTGATCGACTCCACCGAAGTGCGCACTAATATAAACAAAGAGTGAACTCTACTTAAGAAAAAATCAAAAACAAAATATTAACCACAGGAATAGGGCTAAATAAATTAATAATTACCTACCTTGAATGCTTAAGACCGTCACACAAGTAAAGTAACAGTTAACAAACACAAAAATTCATGAGAATAATCTTATATTTCAGGAGCCACTTCTAATACGTGTTGTATGCAACGTGTTCTTGGACGAATTGCCATTTTTAAATTTTCTAGAGTGTATTCTGATGAGTAATGGCTAAGGTGTCGTTCATAATGATATTACCAGAACAGAACTAGTTTTTGAGGCATTTAAAAAGGAAAATTGAAACTAGTAGGCAAACCAAGCACCATAAGTGCGATATCACATGTACCAGCTATTAAAATGGACAACATTCGTTGAATTAAACTGAGTTTTTGATGAATTGAGTAGTTTCTTGTTTACCCAGAAATGCAATTTTGATGAGTAGTTGTGAATTATATACTTCATAGTTCTGAAAAAGTATTGATGGTTACATAATGAATATTCTCTAAATGGTTCATGATGAAGTTGTGAGATTTAAAGGATTCTTGATTTTCCTCTGTACAATTAGGACCAGTATTCCTAGTTTTCTTCTTCACATCGTCTTGATGAATAAACCTCATATGCCTATTCTTAACGGAAACACAGAGAAAAGTTTTTGGCAGAAGTGACTAATCAGATTATTGCTGAAAATAAATTAAAAATAACCCAAGTTCATTCACGATGATGTCAAAATGAGTATTTATACAAAGAACAATGTTGCGATATTCTCGCAACAAAGGACAGTTCTTGGAATTTAGGGCGTGGCTGTTACTTCCAAGAATGCCTTCTATATGGACGGAATTTTGGGAATCCTGAAGCTCAGCTACCTGTACTTTGGATACTTTCTCCGATCTTTCTCAATTATTCGAGAACACTCTCTCAGACAGTTCTAGTTTGACCACCAGCGTGGTCAGTTCTACTTACCAGTAAGTTTATTCTTCACTTGTAATACATCATTCTAATCTCTAAAAGTTCCTCGTCGATTAACATAATCTCTCTCACATACATTTTCTCCAGTTGGGTTAGTTAGTTATCCTAGTTTATTGTAAATCTGAGTTATTCAGCTGCAATTCTCCCAAGTGAAACAACAAAGTTGTTATTTGTGAATCTGTGAAGTAATTGCATATCGACAAGCCATAATTTGTTAGTGGAAGTCTCATCCGAAGTACCTGTACCTTATTCTGAGAAATCTACCTTCGACGATTGAAGCAGAGCTGTGGTGAACTTCAAATTAGAAAAATAAGGTCAGATCTTTTATTGTTTAGTATAATCAGAAGTGCCCAAGATTGAGCAAAGAAGTTCAAATACTTGGACTTGTTAAGGACATTTAAACACTCTTCTCTGTGAACATAAAATCTCAAGTGCCGAACATTGTTTATTGTTCTTCTCTGTGAATATAATTTTGTTACAACTACAAACTTGTTTTATTCACATTGCAAACATCTTTTCTACCAAAGATAATTTTTTGGATCTACTGTAAGGCCTAGCGCACACAGACTAACTGCTTTGCAACTACAGTTGCAAACCAGTTTGGCGCGCAACCGCACAGTGACCTCGGCAATGTATTGGAGTAGGGAGACGCAGACTGCGCGACCGGTTTGTGACGATCTCAAACCAGTCTGAAATCAGTCGCTTCCAATCGTGGGCCCGCGGTTGCAGTTGCGTTGCAGACTTCAGTCACACGTGATCACGTATCTTTTGTCATTCGGTAAAAAGATTTAAACTTCCTATCTGACTGAGACAACTCTCTAGCTGCTACAAATAGCCTAGAGTTCACATTATTTCTTAAATAAGGGTGGACCCAATGCTCTCTTTGTATTCTTCGCCGCCTTCGGTAAAGATAGTAGTTAATGACATCCTCTTCGTCTGAGTCTGATGACATGATAAGCACAAATGGTCAAGGCGATGCCTCAAAACACAGCGAACTAGGCCTACAAAATACTCCACTATTGCACATTAGACGCAACTGATTCGCTGACCCGTGTGCGGACAGAAGTTTTGTTTCAGTTACAAACTAGTTGCAGATGCAACTTGCAGAATAGTTGCTCTGTGTGCGCTTGGCCTAAGAGTATAACCAGCGACTCAGGAAGTGCGCTTCTGTCCCTTAAGCGGGAGATTATTATTACTCCTAATTTTCTACCCGCACAAATTTGTCCTTCGAGCCGGATCCAAGAATTCGACTTTGGTAGAATTTGCAAGATTGTGAATTTTTGTGTTCACACATTCTGTGATTCTGTTCTTTTTTTTTTCTTTTTCTAATTTGTTAAATTTCTTCATTTTTTATATTTAGAACATTTTAATTAAGCTCTATTTAAAATGGAAAACGTATCTTATAATAACCTTAAGTCTAAACGCACAATATTCAAGGCAAAAATAACCAGGACTATCAATTGGTTTGATCAAAACTTTAAATCAGAATCAAATCCAAAGGTTTTAAAGAGATCGTGAGGAAGTAGAAGTGAAATTCCATACCATTGCTGGAAAAATTGAACTCTATATTGAAAAATTGTCTACCTCTAATATTGGAACTTCTATTCCTCAAGGACAGTGTAATATTAGCTTACTACAGATTAATATCAAACCGTTTTAAGGGCGATGCCTCTGAATGGACTTCTTTTCTTCAATTATTTGATGCCATGATTTTTGTGAGATTGTGAATTTTATGTGTTCACACACTCTGTAATTTTGTTCATTTGCTTTCAGGCTTTGTTGATTTTCTTCATTTTTTATATATAAAACATTTTACTCAAGCTCTATTCTAAAATAGAAAATGTATCTTATAATAACCTTGAATCTAAATGCACAAGCGAGCGATTATTATTACGCCTAATTTTGTACGCGCACAAACAATAATAATTGTTTTGTTAGATCAAAATCACAAATCCTTTTAAAATCAGCTTGTTATTTTAACTTTCAACGGCTATTGGCACAAATTTTCAAAATCACATTTACATCAAACAATCTGGAGCATACCATAATAGTATATTCTAAAAACAAGAGCTACGAAGGACCGAGTTTTTGAACGAATGACTGTTTGAATTGCCTTCCGCAACGAGTATTAGACGATATTTTCTCTATTTCAGTCAAGAATTGTGAGAGAAATTTATTGGAAATCAATGAAAAATTCAGATTATACCTTCTAGTACCGTTTGTATTTTATTTTCGCTGTTGGCGTGACTGATACGAAAATTGACAGATTAACCTTTCTAATGAATCGGGGACTCCAGGTGTGACTGTTAATGTATAGCTATGTTCAATCCATCTCTTCTAAATTTCCCGAAATTTTAACATATGTGAAGCTGCATCACCCGAGTCTTATCTTCTTTACCGAAACTTGGCTGAGGCCATCCCTGGCAGATAGCTCATTCCATATTCCAGATTATTATTTGTATCGTGACCATAACACCATAACCGTGGGCCACTGCGGGGTATGTATTTATGTTCGTGACACCATTGCTAGTGTTTTCAACATTGAGACTTCTCATTATGATTGGCCTGGTATTGATAACATATTTGTAAAAATCCACAACACCAAATTTTCCTCTTTGCTGGATGCATTTATCGCCCTCGTCCTTGTCCGGGGACTCAGAGTTCGTGGAGTTTCTTCGTGATGCAGCATTTCACCACAGCAATATTTTTCATAACTGGTGACTTCAACTGTCCAGATATTGTATGGCCTCTAAGAGCTCAACCACCTTTGGGTTCTCCCTCCTTTGCCTATGCAGACCTCATCAGTAAGACCGCCTGGCAACAACTGGTTGATAAACCTACTAGATTCAGAGCTGGACAGGTCCCGTCAGTGCTCGATCTCATTCTAGTGTCAGACCCCAGCCTCGTCGGATATCCATTATTTGCCTCCGTTCGGTAAATCAGATCATTCCACCTTGGCAACCGAGTTGCAGTTTCGACTGTTAAGTCCAAATTCTGGGTCCTTTAAAGAAGTTCGTAGTGTAGACTATGATAAAGCATCTGAACTATTGGAATCAAAAAACTGGTCTCTGATATTTGGCGACGAGGGGGATGTTGAGGGGATGTGGCGCTCTTTTATGGGGGTAATTGATGAGGTTGTGTCCGCTTGCACGACCAGTCGTTGGGTTAGAACAAACAGCGCGAAGCCATGGATCAGTAAGGGACTATTGAGAATGTCAAGAAGGAAGAAGGCACTGTGGCAGAGGTTCCTCCGGACTAGATCAGTCCGTGATTTTCAAGATCATCGCGAGTATTCAAACCACTTCTCTTCATCTTTAAGGCAGGCAAAGATCCAGTACGAGAGGCGACTCGCATCTGCGAAAAACCGAAACAAATTTTTCAAGTACCTCAAGATGTCTATGAATGGAGCAGTTAGCTTTCCGACCGTCTATGGCCGGGCAGGCCGTCCCTGTGAGGATTCCCTTGAGACCGCCGAGGTATTTGCTCATGTTTTCTCCTCTGCATTCGTGAGGAGCCCGACGGACCTCTTCCAGAGGTTAGGTTTGCTAGGGTTTCTGGTGAGATTTCCGATATCAAGATCGATGAGGAGCTGATTCGGGGTGCTTGACTCAGCTAAAGGATACTGCTCCAGGTCTCGATGGCCTTACTTCCAAGCTTCTCAGGAGCTGCGCGGGTTCTCTCTCTTTCCCTTTATAAAATTTTCTCTAGTTCCCTCAAGTATTCGATTCTGCCTGCTGACTGGCTTACTGCTTCCGTAACACCCGTTTTTAAAAAGGGGGATAAATTATCACCGCACAATTACAGACCCATCAGCTTGCTTTCTACGGCGTATAAGGTCTTGGAAAGGATCGTTTCGGACCAGATCACCCAATTTGCGTTATCAAACGATGTTATCCTAATGAACAGCATGGATTCTTATCTGGCCGCTCTACCATGACCAACCTCATTTTGTGTATCAATGAGTGGACTAAAGCGTGGGATCGGGGGAGCCTGTGGATGTTATCTACCTTGACTTCTCCAGGGCCTTGGATAGGGTCCCTCACCGTCGGTTGCTTGCTAAGCTCTCATCTTGGAATCAGGGGAAGTGTTCTTGCTTGGATTGGGGCTTATCTATCCAATCGTTTTTTCCACGTCAGGGTCGATCGTTCCTTCTCCAGTCCCGGAGCCCTTTGTTATCTGGTGTTCCACAAGGTTCCGTCCTGGGTCCTATATTATTTTTATTATACACCTCCGATTTACCTAGATTACTCCACTCTTCGTGCTCTATGTTTGCAGATGATACCAAAATATATAACTTTCCCTTATCTAACTTCAATACTCTGCAACGTGACCTGAATGAATTGAATGTTTGGTGTGGTGAATGGTTACTTCCTTTGAATGTGGAGAAGTGCTGTGTTCTTCATATTGGTAGAAACAACCCGAGGAGGGAGTACTTCATCGGCGGCGATAGGCTGAAACAAGTTTCAAGTCACTGTGACCTGGGTGTAACTGTCTCCGAGGATCTTCGCTGGTCAAACCATGTAAGCATCATCACTGCCAGAGCCAGATAGTTGACTTATGCCATCCAAAAGACCTTCAACGGATGTGATGTTGCTACATTGAGGCTTCTCTTCACCACCTACGTAAGACCATTGTTAGAATATGCTGGCCCAGTTTGGTGACCTTCCACTCGTGTCGATGTGCATTGCCTCGAGTCGGTCCAGCGCTGGATCACTCGTATACCCTTTGGAAGGATTCGCCCCACCTACGAGAACAGGCTCATCACTTTCGGATTGCCGACTTTCCAGTCGCGGCGCGACAGAGGTGATTTAATTTTTTCTTTCAGGTCCTTACGTGGCCACTTTGGTGATGATATCCGTGGCTTATATACTTTAAACACCAATAATCTGATAGGTCACCAGTTCAAATTGGCAAAGGAAAAGTTTGCTACTTCCCAGCGGCATAGTTTTCTTACCAACAGAATCTTTGAGAGGTGGAACCGTTTACCAAGTGCTGTGGTTGATGCTCAAAGTGTCAATGGGTTTAAGAATGCCTTGGACTTGTTTTGTGGTGGTGCTGTTCAAATGTGAAACAATTAAATTTAATTTGTATTGAGTTTATAGAAAATTTCCTCTACTCTAGTTTTTGTTATAATAATAATAATAAAATAATAATAGAATTTGAATAGTGCGTTCAAATCTCTACATGGTTCAATGTTGACAATTGACATACAATGGACGCGTTTTGACATTTGAAAGGATAGGATGTCAGTGTTGTCCACAAAACGACAAATATAACTAAAGAAAATGCTGTAATGAGTTCATTACACTGATTAATAAGTCCGACTCAGGTCAGTCGAATACGTATCATCAAAATTTGTGACATGTTTTAATCCTGCGTATGGATATTTAGTTAAATGTATATAACACTGTGATAGGATAGCGCAATAGTGGTTGAAATGAAAATTGTATGTTTGGTTAGTGTAAATAATGTAATTTTTATCGCTTTAAAAATAATTATTATAATTGATTACTATTCAACTGGTTTCGAACAATTTTCACAAATACAATTCATGAGTAGTTCTTTTCTAATCTCATGTTGAGTGAGTGCTCTGTGATGTGTAGTTTCTGAAAAAAAAATTCGTTATGAAAGTTACGTCACCCATAGATAAATATATTGAGTGCTTGCTTCCAAAATATTAGGGTGCAGCTGAAATGTCTAAAAATATTGTATGCCCTCCTGAAATTTTGAATGGATTTTCATGACCTAATTCTTGGACTATGGAAGAAGTTTAGCGGCCACACTATGTAAATAGTCTCAATTGCAACTTTTTGGTTATATATTTTCATTTCCACAAGTAGCAGAAGGAAATGAACGAAGATGGTACTTGCCAAAACGTGTTTCTGTTGGTTGGTAAGGTAACCTTAGGAATAAGAGATAGCTAAAATAAAAAATACATTCTGCTACTTGTGGATTCAGCCGATATCCTTTCTACATATATTTGATTTCAACGATGAATATAGTTTTTAATTTTTATATTTGACGTTTTTTCTGTTATGGACAAATTTTATTACAAGTATTATTGTGTTATCATCGATTCTAATCTCACTTAAATTAATATATGGTCAATTTTGGATGCTTATATTTTAATTGTTCTATTCGTTACAATTGCAAACATTTCAAAAACAATTCGTTTTTTCCCCAAGAATACAAAATGAGAATACATAAATTTAAGATTCATAATGACATTAGGTGAAAAATAATTTACCTAGTTACAGTAAAACAATATCGTCAGGATTTAAAAACAATCGAATATTAAGGAACTTCGTAATATGATAATTTACAGCAGGTGTGTAACATACATGGTGTCCGGGAATAACTGTACATACTCATACCAGAGATAGAGTTGGACTAGCTGATTACAATTGACTATAAAAATTAATTTCTGGATTTCTAGAAAGCTACAGGGTGATATTCCAGCTTCATGGAAATACTAAGACCATCATAAAATCCCAACTTATTGACGGATATTATTGAAACTTGGGAGGCTATTGGCACATGCTAAGGTCGAGTCTGAAAGATATCAATTATTCCATGATTCCAGAGCTGGACTCATTAATATTCATTCAAAGTGTTCAGGGTGAAAATAATACTTTGTATTGCGAATTAAAAAATAATTCATTCGCTTTTTAGAAGGAAGCTAAATTATGCTTCAATTTGTGGTATCGCTCAAAGCTGTCACATCAACAATTATTTAATTATGAATTTTTGAATTTGGATAAAGTTCGATAAATTGAATATTTCACCATGAAGAGAACTAAAAATCACATGTTTGAATATAAAAGGCAAAGGTATTAGTAGAAAATTTTCAAAAATGTTCAGAGCTTTAATAAGCACATTCCATAACTATACAATAACAATTGAAAGAAACTAAAATACAGTAAAGAGTACCTAATAAAAATGAAAATAGGAACGAATGAATTGCTGATTTAACGTTATCTTAGGAGTGGTTCGAAATGAAAACCATTAGCTTGTATACATTTCTCTTGCCGAATGTTCAAATTGGATACAGCCTTGCGAATCATATCGCCATTATTTCTTAAAATATCGCAATAGTTGGTAATTCGGTTCATCAGCTGTTCTCTTGACTGGATTTCTTCAGAATATACCATATCCTTCAATTTTCCCCATACAAAATAGTCTAGCGGGTTGAAATCTGGAGATCGAGGGGGCCATGGAATAGATCCTCCTCGACCTATCCACCTATTTGGATAGGTATTGTCGAGGTAACTTCTAACTTCCAAGCCAAAATGAGGGGCCAGCTCCATCAAGCTGGAAATAAATTCCTCTAATATTTATTCCTTGTAGCATGCCAGGTAAAATATTATGCAAGAAATCTAGATAAATCGCACTCGTGAGGCGACCGTCAAAAAAATGAGGCCCGATCAAATGTTTGTTTATCACAGCGCACCAAACATTTACTGAAAATTTTTGTTGTGATCTTATACTGTGTGGATTATTTTCGGCCCAAATGTCCGAGTTATGAGTATTGAACATACCATCTCTGGTGAATTGAGCCTCATCACTGAATATTGTTCTGTACAAAGTGACTCTGTGATTTGCAATCCAATGTTCAAAATTCAGTCTAAAGACATTATCGTCAGGTTCTAATCGTTGTACCTGTGTGTAAATGTAATTGTGCACTTACTCTCCTTATACTAGTTGAAGGTTGTGCTTGAATTAATTGGAGTACTTCATCACCTCTTTCTCTATTCCTTTGGCGATCTTTCTTCCTATCTGGCACTCTACCATATTGCGCTATACAACTAAATACTGCAGAAAATGTTTGGTGATTGGGGATTCTGCGAGTAGGAAATCTCAGACGATACTCTCTCACAGCAGCTCGACTATTTCCCTCACATTTACCATACACGAACATCATATCAACATATTCTCTATTTGTTAAATTGGCCATTTAATAATTTCACTATTTTATAATATTTTATAATTCAAAACATAAGCAACGAACAATCTTAAATTTCAGTTGTCAAAATGTCTGAAATTTATCACAGAATATGTTATGGGAATTCATGTTTTATCTTGAAGGAATTTTTATTTCTGTGCATTTTGAGATTGAATCTTTGAATCTAGTAAGACATTTTGAAACATTCTCCCAAACTGGAAATCATGTCTCCTCTTTCTTGCAGAGTACTTTGTAGGATCGAAAGTTATCCCCTACTCTATGCGTTTCGTCCCTGGCGCACACAGTTGGACTCATCAGTATGGCTTGTGTGCGCCATGCCATAGACGCAGGGGTTTAGAAAGTTTGAGGGAGCCGCCGGGAGTTGAACCCGGTACCTAGTACCTAGTCGGTGTGATACTTGAGCGCTTACCTCTGGGCCACCGAAGCGCTGTGAATTAGGCTATGCAGGGGGTTATATGAGGTGCCGCCAAGTGATCCCTACAACTTCATAATATTTAATATTGAATAAGTAAACTTTAAAGAAACAGACTAACAAATTGAAAAATCATTGCTCATACTACTCGATTTACTAATTCAGTTAGAGGTTTTTACATTAGAAGAAGTGTTACTTCGATATACTTATATCTATGTTGTCGAACACCGGTATACATACGAATAATTTTGAAATATGCTATGTATAACCTATACACATCTCCAATTTTTTCGAAGTTTACCTTCATTAATTCCATCATAATGAGATCCGTGTCTAGGGTGGGCACCCAGTATGTCAACAAATTATTATAGTCTTCCTCACCTTCAGTGACTATTTTAAGAAAGTTTTTATTTATTTTCGACCTTCATAAAAATGACTAATTCCTGTTCAGGAAAATGAATTAAAATTTTCGAACTTAATCCAAAATAGGAAATTCATAAAAAAATAATTGTTGATGTGACAACTTTGAGCGATATCACAAATTGAAGCATAATTTAGCTTCCCTCTAAAAAGCGTATCAGTTTTTTTAATTCGAAATACAAAGTGATCTTTTTTACCTGAACACTTTGAATGAATATTGATGAGTCCGACCCTAGAATAATGGAATAATTGATATCTTTCCGACTTGGCCTTAGCATATACCAATAGCCTAGCAAGTTTCAATAATATCCGTCTATAAGTTTGGATTTATGATGGTCTTAGTATTTCCATGAAGCTGGAATATCACCCTGTAGCTTTTTAGGGAAATCCAGAAATTAATTTTTATAGTCAATTCGTAATCAGCTAGTCCAACTCTATCTTTGGTATGAGTATGTATCATTGATAGCCCAGTCAAGTTAGACATAAAAATAGTGATGAAATAACAAAGATTCCGACAGAGCCAAATTTATATGGAAAGCTTGGGTTCACCATCAGGAGGAAACTTCAAAAAGTCCGTATTGATCCGTACCTGCAACCAAAGTTTGTCGAATTCAAAGGTCAAAATTTTTGTATTCTTAGATTTTTCATGAACACACTTACTTTTATGGGGAAAATTACCCTTGATCTGAGTTCTAGATCTAAAATATCTCTATAGAAATGGTAAAGATGTTTTTTCTCTAAGGCATGGTTGTACAGTCCGAGTTCAAGCCTAGTTCAAGACTGAACCCAACGCAAATAAGAAATATCTGTTGTGCAGTGCGAGTTCAAGGCTGAACTTCACTCAAACCGACCCTCAAGTTGAACTTACAAAATCGGGCGCTCAAGCCTGGTTCAACAGAAAATTCAGTTCAATCATAGAGTTCAATTTACAATTTATAGGTTATATGTCAAATAGTTGTAGTTGAAAGGCTTGCTGAGGTAGTATTTTCGTGAATGAGTTGTGTTCGTGTTTCACTCCAAAACAGAATTTTTAATATGAAATTAATAGAAATGGATTTTCAACTCGACAATAATCTTGCGGAATTGACCGATGATGAAGATTTTGTGGAAGCAGTGAATTTTGCTATGAATTCGAGTAGAATGCCGAAGAAATATACAGGAGAGAATGAATTATTTCAAGGTCTGGAATGAAACTGAATTTTTACAAAGATTCCGTTTATCAAAAGATGGAGTACGTTTTGTGGTATCCCAGAACATCTACTTGATTGAACTTCACATACTTTGCAGGTCCTTCGCCTGTGCCCAGCGCATAGCATTTCTCCTCTAAGAATTTTTTTGTGCGTTTCTTCAAGTTTTCGTATTTTTTTTTTTTTTTTTAAACAAAGGGTCTCGGAAAAATTAGTCCACTTTCACTATTGAACTCCCGTTCTACTCTCTTCCAGTATTCACCTTTCATTTTATTTATATCACTATCAGTTTGTTTATTTTCAGTTACATTGCTGTATTTTTAATAATATTTATTAAAATGTTCTCTTCGGAGCACGTGAAATTTGCGCTTCGCTTTACGTCTGACATTATTACTGACACATTTTTTTTTCAATCACAACCACAACAGCACTCATCAACTAATTTTATTCAAATAGAACAATTCAAATTTTTAAAATTATATTTGCGCTCTTGTCATAGAAGAATTTTAATTCTTTTTCTTTTTCTATTTGTCCAAAATTTGTTACTATTCGTATCAAAAACGCATGCCTCGAAGGAAGCGACGTTGCCATTTTCTGAAGAATTGTACTCAAGGAAAGTTCACTTGAACTCGCCTCAAACATAACCTGTACAACCGGATGACATATCTGAACCTGGCTCAAGAGTGAACCGAGCTCAGTTGAGCTTCGAATTGAGTTGTCACTGTACAACCGGGCCTAAGAGTCGCCAGTTCTGAGATATCGCGATTGTTGAGTGATGTTATAGGAGATATGCAAATATATGACACGCATGTACAATGTTAGCCATTCAACTCAAGTGAAAGTACTCTATTTATATCCCTTTCATATATACACTACTATTAACTGTACCTACAATTGCGAAAACATAGACTTCAAAGTTTTGCAGTGGATCAAGCTGAGAATGATGCAGATGTTCTCATAATTAATACAGCAATTCAAAACTAGTATGCAACAAGCCTCATAGTAGTAGTCAGTGAAGATGTTAATTTGTTGATAGGACACACAGCAAAGACTCCCAACACAGGAATATTTATGTGATTTTGATGAAGATATTAACTATTCACCTTCATTTGGGTAGTTTTCAAACGTTCAAGATGAGAAAGATATTGAACAAGTCATAGCTATTGATGAGGACTTGGTAGTCTGAATAAAATTGAAACAACGGAAATAATCAGAATTGCTCGATTTATATTTATTGAATATTTATTCATGCATTTACAAAAGTATTTTTTTAATTAACATAATGACAGTTCGAGGAGTAGGCCTACTAGGAGAACCACTTTGAAAAAATCACGCCACGTAGACTACCTCAGAGGTGGCGTCGAAATGTGTGTATATCACGTATTACTTTTCTCTTACAATCGTGATATTTCAGAACAGGTGACTCTTAAAATAAAAATCGGTGGGATCATTTTTGGAGTCCTCAAATTTTGTCTGAAGTAAATTTCTGATAAAACTAAGCTTTCAAAAATAATCAAAAAAAAACAAATTTTCGATCTTTTATAGCGGGCACGAAATCGATGGCGACTTTAGAAGTTTCCGTTTTTATGATGATGTCCTACCCAAATTCGGCTCTATCAGAATTTTTGTTATGTGAAATGTCTAACTTGACCGGGCTATGAATCAAGGCTGCCATAAACAAGACATTGCCAGACGAAATATAGATATTTCTATATCTCTTTTCTTTTTACGAGCTTGTTTTATTTCAGGAAACTAGTAGAACTAAATGTGAAATCGGATGCCGTGGTGTTCTTTGTGGATGATACCTCTTTTCTCGTCATTGATGATGACGAAGTAGAGCTCCAGAGCAGTGAAGATAATATACTCAAACAGGCTGAAGAATGGTACCTTATGAACAACTTGAAGATAAAAAAGAAAAAACACTGTCTCTTACATTAGATAGCAAGAAAAATAATTCGAGCTCAAAATTCCTCGGCATCTACCTGCAGCCCAATCTGAGTTTCAGGGTACACCTAGGTTATATAAAAAAACTATCAATGAGGACCTACACCATAAGAAGGAAAAACAAATCGCAGGGAAGGCAGCTTCTAGACAGGTTTATTTCATGATCTGCATCTGTGATATAAAATACACAGAATCCTGTAAAAACAATTTTATTATTATTATTATTATTTGACAGATGAGAGTTGAGGCCATGCCTGTAAACTCACAAGAAATTTAACATATAAGAAAAAAAAAGTGCTTGATTATACAATAAGAGATAAATTCCAAAACAAAATACAAAATAAGCAGTCCTTCAAAATCATCCACGAAGAAGCCAACCATCGTAGTTGTTCTTGAATGAATTTACAGACGACGACTGTGAAAGTTCATACACCTCTGAACCGTCCTGAAGTTCTCTCTTCTCAGTTTTAAACAGTGACCCCGCAAACGGCAATCCGTATTCATCGTGAACAAGCGACGCAAGTTCACACCAAAGAGATCGTGCAAAGCACAGAAAGTTGTTAAAGGTCACCACGAGTTCTCCGGTCAGCGAACTTAGGCAGGCTCATTATGGATAGTCTTTCATCATAAGAAGGGCGCGAGATTCCGTAGGGACTACGTATGGCACGACGCTGGAAGTTTTCAAGCTGGGACATATCGCGAGACAGAACCGAACACCACACAGGACCAGCGAACTCGAGGATGGGTCGCACATAAGTTCGGTAAACCAGCGCACATGTACGTGAGTCACACTTGCCAAATGACTTCTGCAGCAGAAACAAGGATCTTTTGGCCCTGCTTACAATCTGAGAGATGTGCTCAGACCAACTCAAAGTATCCGTCACTATTACACCCAGATCACTATGGCTGCTTGAAACAGGAATGGGGATACCATTAAGTAAAGTATTGATGTCGCGGATTCCGAGCACCCATGTGAAGAACCACACACTTATCACTGTTGAGCGGCAGCTGCCAGTCCTGGCACCACCTCGAGATAGAGTCAAGATCGTCCTGAACAATGCCGGCACTAGCGGGATTACCAAATAATTTGGTGTCATCTGCAAATTGGGAGATATTCGAGACAACACAGGAGGGTAAGTCGGATATAAACAACAGAAACAAAAGTGGACCCAAAACAGATCCTTGTACTCCACTCAAAACATCTCTGGGAGAAGAAAACGAATCCCCAACACGAACCTTAAAAGATCGGTTTGAAAGAAATGCCTCAATCCAAGAAAGCAGGCGCCCACGAATGCCAAAGTGCTCAAGTTTGTATAGGAAGGGCACACAGTCGAATGCACGAGAAAATTCAAGGTAAATCACATCAACAGGATTACCCCTGTCGAGGACATCGACCAGGCATCAACACAGTCGAGCAGATTAGTGATTACCGAGCGACCCGGTAGAAATCCATGTTGGCATCGGGGATAAGGTTATGGCCCACCGCAAACTGCAGCACCTGTCCATGGATAACTCTTTCGCAAACCTTCGTAACAATTGGTACCAGGCTGATAGGACGATAGTTAGCGGCACAACGCTTGTTCCCTTCTTGAAAATAGGTGTCACACGTGCACTTCTCCAGTCAGACGGCAGCGATGAAGTCGCAAATGAGCGGGCAAATATAAGAGAAAGAGGCAGCGAAATGGAGTGGGCACACTCTTTCAGAAGTCTGGATGAGATTCCGTCAGAACCAGGTGAGGAGCCAACTTTGAGAGCAGACAAATGGGTCTCCACGATGGATGGAGAGAAAATTACATCACCAAGTTCAGCGGATAAGCGAGGATTAATCATCCTAGGTGGATGGCCAGTTTCATGCGTGAAGGATGCCGCAAAGGAATCAGCTAAAACGTTAGCAGACTCTTCCGGACCCGAACACAGTTTGTTGTTCTGGTCGTAGACCAATGGAGTATCCACCTTAGAGTTCAAAGTTGATCTGACATATTTGAAAAATTTCTTGCGGTCTTTAGATCTCGCTATTTTAAGTTCGTACTCCCTTTTGGCATTTTTTTTTTGTGGCTGATAGGTAACCAGAAAATGCTCGGTGAGCATCATAATCTCTTCGTTTTCTGCCACGAACATA
The DNA here is from genome assembly GCA_030674115.1 of Micraspis discolor. Lineage (NCBI taxonomy): Eukaryota > Metazoa > Arthropoda > Insecta > Coleoptera > Coccinellidae > Micraspis > Micraspis discolor. Next base: position 131,147 of record JARTUT010000480.1, read on the forward strand.
CCTCTGCCAGATTGACCTCTTATGACGAATCTGCCTGAGGACTTTGGCATTGATCAAGGTTTAGTTGGAATGAAAGAAACATCCCTCGTGACGGTGCAGCGGTCATACAAACCCAGTAAAGTCTCAGTAATGAGTTCCACATCACCTCCACATCAGTAGCAGGTTGCAGCAAACTCACCCAGTCAACTCCTTCGGCCAAACTAACAAGTTTTCGTAGTCAGTGATCTTGATTGACTTGGTAGCTATATTATTTGCGGAAGGAAATTTAAGTAGTAAAGTTGACCGAATCACAACATGGTCGGATTTCCCGAATGGTGGATGCTGTTCGATGTTGGACACAATGTCGGTATCATTAACGAGAATCAAATCCATGAGGGAAGGAGACTGTGTACCTCTGAAACGAGTTGGAAAGTCGACCAATTGTGTGAGATCTCTATCACGGATCATGTCAGCAAAAACAGCTGATGCCCTGTTATAGATTTTTGATGATAAGGGCCAAACTACATCCGGCATGTTAAAATCACCAGCTATGTAGAGGTTCTTCTCTTTAGCTGAAAGACTTGCGAGCAAAGCGGCGAGTAGTCCATCAGAAACAGAGGGGTGGGGACGATAGATGCAACCAATCGAGAAACAGCAGGAATTGCCCTTGAAGAGATCAATGAATAAAGAGTCGATTCCTGGAAAATTTGGACTCGAATGCTGGACAGAGAATGAATTGTGGATTTGGCTGGACACATAAATGCACACACCACCGTAGCCCACAGTTGTTGTGCTGTCACTTCTGTAAATAGAGTAGCCTGGCAAAGTGACCAAGTCATCCGGAATGTCGGGACGAAGCCAAGATTCAGCCACAAGTACAAAAGTGGGACGATAGGATGCAACAAAAGCCAGGAGCTCGAGATATTTTGAGGATAAAGACTGGGCATTTGTATAAACGATTGACCACTCGCATGTTTCATCTAGTTTTTTGACCGCGCAGTATGATCTGTTTTGGTAATGGTAGGAGTGCCAGAAATATATTTGATGTCAATGCCAGACTCTCCTGCACCTCTCCTGCGTCTGAGCTCTTCGCGCAAGCTGTCGAGCTCTTTAACCTGCAGAGGCGTTTTGTCATCCGAAATGATGATTCTATGATGATCTGGTACACTTTTTATCAGTGCTTTATTTCTAAGAATTTTGCTAACAATCAATGAGTTAGAAAAGGAAACCTTGACAATTCTTGGACGATCAGTAGAAGATTTACCGAACCTCGCAACTGAAACGCACTGATTATTAGCATCTGGCAACACACAATCGAGTATACTTGAAACTGAAGACAGGTCTTCCTCAGCGCCAGTCTCAGGAACCCCACGGATAAGGATATTATGTGATCTCCGCAGACGGTCAAGTAATTCAGATGGTTGTAGGCTAGGGGTGGTCCGGTTGTTAGTTAGAATCCCCTGCTCCGAGGACTCAACCTTCGACAATCTGTGACTCGCAGAATCCACCACAACTTTGAGTGAGTTCTGACTGTCTGTCAAGCGGTCGATCCTGGACGAACAAGAGGCGATATCCAAATCATGCTGACTAATGGAATGTGAGTGCCTAGTTAATGTTTTGTCTAGACGAAGTAACTCAGATGAGTGCTTCTCCAAGATGGACTTACATTCAGTAAGATCCGACTGAAGTGTTAATTGGGTGGTCTTTATAACGGCAATATCATTGGATATCTCATTTAATTTCGACATAAGTAAGGTGAACTGATTAGCATTCAAAGTAGTCGAAGAACAATGAAAATCACTCATCGTTGACGAGGAAGTAGAGTTACTACGAAGAGATCGCCCCTCCCCCCCTGCAACGATCACACTCCCAGCTGGTACCGAGCAAGCTCAACTGTTCCGGTGACAAATTAAGACAGTCTATATGAAAGGAATTTCTACACTAAGAGCAGCTAGAGAAACGAGTGCCTGAAGCTTTCCTTGAGCATATGTGGCACCTAGCCATTAGAGCCTCGTAAAGAATGCTAATTAATGAAATTGAATCGCAGATGTTCAAATAAGGAAGGGAAAAGGGTAAAACAGATTTTTCACTCTCATGGGCCGATATGAGAGGCTTTAACACAGATAGGGAAGGCCACGGAAGGAAAAAAGTATACAGCCAGTGGATAAGGAATGAAAAATAAACTAGGAAAAAGAACAATCAGCACAAACCACGGAACGAGGAGTCTTTTCTATCTCTTCCAAATATTCAAAGAGGTTGTTCCGCAAACTAGCAATGATCCCGGTGGGAGATTTCTCAATATAGGAAAGTAACAAATACGGAGTACAAATCCTAGGAGAGACTCAGCACCGTAACAGTTCCGTTTCCAGCGCTAGAAATACTGGTCACGTTTCCCGTGTGGGAAACCGGTCGAGGTTGAAAATAAGTTACTAGCGGTGCGCAAATGGTGGAGAGCTGCAACCGCACAGACGTGAAGACGCGAAAAATGTAAACAAACTCCAACTGATAACAAAATAAAATAATTCACACTTAGAAACCAATTAAGAAAAACTGAATCTCAATAAAATTCAACGATGGTTTTCGTACCTCTGAAACACTCACAATCTCTCTGCGAAAACTCGAAAATTTTCAACGATTATTATACAAAAAAATAGTTCAAAACTGTAGAGGATACAGAGATACGTCTCGACAATCGAAGCACAGTATGTAAAGATGATTTTAATCAAGAAAGAATCCCTATTTTTATATCCTCATTTAAAAACTGGTAAGCATATTATATTGTCCATACTATCCAAGATACAATCGAAACGAAGAAAGTAAATCATGAATATAAGACCAGAGATGCTCACAAACTCAAGATACCCTATCATAGGATATACAGGGTGGCCATCTGAAAACGAAACAGAAGAGATCACAGACGAAATCAATTTTTTCGATAGAAATGCTCGGAAACGTCGATTTTTGTTTCGAGGTGGACAACTTAAGATGTAAGTTACGGACGCATAGCGCTTCAACCCTTGCAACTACAACCCTCACCCCCAAATTTTGAATAGGGAAGATGGGGTGAGTGATACCTCATTTGAAAGGTATTTTTATACTGATTTCACCACAGTAATTGTTTTTTCATTTTATGCATTAGTGTTGAATGATTGTTTGAGCTATTACCATCATCTATTGTGGATGTAATGTTTTCCGACGTTTCGATAGACATCTTCTATCTTTATCTAGGAAGAAAAGTAACAAATCTTTTGGAAATTATCAATTTTCAAAAAAGTCAATATTGACAGAAGTCATGAAAGAAAATGAACGATGTAATATACTCATCTGTGATATGATAATCTTTTTTTCTGGTTGTTGAGTATAAACTTCGTGGAACAATCTCGGATTAGCATCGGTCCAATAACGACAATTGTGTCGATTTACTGTGCCGTTTCGAAAGAACGAACACTCATCAGAGAAACAAACATTGTACAGACAATTGGGATTAGCAGTTACTCGTTCACTCATTGTTTCACAATATTCAACACGACATCAAAATCATCTTCGTTTAGTGCGTGTGAAAGATGGATTTTGTAAAGATGGAATTTATGATGCTTTAAAATATTTGCAATTCGAGTTCGTGTAAAACCAGATTTATGTGCTAGCTGCTTCGTACTCGTCATTGGATTCAGAGCAATCTGTCCAAGAACAGCTACTTCAGCTGCTTCATTTCTTTCAATGTTTCGTTTTTTATTAGCCACGGACCGGGTTTCTTGAAACTTTGACACTAATTCCAAAACATACTTCCTATTAACATGTTTATCTAAATGTCGTTGATTGAAGAATTCTGCGGTTCTATTCGCACATTTATTGTTTGCAAAAAAAGTGAAATTGTTTCCATCCGCTCTGCAGTTGAATAAACTATAAACCATGTCGAACAATGAATTAGAACACATACAAGTCTCGATTCAAAACTAAGAATAATTCACATGTCAAAGAACCAGTAAGCCAACTTAATGATCTGTTCGTAATAAATAAAAGAATTATCGATTCTCATTTTTATGAAAAAGATATGAATTCAATAATCAACAAAATGAAAACATATTGAAGCCAAGTGAGAAAACACTTCATAATTAAGTCGGAAATCGTTTCACGAATTGGGACTGGAATATTTCTGTGACATCATTAATGATTTGATTTTTTACCTGTAATCTGAATAGAGATATTTGGACTTTTTTGGAGATTGAGTTTCAGCAAGATTGAGCTCCTTCGCAATACGCTTTGTTTGTTCGACATCTTGATTAAAAATTGGAGGAAGAAAGCCACAGTCATGGTTTTTTTGAAGCTCAAAATATCGATTTTTCACAAAAAAAAACACTACAAGGGCCATGGAAACACCACTTCATTTTCAAATACTTAGTTAAGAATATTTAGAGAACTAATGCATAAAATTAAAAACAATTACTGTGCTGAAATCAGTATAAAAATACCTTTCAAATGAGATATCACTCACACCATCTTCCTATTCTAAATTTGGGGGTGAGGGTTGTAGTAGCAAGGGTTGAAGCGCTATGCGTCCGTAACCTACATCTTAAGTTGTCCTCCTGGAAACAGAAATCAACTTGTCCGAGCATTTCTATTGAAAAAATATATTTCGTCTGTAATCTCGTCTGTTTCGTTTTCAAATGACCACCCTGTATGTGGCACCTCAATGTGAATCATGTTGCCATCATCATTTGCAATAAGATTCCTGAAAGGTCTAAAAATATGAATTACAACAGACCGAAGAAAGAAATGAAAAAATATACTGCCATGAATGAATTTTAAGGAGATCATCTTGTGTAGTTAAGAACGTAGTATGTCCTTACATGTAATGTGGAAAATGTTTTATATTTTTAATATTGGCTTAATAAGACATCCTATGTAAAATATTGAAGCGTAAGAACTTGGTCACATGTGTATTTTATTGCGATTAAAGTCATTTGATTAAATTTGTTTCGAAAAGCATTTTGTCCAAATGCCTGTAATTTTCGAATATCGCGCCGAAAACGGTTTTGAGCGATTGCGTTCGATTTCCTGATGATGTCCGTCTGTCGGTCGGTCCATGAAAAGCGTGCAAGGAATTTCAAAATCTACTGTGAAATAAACTAATCCCCACAAGTGTCATTTCTCTTGAAACGGTGCTAATGTTTCTATATCGAGACAGTTTAATACGAGGACCACAGAATTGTTCAAGATTAGAAATTTATCTAGTCTTACCTTATCTTTATACGTAAATATCTGTGTTCCTTCTGCACCACCTGTTTTTATGGAAGTCTAGGCAATCTCTAAGAGGTTTTATTGATTTAATTCTTCCGACCACAAGACTTGGCCCAATCATTGAAAGAATCATAATATAACAAAAATATTTCACTAAAAGCTTCATTGTTTTCGGAGTGAAAAGTTATCAATAACGGTGGAGTTCATTAACATTTATCCACTCAAGATGTTTTTCGAGAAAAGGAAAGGAAATTGTGGTTTCCTCTTCTAACAAACTTCCGTTTGATCTTGGAATTATTTAATCACGCGCGAGATCCTAGTGGAACAGCATTTCAATAAATCTGATTTTGTTTTCCCTTGTCTGAAAAAGTTCTAGAGTCTATTGCTAGGATTTGTATACTAAGTATGTGGTCTTGTATTTTCATTTTCATTCCAACCTAATTCTAAATCATTATTGCCAATCGTAGGAAATTAAATAATCATGATAGAAACGAAAGAAAGAGAAAAAACTTCACAAAAAGTGGAGCCAGATAAGATCACTTCTTTTTATCAACCTTCTGAAATATTTCATTTTGATAGGTGATTCCTGAATCGTCACAATATTAACGGATTAATGACTCGTAGAGGATTTCCGTTTCTTGTTTTGAAATAATTCATTTTTATTCGAAACGTTTTGATTGGAGGATAAAATCTGTTTTAGCATGAAACCTTAATTTTAACGCTAATACTTGGAGTTCATTTCACCATTAGGCCACATTGTGACTTTGGTGAGTTGAAGAGTTCGAAGGGCATTATCAATGATGTGATTAGTATTTTCTTATTTTAATCTTTTATTTATTGAGAATAAGAATTCACAGTACTCATTATTCTTCCATTGTTCGACTACTCTCTTTGAGTGAAAATTGAGAGACAACTCTAAGTAAACACTTTAACCTGTCCTGAAACGAGAACAGTTTTACTCGTCAAAGTTCACCCGCCAACTGATCAACTGCTATTGTGCCTGTTTCTTTCAATAAGACATATCTAGAACTATGGGACAATATTATATGCAACCCCATATTTTCACTTTGAACTGTAACTTTCATTCTGCCAAACCAGCATCCTTTTCCATTCGAATGGTCAAAGAAGACTCCTGTAAAAGAAATATTAAATTAAATTGATTTATGGCCGGTTTCAGAACTCCACAGATAAACGCAGGGGTGGGAACTCGCCTACTACAATGGTGGTCACGTTTTTCTTCGACGAGCGGCAGAGACATCTGTAGTCATCTCCAAAGCGGATCGATAAATTAGAATTCTCAGTACCTAGTGATCGATAAAAACGGATTTTATCGAATCTCGGTCGTGATGAACTATTCTTTGACGAGCATGAACTTTCATGTTATCTATGTCAGCGCCATTTTTTTCCTATGTCGTGTTCTAGGTTTATTCCATACATAGACTATTTATTTTTAATTAAGAAAAAGTAGTGTTATTCAGCTAGAGAGGTATTCATTTTCAACATATTCAATTGAATTTAATTGAAATGGTTTATTCTTGCTGTGTTCCCAATTGCTACAGTGATAGTAATGTCAAAAGGTATCTGTTGCATTCATATAAGTAGTGGTTTTGGATTAACTTATAACTCACTAAAATGTACTGTGAATTAATATTTTCTGTAGCAATTTCATATTCGGGTAGTAATTTTTGATTAGTAAAATTTGGGACAGTTTCTAACACTGTTTTCTTTCTAGGTTTTTCATTACACAAGTTGAGGGTGTTAGAAATTCTTGGTTGGAAAGAATCGAAATCCATGTCTTCATTCGTCCAAAAGCGTTATTTGCATAAAGCATTTTCATATGGGTTGTATAGACCCACATGGAAAGCTAAAAAGATTTGCTCTACCAACACTTCATTTGCCAAGTAATTCATTCTACTCCTATGATTATCATTTTGTAATTTCAATAATCTTTCAGAGTATGTAAGCCGCCCTCATAATGATGACATATTTTTCTACCCTCTAGAACTCCTGAAGAAACTTTGAGGCAACAAGGTATTTATATATAAGTGAACTGCTCATGGTCATCGATTATAGTTTTGGGTATTCCACTGATAGTTGGTTTCATAAAAATCGTTTATCAGAAGATTCCTAGAATACTTCAACGGATATGTGAGATTTACCGTTGAAACGCCAAATTCATGGAATTTCAGTTAATAAGTATATTGATTTTGCCATGAAATTAATTCTGTACTTTTATGACAGAACTATTAATAAAATTTTATCGGAAAAAAAAACAATTAGATCTTGTGATCCAATAATGAAGATGGCATTCGAAAAAGTATCTAAAAGAAAAGAAAATAGACTTTTAGAAATTGTTTCTCTCATAAAAGTATAAAACTTAATGCATTTCATGCTTAAATTGATATATTTGTCACTCATATTCTAATTTATTCTTTTAATGTATTTTCATAACTTGATGAGTAATTGTTGCATAATTATTGTTGGTTCGTTTATTCTTTCCCTCGATATTGAAATTATTGTAAATTGATTTTTACTGCATTATATATATATTTCTGAAGTTTCTTTTTTGTTTATTTACTTTCATCCTCTAAAGATTAGTATGTTCTTTGATTTGAAGGGCAGATATATATGAAATGACCATAATTCTTTTAATCTGCTGCAAATTGTCACAATTTTTCTGATCAAATTATATTTTTTTATGGAAATTGTGACAATCTTCAGCAGATTAAAAGAATTATGGTCATTTCAAATGTATTTGTTCTCAAATCCAATAAAAATATGGGATTCAACCTGCGCTTGCGTGGAATCCTTTGATAAATCATATAAAATGCACTAGAGGGCGCCACGAGACGGAACGTTGTGCGAATGGAATCTGTAATCAACTAGGCGGTGACTAAAGATGGCGCTGTAAGTTGAGCTCTCGAAATCGGGACCAAAATTCATGCCAGAGTTGCCTATCTATAGGTAGTCTATGATATGAGAGACGATTATGCAGTTTCTCGTATCTCGTATAAGCCGAGAGACGATTATGCAGCACTCGATTATAGAAGCGAAAGATCGTGTTGTCGTCTATGTCTCGTCCCCACTCAGCTGTACTGTACAGATTAGTATTCGTAACTACTAACCGTTATTTATAATCGAGATATCTAGAGACATTTCTATAATCGAATGATTTCGTTAGTATATCTCATAATCGCCCACCTCTACCCAAAACACTCTCTGTAAAGTAAAGACATAAAGCTCACAAAAATAAAATTCATCAAGATAAAGATAAGATCTCTCATCCATCTCTCTCAAGTCTGCATTTTATTGTAACTGAGAAGAAGAAATAAAGTTCTAAAAGTAAATACGCTTTTATGTGCGGAAACGAAAATCCGTAACAAGGAGGTTAGAGTTATAAAGGCCGGCTGAATGATTGTGTATACAGGTTTTCTCAATTTTTTCATATGATATATGAAATCATCTTAATTGGATTTTGATTGGAAAACGGTTGAAAAGTGATACTGAAAATAGTTAGTAGAAAAGTTTGTCGGTATCAAGCTCGTAAGAGGATTAAACACATCATTTTTGGTAGGTATGTCGATGAATGGGGTTAATTGTGAATAACCAATCTGAAATCGATTTGCCTTTTTCCGTAACCTTCGTCACAATTGTTGGGAGCTTTTACATCGTTTTCCTGGGTGATTTTCAGTAGAGGATAACGCCAGGAAAGAAACCCCAGAAATTTTGGGTAGGTAGAGATAGAGCCATAGGATCGAATCCTCTATTCCTATAGATGTTTTCTGTGTACATAATTGTATATTATATGATGGTAATTGGGGGTTTTTCTTCAACAGGGTTTTTAGAATAGAGTATCGTCCTGAGATTGTGTGAGGTAACTGATCTTATTTGGCTCTTGGATATTGTTGGGATTGACGTACACACGATAGTTGGATTAGATAGTGTGGTGTTTGGAATAGTCAAGATATCCATACTGGCAACATCGAGTAACGAAGAGCAGGTAGATAGGTTGAATTGAGAACGTCGTGGGAGTCAGGAGTGCGGTATATGGGACAGCCAGCATATACCAGGGCACTCGAACAAGGAAGCGGACGCGCATCTAGAGATATTGGGATGAAGATGGGAATACACGAGACAGCCAACGTATATTAGGTTCCATTGGATAAGGTCACCTCAAGAACTAGGAAGGTTTGAATTATCAAATGTTTATGCTAATGATTTTACATGATCAAATCTAATGTTAGGTAACATTTCATGATGTACATTTTGAAATTGTTCAATCGGAATTGAACGTGGTTTTAGACCTAGTTGATCTTTTAAATATATATGTGTATATAGATGGGTTCTTGGCAAATTTTTTTGCCCAAAATCAAGGTTTCTTCAAACCAATTTTCAAACTTTGTCTATATTTCGGACGTATTCAAGTTCTTCATCAGGACTCTACAAAAATTATTACATTATATAACTTAATATTTTTACAATAACGAATTAACTACTTACAGTTTTCAAGGTTTATAAAATTGTCCAAATTTGTAATGTTTGAAGAATGATGTTGAGTGTTTTTTTTTAAAGGAGTTTTTATAAATGTCAAAGAAACATAGAGTAAGAAAGTGACAATAGATTAGGGATGAGAATCAAGATAGGGGATAGTAGTTGGAATTATTGATTTGAAAGTTAGGAAAAGATCAAGAGGAGTCACAACTTTTGATCTGGAGATACCTGGTATGGGGCTGAGTTTAGCAACATCAGATTTTTGTTGATACTGTTCGGATTATTTTTGATGTAACATATTTCCAAGAAGGTTCTTTTGAAATTTTCAAAATTATAAAGATGTCCTAATCTTGAAGAATGAAGGGCTAAAGAACACCTTTCAGGATGAATTGTCACATCACTTTTGTGGAGAGTTATTCACTTTTTATGGTTTGGCAGATTTGACCAATGTATATTCCATTACAGTCCAAACAGGTTATGCTATGCATACAGTCTGAGATTAGGGATGGAGGAATTTCATCTTTAATTTTGGTAAAGAGATGTCCACCTGTAATAAGGTTGTATTTTGTTTATTTTAAATTTTCTATTTCGGAGAATATATGTGAAAGTTTAGTGGTTAGAGAGAAAAGATAGGGTAGAGATCTATATTTCATTAATGGCGAAGAAGAGTTTTATGGAATGTAATGGAAGTGGTGCTCCATATGATCTTTTTACCATTGACTTTGGGTATCCATTATCGATTATAATACGTTCAAGGTGGCAGAGTGAGTTCTGGCGGTAATTTGAGTGTGTAATGTTTATAATTCTATTTTTCAGTTGGTTGATTACATTTAATTTCAAGTTCCATTGGTGATGTGAGTGATAATGTGTATATCGGCCTGATTAGCAAGGTTTTTGGTAGCAGTCTAACATGATTCCACCATTATTGGATCTCACAACTCGAGTATCTAAAAATGGAACAGACATTTCAGTTTTCTTTTAGCAAAGTCATGTATTTGGTTTTGGTGGAGTTAAATGTGAAACCTGTTTTGCTAGACCATTGTTCCAACATATGGATGGAATTCTGAAGGTTAAACGCTATATTTTCCAAATTCCTTCCAGATATGTACAATATCAAATCTTCTGCATATAGTCTAGCTGTTATTATTGCGTTAATTTCCTTCACTACATAGTTGATGACTACTAAGAATAAGGTAACACTCAAGACGGACCCCTGGGGTATTCCATTCTGTAGAAATTTTTCCTCGGACAATTTTCCATTAACTTTAACTCTTACAGATCTGTTTTTGAGGAAGTTTGATATAAATACCAGCATGTTACCCCTATAAACTGTGTTATGCTCTGTATTTTACATCTGTAATCTTTACCCTGTTTTTATATATTTTGATTGATCCCATTTGTAATTTTGATTGCAAATAAAGAGTATTTTTAATATTATTATTATTATGCCCCAGGATTATAATGTGTTTATAATAAGGTTGATTGAAGTCATCTCATACGCTTTATTTATATCGAAAAAAAGACATCCACACTGCATGCCGTTGGCAATTGTTTCATAAATTTCAGTTTCCAGACTGATAATATTATTGGTAGTAGATAGTAGAAAACCAGATTGCTGCGGTATTATAAAGTTATTTTTTTCTATATACCACAGCAACCTATTATTTAACATTTTCTCTAATAACTTGCACATGACACAGGTTAGCGAAATGGGTCATGTTTGGGTTTATCAGGTTTCAAGATGGGAACAACTATTGCTTTAGACCAGGATACTGGGAATTTCTTTTCTAACCAAATTCTATTATAGATGTTTAATAGGTAAAGTAAGGCTGAGTCCGGAAAGTAAAAGAAGAAAATGGTAGGTAAATCATCATGTCCCCTGTAGAGTTTCTGTTCATTCCGTTAATCGCTTCTTTCAGCTCCTCTATCGTGAAGCGGCTGTTTAAATCCTTATTTCCCTCATATTCTCATTTAAGTATGAATCCACATGCTGAAAATCCTTGGGGTAATTATGATTACTCGAGTTTGCTTCATATGTTTTTGCGAACTCGTTAGCTATTTCTGAATTCATTTATATATTTTTATCCCCATCTCCTAAAAATTCAATTTTGTGGTAGTAGTTGGTGTTGGTGCAATTAATTTTTTTAATCTCAATCCATACTCTTTTAATTGGGGTGTCACTGTTTAATGATGACACAAAGTTTTTCCAGGATTCCTTTCTAATCTGTTTCATAGTATATCTTGCTCTTGCTCTCAGTTGTTTATATGTCTCTCAGTGGTGTTGTGTCTCTTTAGTCTATTGTATGCGTGTTTGTAGGCCCGTACTGATTCCTCACAATTCTCATTCCACCAAGGTAAGGGTTCATGTTTCTTTAAATGTTTTGTTTTGCCAATTACTTTTGAGGCCACGATTCGAATAAGATTAGAAAAGTTCATAACCTCTTCGTTGACATCAATTTTTGTTCAGTTGTTCTGAATTTCTTTGTGTAATTCTTCTGAGAAGTCATTCCAGTTCGCCAAGTCGAGGGAGCCTCTGATATCTTGCTTATCCGAGGTCACAAGGTCTATCAATATTGGGGCGTGATCACTGCCATACGTTATTGGTAATGCAGTCATACTTAAGAAGCCAGAGAGATGTATATCCGATACGCATAAGTCTATTGTAGAATATTTCCCGTTGATTGGGTTGAATCTAGTGGGTTTCACCTCTATTGTGAACGACTAAATTCAGTTGGTCAAATATACTCATTATTGTATTTCCCCGTTTATCTGTAGAGAGACTTCCCCAGAAATGTTGGGTCCGCTAAAATCACCGACTATGATTTTAGGGTGTTGCTTTTTGATCTATTGCATTTGTCAATGCAGTTTCATCTATTGCTTTATCTGGGGCTATGTATGTTTCCTACATGTACTATGTTGGGTATTTTAGCTTTAACTACAACGATTTCTAGATTTGAATTAATATTCAGTTGGGTAGCATCAAAATTATTGTTTATATAAGTAGAGACTCCGCCTGAACTTTTGACATTGGATCTATTTTTATGGGAGCATTTGAAACCTTTAAGATCTGAATGAGTTTCTTGTAGGCATATAATTTTAGGGAGTTATCTTTAATAAGAAGTTTAAGCATTTCTAGCATGGGTCTTGAACCCATTCATATTCCACTGCATTAAAGTAGACATTTTAAAGTCTTGAGGGTATATCACTTTCTGATTCTGAGGTCTGGAAATTTTCAAATTGAGTGTCTTAGTTTAGTTGTTTAGCTAGTCTTTTTCTGATTTTTGTGCATCTTGATTTCATTGATTTATGTTTTATGTGAGGCTAAATTAGGGTAAGCATACTAACTTTGCTCTCAACATCCTCTGTATATCGTTTGCCGACACTTATCAGATCGTTGTTATTGTGAGCATATTCGAAAAAGTTTATCAGTTGTTCAAAATCAAGGGTTAAATTGCTGTTCTGAATCAATAGTTCTGTGTCAGCCAACTCTTCTCTGTCTTTTTTGTTATTATGTTTTGGTTTTTTTAGTAGATTTGGTTTTGTAAATATTGTTCGTCTGTTTTTGTCGTGTATGTATATCTTCATCGGTTGTAGATTCATTTATTTCTGTTCCCATAATTGATGTTATATTGTTTAATGTTTGTTGTTCAGTAGTGCTAGTTTCTATAGATTGAGTGTTGCATTTGGCAGCAGTGTGTCCATGTTGTTTGCATTTGAAGCACGTCATATCATCTAATGTTAGAAAAATGCGATACTGTATGCCTTCATGTTCTACTAAAATTGACTCAGGTATTTCTGTATTGTTTTGTGCAATATATATTTGTCGTCTAAAGCTCATTACATGTGCATAATCAGGATCAGGGATATTCAATTTTAGCGAAATCATTTGAGAGAGGGGTTGAGTTTTGGTTTTTTCAATTCTTCTTCTAAAAATTTATGTGGTATTGTAGGTGATACATTCGAGAGAATAAGTCTTTGTGAGGGTGTTATAAGTCTACGGGCAGTAATTATTTGGCCGTTCACTGTAATGAATTTATGTTGGGTCATGAAGTTTTCGACGGTTTGACTGATAGCTAGAATGATGGAATATTTTTAACTTGGAGTTAGGAAATCACAGATAACACAGTATTCAAGAACAATTCTTTATTTCAGTTATTATAACTAAACGTCTTAGATGAATGTGTTCGAGAGTCTTAATCAGCTTAAGTACTTAGAAACCATGGCGCCGCCACACCCTTAAAAGCAGGGATGCGCATTAGAGGGTGACGTGGTCTCATAGTTCAGCTCATGTATTGTTGGTTGTCTAGTTTAGGCGAAGGATATTTCCAACACTCCCTCCCTTTGCCATAACTGGACATGCCATCTCTTTCGCTATCAGTTTACTGCGGAAAAAATACTTTAAACATCAAAATATTAATATACATTTCAATTTAATATTTTATTAGTGAGATATTTATGAGCTTCCAAAGACAAAGGTTTAGTCATAATGTCTGCAACATTTTCTTCACTTGCAATCCATTGAACTATAACCTTCTTCTCTTCGACACATTGTTTGATAAAATCACCATGTGTCTCAGCCATATGTCTTCTAGCTCCGGTCTTTTACCTTTGGAATAGACTTTCATTTATATCAATCAAGTTGTCGTCGAACATTTTCAGTTTGTGACTACCATCCTTCTTTGTGCAATCACCTGCGGACTTATTGTCGCACCAGACTGTTATGGGAAATAGAGTTTTTCCCATCACAAATCTGAGAGCTTTGTCCAGAGATATAAGTTCTTGGCATGCATCACTCATGGCTAAATATTCAGCTTGACAAGTAGATAGTGTAACATAAGATTGTTTGTGACTTCTCCATGATATTATATCACCAAACAATTTTATCACGTATCCACTAGTAGAAGTTGAATCACCATGATCTCTGAAGCTTGCATCGGTAAATGCTTCCAGATTTTCTTTTTCAGTAGTATACTTCAACCCTGAATTAATAGTTCCTCTTAGGTATCTGAAAATTCTTTTCACATTTTTCCAATCAGCTTCAGTGGGTTCTAATTGTTTTCTGGCCAAATAGTTCACGGCAAATGCTATATCTGGTCGTGTTCCATTTGCCAAATACATCAAGCTCCCTATTGCTTCTCTATATGGGACTTTGACAGTTTGTTGATTATTTAATATTTCTGTGTTTTTCTTATTTTTATTTTCAACTTGTCTTGTCACCATAGGAGTTCCTTGTGGGTTACATTCTCTCATATTGAATTTTTCTAGAATGTTCCACGTATAAGTTGATTGGTTCAATATTGTGTACCTCTCAACTTTATTCCTCATGATGCCAATTCCAAGAAAACTTCTAGGTTCTCCAAGATCCTTCATCTCAAAGGCTTTGCCTAAGTGAATTTTGATCTCTTGAAGTTTTCCTTGATCATTGCTAGCTACTAGAATGTCATCTACATATATTACTAGTATAGCCATTGTGCCGTTCTTTCTCCAGGTGTATAAGCATGGTTCATGTAGGTCATTTTCTAAGCCTAGCTTTCTTATTTCTTCTGTGAACCTTTGATTCCATCTCTTCGGACTAATTTTCAAGCCATATAATGCCTTCTCTAATTTGCATACTTTGGACTTTTTAATTTCAGGATCTAACTTTAAGCCATCCGGAATTTCCATATAAATTTCCTCATCTAGTTTTCCATTAAGAAAAGCTGTCTTAACATCTAATTGGCATGAATATAAGTCGAACTTGTTGATAATTGCAAACACAGCTCTTATGACAGGAAGTCTAGATACTGGAGCATATGTTTCTTTCAAGTCATAGCTGTTTCTATCCTTGAAACCTCTAATAACAAGTCGTGCCTTATACCGGGTTAGACCTTCAACTTCAGATTTTCTTTTAAATACCCACTTCGAATCTATTATGTTTGGTCTTTTTCCTTCAAATGGAATATTTTGTCTATCTACTAATTTCCACACTTTATTCAGCAACATTGAGTCAATTTCTTCTTGAACTGCCTTTTGCCAAAAAAAAGAACTCTTTTGAGTTCATAGCTTCTTCATATGTGATTGGTTCCCTGTTTATTGTGGCCAAGAAGCATTTACTCAATTCATCTTCATTATCAGCTGAGATGTTATCTAACACATATTTGTATTTAGTGTAACTAGTATCTTCGATATATCGAAGTTTTATATCATTTTCGAACTTCTTATTTCTACTTCTAGTGTGAGGTATTTCCATATTTTTATTTTGTTTAGGAACTTCTAAATGTTTAGATTCTTTTCTTGGTCTTCCTCTCTTCTTAATTTCAATAACTTGGTCTTTTTTATTTTCGTCTAAATTTCCTCCAAGGTTTTTCAGCCAATCCCAATCTGCTTTTTCTTGCACAAAAGTGCTAGAATGGTCCTTTCGGCAAACATCTTTGTAGACAAGTTTTTCATTGAACCTTACGTTTCTCGACTCAAAGTATTTCTTTGAGCTGGGATGCCACATAAGATATCCTGTTGGGGTATACCCCACAAGGATTGTCTTTAGTGCACGTTCTCCAAACTTCAGATTGGGTTTGGGGATTTTTATATAAGCTATGCATCCAAACCTTCTGATTTGATCGAAATGACATCTGGCATTTGATGCAAATCTTGTTAAAGGTGTTTCAAAATCAATGGATTTATGAGGTGTTCTGTTGTACGCATGTACTGCAGCATCAACAGCTAACTCCCACATAGTCTTAGGTAGACCAGAATCGAACATATATGCTCTCACTTTTCTCTGTATTGTTGAATTAAACCTTTCAGCTACTCCATTGTGTTCAGGTGTGTAAGGTGGTGTGAAATCAGTTTCTATATTTTCATTTTTCAATACTTCTAGGAATTTTTTACCAGTAAATTCAGTTCCCTGATCAGATCTGATATAGCAGACCTTTTCATTTCGACCTAACAGATTTCGAGTGGATATAAGGAATTTTTCTAGAGCTCCTCCTGATTCATCTTTAGTTCTCAAACAGTATGCTCTAGCCATTCTCGAGTAATCATCAATGTAAACATTAATGAATCTCTTCTGTCCTGGGTGAGATGTTGGGTTGATTGGACCCATGATGTCTGTGTGTATGACTTGAAGTGCTCTTTCAGCTCGTTTTCGAGTTTCTCTGAAAGGCAACTTTTGCATCTTTGACATAATACAGACTTCGCAATCTGAAATGGAATCGTCAAAAACGACTTTTTCCAACTTCTTATGAAGCTTTTGCAGCTTCTTCAAATAGTTCACAGAAGCATGACCTAATCTTACATGCCATAACATTGCTTCATTAATCCTGTCGGATTGATGAATATTGCATTCTGAAGGATGGTCAATCAAAAGTTCTTCTAAGTTTTCTACTGATTCTAGATTGTCTACATTTACGATATTTCTTTTCATCAAACTACAATCCCAATTTTTAATTTCTTCCCCAGGTTCTTCTTTTTCGGTCAATTTTTCAATTGTCGATTTTAGAACCTTTCCATGGAAGCCAGATTTGAGAATTTCTTCTCCATCTAAGATAGAAGTTAGAACTTCTTCATCAAGAGCAGAGATATTTTCAGTTGTGTTTTTGCATGAAGTAGACATTATATCGGTTTTAACAGACTTTGCAGCAAGAGTAGAAGTGAGATTTCCTCCCTCCCTCCCAATCGCAGAAAGGGTATCCCCTTCATTTGGTTCTACCTGCTTTTCACGTATCTCTTTAACTTTAAAGAGATTCTGCGATTGTTCGGAAATTTCATTCTTGTTGAACATTTTTGCTCTGCAACAATAATGCTCATATTCTACTTCATTATTTGGATGCAATTGTTTTTGCTTTTTGACTTTGAAATTGATGATCCAATTTGGTTTTTCATAACTTCCTTCCAGAATTATATTCTGAGAATTTGAATCATAAACCTTCAAAGTCTTATCGTCCAGATAAATTTTAAGTCCAGAATCTGCTAACTTACGTAAAGAAAACAAATTCTCAGACACATCTTTAGAAGCAAATACATTTAACAACTTTAAGCTCTTTCTCTTGATTGGATCTGTATATAATATAAGATCACCTTTGCCATCTATTTCAATGTCAGCAAAATGATTTTTATTTGCACTCTTAATTGTTTTGTTATCTAACTTTACAAAGTTACTTAATAACAACTGATCATTTACTATATGATCAGTGGCACCTGAATCGGCAACAAAACTAATAAAATCATTTGCAAGACACTCACCTGAGGTTTTCTGAGTATCTATGGTTTTACCAACTTTTGCCTTGTTCCACTCCTTTTTGATGAATCTGCAGACTCTGTTATCACTCATTCTCTTTTTAGAAGCGTCTTTGGTTTTGAATTTTTTAATTTTTATCCCTGTTGGTCTTTGGCTTTTTGTAGCATGAATGCAGTTTTCAACTTTATGGCCAGTGATAGCCTTACAGTGGTAACAGTACCACATATTTTTGCGTCGATAAAAGCATTCATGCGACTTATGCCCTTCTTTATTGCACCTAAAACATTTAGATCTAGGTGTTAGACCAACTCTCTGGATCTTGGGCTCCACCTCCTTATCCTCAAATTTTTTCTCAGCCTCCAGCTGAGAAATAAATGATTTTATTTCCTCTAAAGTCATTTCTTTGGAGGTGGTTTGTCTTTTTATCAGATCAGCATTTCTTAATTCAGGAATAACAAAAGATACTGCCTGATAAAAAGCGGACCTCTTCTCTTGAGTGGTCAATTCAATGACATCCTCACATGTTTCGTATTCTCTCACAATGGAGTCGAATCTCTCGCAAAAATCATTTACGGACTCCTTCTTCTCCATTCTGATAGAATAGAGTCGTGATCTCACCGAAGTATGAGTGACATTACTCTCACACTTCCTCGAGTTCCTCAAAATTTTGAGGATCTCTACAGGTTCTCTTACGGAGAGAATTTTCTTATGATAATTCTCATCCAACCTGTTGATGATGATGTCACGAACCCAATTTTTCCTTCTCGGTGTGCTTTCTTGAGTAGGAGAAGCACTGCTGTTGGGTTCAATGACATCTAGGATGTCATTACTCATCAATTCCGACTTCAGATAATCCATCCAGATGTCGAAATTGGTCTCCTTCGTCAGTTTATAGTCCCTTCTTATATAATTTTGGTAGTTAGCAATTCCTGCTGCACTACCTTCTTCAAGGTTTCTACAACTGGTGGAGAGCTCGAGTTTTCTTCGATGCCCAATTCCAGAGATCTCACTCTTTTACTCTCTGTGGTTTGAGTAACAGAGTCAGGATTTTCTTTCCGCTTCAGCTGAGAAGAGCTAACAGATCCACGATTCTTTTCAATAAGGATCTTAAGGCGGGTTCTCTCAGCCTCCAGGTTGTCCTTAGAAATTTGTGCCAACGTCTGGACCATCGCTTTGGCACCATCTAGGACTTCTTTTATGCTTTTTGTAGCATCTTGCAGTTCCTTTACAACTGCTTCCTGCCTAGTTGCCAAGTCACATGCTAACTGGACATTTTCTAATACTCTTATGTTACGGTAAGAGTTTGCTGTAAAATATAATCTATTTTATACCTGGAATTTCATCTCATCAAAATTTACTTTTAACAAGGCCTTCTTCTAAATCACATCTAATTACATCTTCAAAGTGAATTCATCTCATGTATTTCATCAATTCACTATTTTAAAATTTCATCATCTAACTTCTAATATTCTACAGCATTCCTTCTATGTTTGATGGCTTGAGGAAGGACCACTCAATTCAATCATTTCCTATTAGTAATGGAAACGTCTTACCTTGAGACATCGATTGAAATGAGTTTCTTTCGAAACTATCTTGCGATTCCTCCCAGATTGGTGCCCTCGATTCATTGGAATCCTCAGAGGAGTAGTCATAATTCACCAATCCTGCCATCTATTTCGGGTTTTTGAAACAAAAATATTTATATCATGTTTTTAACAAAATTCATGCAATATACGCAATTTGTTAACTTTCTATATCATCAAATACCAGGTATAAGATATAAAAATTTGTTTCGTGCTTCTGAGTTGCCTCGGACGAACGTCGATCTTTGGCAACTCGAAACTGAACTTCGAGTCAATAAGAAGCACCACCTCGCAGATGCGTACCTTTGTTCAACTTATGGTATCACGCACGGCAATGATTACCTTTTGAAATAGGTTTGGCCAATAACGCATGTGCGGGATGCAGACCTATTTTCTACGATGTCCCTAGCTTACAGAAAAACAATGTCGCACGGCAAACATTATGTTTCCGAAGCCCCGAAATTTTTTTTTTCTCTTTCACTGAACTTATGAATTCATTTAAGTTAGTGTAAAAGAAGAGTTTCAAATTTAAAACTTGAAACACATGGATAAACTTAATTGTTTTCCATGGTCATTTTCTTTCTAAATATGCCTCTTAGATGAAAGAAAAAATTTCTGACAATATAACTTACGAAATTATTTGTCAAATCAAATATGAATCGACCACATTCAAATTCATATTTGTAAACTTCAAGGGTGAAATACATTTCTTCGAAACTATTTCTTAAATTAAATATGAATCGACCACATTCAAATTCATATTTGTAAACTTCTAGGGTGAAATACATTTCTTCGAAACTATTTCTTAAATTAAATATGAATCGACCACATTCAAATTCATATTTATTAACTTCAAGGGTGGAATACATTTCTTCGAAACTATTTCTTAAATTAAATATGAATCGACCACATTCAAATTCATATTTGTAAACTTCTAGGGTGAAATACATTTCTTCGAAACTATTCCTTAAATTAAATATGAATCGACCACATTCAAATTCATATTTATTAACTTCAAGGGTGGAATACATTTCTTCGAAACTATTTCTTAAATTAAATATGAATCGACCACATTCAAATTCATATTTGTAAACTTCTAGGGTGAAATACATTTCTTCGAAACTATTCCTTAAATTAAATATGAATCGACCACATTCAAATTCATATTTATTAACTTCAAGGGTGGAATACATTTCTTCGAAACTATTTCTTAAATTAAATATGAATCGACCACATTCAAATTCATATTTATTAACTTCAAGGGTGGAATACATTTCTTCGAAACTATTTCTTAAATTAAATATGAATCGACCACATTCAAATTCATATTTGTAAACTTCTAGGGTGAAATACATTTCTTCGAAACTATTTCTTAAATTAAATATGAATCGAACTATCGAATTTTATGTTCTTTCATTCAAGAAGAATGAACATCTCAAGTGAACATAATTCATAAAATTATTTCTTAGTTGAAATAATTTATTGAACTTCAAAATATCACACATTCTCAATTAAAATAATTGAAAATCTCAAGTGATGCTGAGCCATCTTAAATACTGTGTATATTTCCGTCTAGTCATCTAGACCCAATATTTCTGCAAGAAATGTAGAAGAATTATCAATATCAATAATTGAATAATTCAGCTACGCATTGCATTCAGAGTATCATCTAAAGTCGAAGTGCAAGCTTACCTCTAATATTTGTCACTTCGTTTTTTTTTTTTCTTCTGCTCACAAGTCAAAAACAAACACTCACAAATTCGCCTTTTTCAAATTATTATTTTTTATTTTGCGCTGTGGAAACGTGCTGTTTTCATAACCTGATGGAATATGTTTTAACTTGGAGTTAGGAAATCACAGATAACACAGTATTCAAGAACAATTCTTTATTTCAGTTATTATAACTAAACGTCTTAGATGAATGTGTTCGAGAGTCTTAATCAGCTTAAGTACTTAGAAACCATGGCGCCGCCACACCCTTAAAAGCAGGGATGCGCATTAGAGGGTGACGTGGTCTCATAGGTCAGCTCATGTATTGTTGGTTGTCTAGTTTAGGCGAAGGATATTTCCAATTTGTCCGCTTATTTATTATGAAACAGTCTGTATACTTAAAAGATGTGCGATGTTGTAAACTTCATTCCTATTTTCACGGTATACAGATTATCTCTGAACCATTTTTCAATTTACCCTCATTTCCGAGAATATGCTGAATAATTTAGATTATACAATTACCCTAGTGGTTACAGAGTTAAAGACCGATGACGATAGATTACACAATTGCAAATGTCCGGAGGTAATTACTTTACAACTTATTCAGGTACTAAATTTGTATTGTATTGAAAATCCAAGTACAGTCTGTATTTATGCAACCTATAAATTATGGACTAAAAGTATTTGGTGCTACTGTTGTTAATTCAGGAAGATATTTAAATTATTTAAGAAAAACATTTCACAAATAAATTTCGAAAGATGTCATTCGAACACATTATTTTTAATTTTCGATAATCTAATCCCTAATTCCAGAGATATAATCTTTCAAAGCTTGAGTAATTATTCTGAAATATAAGTAATTTGACAAGATCGGCAAAACCTGACCTCACATCAGTGCTTTTACATTTTTAGATATATACTGAATTTGAAGGCATTTCTAAGAGACTAATTTTTTCAAAAATAATCATAAATCGTCTTTCAGATGTCTGGGAAGAAATGCGCCTATTTTAATTGTGGAGCCTCATACAGACACTCCAAACATGGGAGATTTGGTTTTCCTGTCGGATATCTTAGCAAATGCCAACAATGGATTTTGAATTCAGGTGAGCTTTTATTTTATCAATATTGTTCTAAACAATTACAGTAATTGCAAACAAGGTATCAATTTGATTAATTTCTCTAGGTAATATTGGTTTGAAAAACTTGAGCCCAAAATCGTTAAAACCACGGTTTCTATGTGATAAACATTTCAGTGCTGAATTTCTAACTTCCGTACGACTCACTTAAATACTCCGGTGAGGTTGAAATTGAGGATAAGTTCCAACATAATCGAATTGATCTTACTCCTAGATTTACATCCATTGATAGGAATAGAAAAGTTTAACATGCCGCGAGAAAGTTGAAACATCATGATACTTCACGTTGTCTTTCGCCTGTTTCAAATGAAATCATCAGAAGACAGGTCTTGGGTAATGCAATTAATAGGTCTTCTACAGATAAATATCGAGGAGCAAAGAAGAGAGAAATCTTTGAAAACGATAATTAAATCGGTGGAAGAGAAACTGCTCAGTGCAAAAAAAAAAATAAATAACCTTAATACCAAAATGAAAGCGGCCAATAAGACAATACAGAAACTCAAGCTTTCTGGGAAAACACATGTGGACAGTGCATTACCTAAATTTACAAGAACATGGGTTAAAATGCAATTGCGATCAAGTAGAATTTGGTCGCCTGATGCAAAAAAATCTGCGTTAAGTTTATATTATAAGAGTCCGGCTACATACAAATTCATGCGTAGAAAACAAGTTGTTATACCATCTGTTTCTACTTTACGCAAATGGGTGAGTAATTTCATTTGCAATCCGGGTTCAATAAAATAATTTTTACCAAATGAAAATTAAAGCAGACACCATGCAGTCCTATGAGAGAAAATACATTCTTATCTTCGATGAAATGGCCATCAAGAAGACTTTAGAATACAATAGAAAATTGAATAAAATTAAAGGTTTCGAGAATCTTGGCAATTTGGGAAGAAAACCAATTCCTGCCACTCAAGGTCTGGTTTTGATGATAAGGGTATTAATCAAATTGAAATTGCCAATTGCATACTTTGTGTCTGCCAATGGAGTCCCAGAATCCTCACTCTATTTATTAATTGAAAAGTGATTAAGTAAATCAACCACTACAGGTTTTGGAACCAATTGGCTAAGACTACCATAGTCGAAGACAAACCAAAAATTGTTTAGATGGCTGGGTGTGAGTGAGGACAGATCATATTTTCATATGGGAGATAGGAAATATTTTACATTCTTTGAAATTCCTCACCTGCTCAAAGCAGTGAGAAATAATTTCATTGATAACGTATTTTCTCTGAAGGGTGAATTCATTAAGTATGAGGACATAAAGCGCATCTACAACATCGACGTAAGAAGTAATTCTGGCAGAGCACTTCCGAGGCTAACTGATGCACATTTGCATCCAAATTCATTTCAGAAATTTATTGTGCTGTTAGCGGCTCAATTATTTAGCCATAGCGATGCGGCAGCTATAAATACTGTAGTATTAACCGGACAAATGGATTCTGATACTGCTTTAAATACTGTTAATTTTGTGGAAACGATGAATAATTTGCTCGATGCACAGAATAGCAACCGAAAAATAGGATCTAATCTGTGTAATAAGCCCTTATCGCACCAAATTCCATTGTTTTTGGAGGCTATCGATAAGGGTTACAATTTACTGAAGGTCTCTAGAAAATAAATAAAAATGGAAGGGAGATAAGGACGGAATGGAATATAACACAGGCCAACAAAAAAAAAATTTTTTGGTGCCTAGAATTTTGAGCTGATTATAACTATATTTTTATTGGTGAATCTGAATATTGTAACAAAACCGAATATAAACATTTTGAGAACCACTGCAGCGACGGCGGAGGAGTTCCGCTTCATGCGCGGACAAAGGGATTAAGATCGCGATAAAGGGACCGCTCTCCATACAGCTGTCACATAAAAACGTTTAATGATGGCATATTTATGGGACATAAAGAGGCCGCTACGAATACTCTGGAATGTGAAGCATCTTTCTGGTAACTTCTAGAAAAACAGCGCCGGATATAAATGACTGAAGCCGATTCATGGATTCATTCATGGATAGAACTTGCCGACGAATAAACAGGTGTTCCTAGTGAAATTCTGTAGATAAATTGTGTATATAAATTATTGATTATTGTAAGTTAAGTGTGAATATAAATTAGTTTAAAGAATACTTGTAGTGTTTTTCTATTTTCGCTGAGGGAAAAACGTAACAATTGGTGTCAGGTGTGGGGTTACCAAGAAGAGTGTAAGCTACTCCGAAATTAGTCTGGAAAATCCTGAATGCCGGTAACAAGATCTCAAGCTGAGAAAATGGATCAGGCCAGTATGGACTTTTTCAAGAACTTTTTGAAGAACTGACAAATAGAATGGAAAATAAAATGGATTCCATGGAAAATAGAATGGAGGAAAATTCGAAGGACATGAAAGATAAAATGGAGGAAAATTCGAAGGACATGAAAGACAGTACTTCTCTGGAAAATAGTTTTAGAGGTAAATTAGAATCTATAGAGGATAGTCTAAAAACGATGACCGATAATTGCTCGAAGTTAGAGAATAAGATTGGAAATATTGAAGACCGGTTAGAAAACCTGGAGATTTTGAAGGAGGAAATAGAAGAGGATATACAAAGGAAATTGGAAGAGTATACCGAAAGTGTGTTGAAAATTGTAGAGGATCGATTAAACAAAATGAGCAGATAGGTAGATGAGAATAATAAAGATAGAAGTATTCCAGTAAAATACGAAAGTAGTGGAGAAGCAGGCCGAGCAAGGGTCAAACCACCAACTTTCGATGGTAAAACCGCCTGGTGCACATACCAGAGACAATTTGAAGCTGCAGCTAACGCGAATGGATGGAATAATGAGGAAAAAGAGACGGCCTTGATTGTTGCATTGAGAGGCGAGGCCTTAAATATTTTACAGATTATTCCAACCAGTCAGCAAAATGATTACGGGGCGCTGATAAGTAAATTACAGATGAGATACGGCAACGGACATTTACAGCAAGTATATCACGCCCAGATAAAGAGCCGTATCCAGAAAAATTCAGAGACCCTGCAAGAATTTGAAACTGACATCGCACGGTTGGTAAGGCTGGCGTATCCGACTGCACCGGACAGTTTCTAGAACAGCTTGCAGTGCAGACGTTCGTAGACGGACTGAGAGATAGTGGGACCCAGTAAACCTTGCGGTTGGCCCGACCTAAGAACCTGGACGATGCTCTAGCCCATGCATTAGAGTTCGAAGCAGCCGAGCAGGCTTCACATAGGGGTCAAATAAAAATCAGGCGTACCATGGATGATTCCGAGGACAGCACCGAAAATATAGAGGATATAATACGCCGAATTCTCCAACAACAACAAAATAGAGGACCTAGATGTTGGAATTGTGGTGAAGTAGGGCATATTCGCCGCTCTTGTAAGAAGCCTGCTAAGCCAAAAAAACAGGAACAGGGAATTTAAAACGGGTTGGTGAAAGAGGCCATAAGCCGACCCGCCTAAACAATGCCCCGGAAGTTATCATCCAGACCATCATGGACTCCAGCAGCATATATGTCGACGGTAAGATCAATGGGCGGTCGGCTAAAATGTTGGTTGACACAGGTGCAACCCGTACTATTGCAAGACCCGATATAGTGAGAGGCAAGACATTACCGACTATGACACGATTACGCACCGCCACTGGGGAGAGTGTACCAAAGCACGGAAGGAAGAAGACTAGAATACTAATTGGTGGTATGTCATTCGAGCACGAGGTACTGGTGGCAGATATCACGGAGGAAGTCATCCTAGGAATGGATGTGATTAAGGGACAGGGTTTCGAGATGGATATGAGGAACGACATCCTGAGAATTGGAAACCTAGAAATTCCATTCCTAGGAAAGGAGGACGCTGTGAGTAGAGTAGTAGAGTCTTACTCGCGGAAGATATCACCGTGCCTGGCCTGGCGGAAACCGTGGTGAGCGGGTATTTAGACAAAAATCTTCGCAGTGGTCATGTAAGACTGATCGAGCAAGCCACCGGTAGCCCAGCCAAAGGAATACTCATCGGGAAGACGTTGGTGAGGAACAGACAGGAAGTACCCGTGAGGATACTGAACACGAACATGTATCCAGTAAATCTGAAGAAAGACACTGTAATAGAAGAATGCTGCTCAGTATCGTGTGTGACAGGCGGTAGTCAAGACGAACAGAAGAACATTCCCAAGAAGAATAAGGTGTCACCGAGGGTGTCACACAAATTGGTCGAAATGCTGACATCCTCCTGCAACAACCTAGAACCAGAATACATCAAGGAAGTAAGGAAATTAATCTCTGAATATAGTGATGTATTTGCCATGGATGATGAACAGCTGGGAAGAACTATTGTCGTGAAGCACCCAATCAATACCGGAAATTCAGGACCTATTCGCCAACATCCGCGAAGACTTCCCATTGCCAAGAGAGATGAGGCCGAGAGAATCATCAAGGACATGTATGATCAAGGCATAATAGAACCCTCGGACAGTCCTTGGTCAACACCTGTAGTTCTGGTCAGAAAGAAAGATGGCAGCACTAGATTCTGTGTTGATTACCGTCGCCTGAACGAAGTCGCGAAAAAGATTGCTACCCTATTCCAAGAATTGACGACACCCTAGATACACTCTCAGGCTCGAAATGGTTTCTCCACCCTCGATCTGAAGAGTGGTTACTGGCAGGTTGAATTGGATCCCAAGGACAAAGAGAAGACTGCTTTCACTATTGGGACCGGATTATGGCAGTTCAATGTGATGCCATTCGGCCTTTGCAACGCACCTGCAACTTTCGAGCGTCTGATGGAGACCATTCTACGAGGGTTGTCTTGGAAGACGTGTCTTGTATATTTAGACGATGTTATTGTTTTTGGCCGTACATTCCACGAACATCTGGGAAACTTGAGAGATGTACTTGAGAGGCTGCGCACTGCAAATCTGAAGCTAAGTCCGAGAAAGTGTCACCTGTTCAAGAAGGAAGTGGAGTACTTGGGACATGTAGTATCTGAAACTGGAGTAAGTGCTGATCCAGACAAGATCCGAGTCGTACGCGAATGGCCAACACCGCAAGACAAACACCAAGTCAGGAGCTTTCTTGGGCTGTGCACTTACTATAGGAAATTCGTGCTAGGATTTTGCCAATATTGCGAAGCCTTTAACAAAACTGACTGAAGAGGAAAGGACTTCGAATGGGATGTAGAATGTGAAGAAGCCTTTACTAGATTGAAAGGTGCTCTTACGTCGGCCCCCATCCTGAGTTACCCCCAGATGAAAGGAAGGTTCATATTGGACACGGATGCGAGTTCATGGCAAATTATGGAGAAACCGGAAAAGCGAGGTTCGGGATCACAACCGAGGAGCAACAAGATCTGTTTGCGGTACCAGTAGACTACTCATTGGCGCACTGTGTAGTTGAAGATCTCAACATGTCCAAAGGGATAGCTCTCCTCTTCAAGAAGAAATTTAGTCGTGTAACAGACCTCATGGGACAACAACCTTCCCTTAACAGAATCGTGAAGTTGACCGATGGACCTCGTTGTAAAATTTATACAAGAGATAGATTCTTGTATATTTTCCTTATTGTCAGTCTTCATTTGTACTAAATTGAATTTGAAATAATAATATTTATTATAATTATTATTTTAATTCATTTATTACAAATAGACGACTAACAATATGAGATATATATCTGATTGGTTGACAAACTGTTAACAAGTGGGATTTAATCCTATTTAGTGTCATCCAGTTAGTTCCATAGATATCCGATATGTGGAGCTGTCCAGTATGAAGTGAACTTCTACTGCAGTTGAGAGTTGAGGTTAGTTTGTGAATTCCCGCAGTGCAGATAGATAGACCTTAGCGTCATATGAAATTTCTCTTTAGTAACGAGTTATTGAAAAGTAAATCTGAAAAGTAGATTGCTAATGTGAATTTTTGTATTTGTGTTGTTGAATAGAATTGAGTTTAAGTAGAAGAAGCTATGTATATCATCCTGATATTTTTTGCTACATATGCGGAGAATACACAGAAAAACTATTAGTGACTTTGTAAAGAGGGCTTATCTTGGATATTTTGGTGTTAAGCTTGGTGATCAGGATAAAACCTGGGCACCACATATTGTCTGTAAAACTTGTACAGAGCATTTACGACAATGGACTACAGGGAAAAGGAAAAGTCTGAAGTCTGAAGTCGGAGTACCAATGGTTTGGGAAGAACAAAAAATCACTTCGATGACTATTATTTCTGCCAAGTAAATATTACTGGACTCAATCGAAATAACCGTAACGAGTGGACTTATGCTGATTTAGTCTCTGCAAGACGCCCTATCCCTCACTCAGAAGAAGTGCCAATTCCAACTTTTCAGCAGCTACTAGAACTCTGTGAGGACAAATGTCTCTCTGATCAGAATTCTGACTCTACTGAAGGTGACAGTGATTTTGAAAAGTTGTCATCCATTCCCCAATGTTTCAACCAAGATGAGTTAAATGACCTCACTTGAAATCTCAACCTGCCGAAAGAAGCTTCTAAATTACTAGCTTCCAGGTTGAAGGAAAAAAATTTACTTGAACCAGGAACGAAAATTACATTTTATCGTACAAGGGAGAAAGATCTGCTACCTTTTCTATCTGAAGAACGAAATCTTGTATTTTGCCATGCTATTAGAGAACTCTTGGTAAAAATGGGACTTCCTGAATATTTTCCGGATGATTGGCGCCTACTTATTGACAGCTCAAAGCGAAGTTTGAAATGTGTTCTTCTACATAATGGGAACAAATATGGCTCAATACCAATTGCTCACTGAACGAAAATGAAAGAGCAATATGACAACATAGCTTTGGTTTTGGAAAAAATTAAATATCATGAACACCAATGGGAGATTTGTGAAAACTTAAAAATGGTAAACTTTCTCCTTGGACAGCAAAGTGGCCACACCAAGTATCCTTGTTTCTTGTGCCTCTGGGATAGCAGAGACAAAACGAAACACTGGCTTAGAAAAGAGTGGCCCAGAAGAGAAAACATGGATGTTGGGGGAAAGAATATCATCAATGATCCTTTAGTTCGGGGAGAGAAAATCATGTTTCCACCCCTGCTTATCAAGCTGGGTCTAATGAAGCAGTTTGCAAAGGCTCTTGATAAGAATGGATCATGCTTTGCATATATAGGGAAAAAATGCCTCAGCTGAGTAAGGAAAAAAATTAAAGCAGGAATATTTGATGGCCCACAAATAATACAGAAAATGCCTGGAATTTATTTGTTTCAGTTGTCCAAAATTTTCTGGGTAAACACAAAGCTGAAAACTATGTTGAATTAGTCAATGAGATGCTGAATAATTTCAGATCACTTTGGTGTAACATGAGCAATAAGGTGCACTATTTACACAGCCAGTTAGATCGATTTCCTGATAATTTAGGCGACATTAGTGAGGAGCAAGGTGAAAGATTTCACCAATATATCAAATGTATGGAGGATCGCTATCAAGGAAGATGGGATACTTACATGATGGCAGATTACTGCTGGTCTTTAAAACGAGATTGTTCTAAAATACATTCAAGAATGTCATACAAAAGAAGTTTCCGAAATGTTTAGTGAGTAATTGGTTTAAATGATGACTTTTTCTGTTTTCTATAGTATACAATGAATAATATCTGTAATATCTGTGTAATATAATAAAAATTCCTTTATTGATTTGTTTCTTTAAACCATGGTTCTTCTTTTAAAATAGTGTAATGTATAATTCACAAAAATGTTGATATCTTAAAAATTCGAGCTGACAGGTAAAAACTAATAGCATATTTAAATTCAGGGCATTAAATTCATATGAAATCACCTCCGAAATCTTCGGCACCAAAACCACTGTTGACCAGTGTAATCATTATTTATTTTCTCATTCATTATTGTACGCATTTATATTGTTCTGTAATATTATAGATATCAATATATTTTTATAAAAACTTCATACGATAATTATTCTTTTTTTATTCATACTACATGTCGCAAATATCCGGCTCACCCCAAGAGTCTTAATTTTTTCTATACCAATTTTTTCAAACTCGTCATAACTTCAAAGATACAATTGAAATTCATTTTTATGAAGCTATTTTTCACAATATACAACTTGGAATATATTAATAAACACGCCATTCCATCTGAGAATCGAGAGTTACCCTTATTTTCGGTTATTTGTATGTATTCTCTGTTTCTGTCAAATCGGAAATCATAAACGAACTCTGTTTACCTGAGTCATACTTCGAACTGTACCTGTAGGTTTGTTCGCGTGGCAGTTCGGAACTGTAATTTTTGGTAATTTGTGGTTCCCACCCGTTCGTCTGGGACAGAACAGGAGTTCCTTGTCGTTCGTGTGGTCGGAACACTTGATTTCGGAACTGTTCGTTACTGTTCTTACGGTTCCTGATCTAGAGTATCTACAAGGTACAACAGAAGAAGCGGTAAATTCAAATCATCGGTGATTCAAATTTTCAGCAGTTCTAACTGGCAATTAAGATATATATTTGGTGACTAGGATATTCGCATAGCTGTTTTTGAGTATATTTGATGTTGTGGAAGTATAAATTTTTAATCAATTCGTTTTAATAGCTTCTCAAAATTTTTGTTATCTCAAAGAAGAGGAAGGATCATTTGCAATAGATGAATAAAACAATTGCATAATTGTTGATCAAAGTATGTAAGATAATTATTTTATATTATTTATATATACGATATTTCGTATTTATATACTATATATTTATTTTTTGTTATTTCGTGATTGTGGTATCTTTATTTTTTAACCACTCAAAATGTATTGAAAATTTAGGAAGGAAACGGAGGAATGACCTCTTTCAAGAACACAACGACTTGTTAAAACAATTCTTATCTAAAAATAATTACAGAGCTATGAAAATTGTTAGAAAATATTTTTATTTATTTCCCCAAATGCCACCAGTTCCATATACAATTACCTAATTCTATTATATAAAATTTTCTGTACACCAAAATTACAATAAAATAACAGAAGAATTCACAGTTTACCCAGATATGAACTAACAAAAATAATTTCTCCACTGATGACTACATATATTGAAATTTCAAATTATAATTAAATTAAATCATTTATTTAAATATTTCATTACATGTAAATTATATTTACAGTTATTTATATGGATATGTTTATGTTAATTTATTTATGACAGAAAAAAATTGTTCAATTTTAATATTTGTAATTTCTAACGTATTTCCACCGTATTAATGACATAAAGATATTGAATAAGTTATTCAATATCTTTGTAACACTATCCATGATATGATCCATGATGTACAACATAACCTTACTTTCACTTATCTATGCACTTAAGGAAATCGTTTTGAAATCATCTGTTCCCACCTGTTCTCACCCGTTCGTGTCATAGAACAACTTGCGACGATTCCAAGAGTTACAGAACCTGGTTCTCTGTGACCCCAGAACAACTGGGAACTGCCACCCGAACAAACCTTGTCCCAAAAGAGAATTCACACAATGATGCCTCATAATATCTCAGATTATTCACTCTTCACGTCTTACCCCTGATTTACACTCAGCCCAAGTGGACAGGGAAGTGAGCAGAGAAGTGAGCAGCGCGAGAGTGTAAATACGATACTTCCCATGACATTGCCGCTGCCACTAGCACTGCTTTGCGCTCCCTCAATTGTCGGTTTTAGTCAAAGGACTGGCAGCGCAAGTGAAAGCGTGTGTTTACATTTTTACATTCAGCCCTCTCGCTCACTTGTCGACCAGCGTTTTAAGCTGAAGGAAGTGTTTCTTTTTCTGTCCAGTTCAAGTACAGTGATCAGAGGTCCAGTTGTAGACGTCAGTCTTAACAATACCTACTCCACCACCACCAGAGTGGAGTAATGAAAAATTAATACAGTTTTTGGAGTTATACGAAAGTGAGAGAATAATATGGGATCCACGTGATAAAAATCATGAATAAAAACATAAAGTACACGATGCGTGAAATCGCATCAGTGCTCAAATGAACAATACCCAATAGAAGAGTTAAAATGGAAGAAGAAATCCCTTATGGCTACATTGCGACCACTTTTTTTCGATTTCTTTTTCTGAACGTTCAAATAATTCATTACACTAAGCAGACATACAGCTGTCGCTGCAACAACCTCGACGTCAGCCATGGTTGCGAGTCGCCCGGTAAAGAAGTATGAGGGCTGAGTGTAAACGACACTCACTGGCGTCGACTTCCGTCGACGCTGCCGCGGCAATATTTCCGGCATGACGAGTGGCAGGGGAAGTGGCTGAATGTAAACGTAGCATTAGGAATATGAATTCATAACAAAGTAGAAAACTTCTCACCGTGCCAATTAGTTGCTAATTGATCTTGTGAGGGCGTATTTGCATGGACCTTAATTTCGCATTTGCAATTGAGTTCTAATAGATGGCGGTGTGAACTACCATCCAATCCCTTTAGTACGGCGAGTATTTATGTTCTGTTTAAACAATGATTGTAGCAATGCAATGTCAAAAATTTTTAGCTGTGAGTAGATTTAAAATTCTTCCTTCTCTTACAGATTTCTCGTCGTATTACAGATGCAGTTTCAGCGCCATCTACTGTCTCTAAAGTAACAATACTTGGCAATACAAGGCAGTTTCCATCGTTATTCTTTTTCAATACTTGGGATTTAGCGTATGGCCGGAAAAATATGTATCATTACAACGTCTTCATTGAAAACATGTAACTTCTTAAAATTACATGGTATAATGCTGAATTTCAAGCATGTTTTGAATATCGAACACCTCGATTTTGGGGATCTAGATGTCAAGTACTCAGAAAAAAATTTGCAAACCTATTCGTTCAAACCTCATTCAAACATTTTCGAATTAATAAATTGATCTGATGGATATTCTATTTGGCCCAATCACGAACTTGACCAAGACAACTCCTAAACTGAAGATATAAAAATCAATAGTGCATCACTTCTGAACATAGACAGTATACGGCCGACCGGACATAGTCAAGTTTGGCCCCAGATTCTGCATCAGGAGTCAAACTCAAATATTGAGACCATTTTTGGCGCTCTTTTACACCCAAACAGAGTGCCTATCATTTTGCCCGAATGTCTGTAATTTTGGAATATCGAGCCGAAAATGGTCTCAATCGATTGGGTTCGACTCCCTGATGAAGAATTCGTGGCGAAAGTTGAGTCTGTCCGGTAGACCGTTCGTATCCTCTCTAGCATCCAAAAGGAATCAGCTAGAGTTTTCATATTTTCAGAACAGGTTAATTGTCCAAATATCTCGGTCAAGTTCGTTATTGGGCCAAATCTGTCGGATGGTTCAGTAGTTATGAGCATCTGAAATTTTGTTTCCTCAATAACTACTAGAATATCCATCCGATCAAATTGATACTTGAAATATTGTTGAGGGAGGCTGCAACAAAACAGCTCGCAAAATTTCGCAGAAATCGTCACGCTAGAGAATTTTTAAAAAATTCCAAAAAAAAATTTTTTTGATCCTCACTATCTCATTTTTCGGATTTCAATAAAAATTCGTGAATATATTGAGGTGATCGATATCTTACTCATCCTCAAATTTCATTGTCGTAGCTCTTTTCCATCTAAAGATATGATAATTTTTTTAATTTACTCAAGAGAAAAGAGAAATGACATACGTCCCGATGATTTTCTTTGAACGATGGCCATCACAGATCGATATTCGATTGACAAATGCCGGGCTCATTAATCAGTGTCAGTTGGCGTAATATCAATCAAAATTTTTCATAACGGGAAATCATAGAGATATAATTCAATCTCGGTGGCTGAAATGATATACGTTGTCAAAATTCAGAAAATCACTAACGTAAGTTTTTAGGGGAAGGGAATTATAGCTTCCAACAAAACTAGGGGAAAATTAGTGAAGTTATTTTTAATTTGAGTTATAGGTTTTTTCATTCATTAGGCGTTCATATTTGCATCACATTGTCCCATAGAAAGGGAGAAGACTATTGTTCATGTGATCAGAGTGCTTATAGATTTGTTATGGTTTGAATATTTACTCGCAAGTAGCTCAACAAGAGCGCCAAAGCAATCTGACCTCACGTCAGTGCTTTCTAAATTTTTGTTTCTATATTCGAAAAGAAAATCCTTTTGGGACTGCAAGAAGCCACGGAGCTAGACATTTTTCGCCACATGCTTCTCACTTCGCGATATCCCTCAAAGTACTTTCAATAATAATTGTAATTTTCTCCTAATCATTCTCCTAATGCAAATTGTGATGATCTGTCATAAGGAACTCTTAATAATTTGAGTAAATTCTTGACCAATCATTGCAATGTTATGAGTGAACACTCTATAGCTAGGGAAATACCTATTGTGCCTTATCTTTCGTATGATAATTCTGATGAAAAATTTGAATCACCGATGCTTCAAAGAAACACTTTATATTTTTAGAAGTTTATTTCAACGACAGATTACACCGTACACCGTAATACATTCATCCATAACTGTCCTCTATCAACCATAGACATATATAACCTATACTTCATCTGACAGACAGCATCCATAGAACATATTATAAGTGTTTAGAGTTTTTAGATTGGTCTCAACACTCCTTCTCAATCCAAAAACTCAAATATCCATACTTAAGTTTACAATATCAAACCCAGACTATTCCTATGTTTAGTAAATAAAACAGTTCCGAGGTTTTTGTTAAAATGTCAGCAACTTGTTCATTAGTACAAATATACTCAACAGATACAATGTTCTTACCAATAATATCTTTGATAAAGTTATATTTAACATCAATATGTTTGAGTTTTTGTGATCAAACCTTTTTGTTAACTTGATACAGGACTGGTTATCCTCATATATGATAAAGGTTTCTTTTGAGTAACCAAAATCAACTAATAAATTTGACAACCATATCCCTTCTTTAATTGCTTCGGCAAGAGATATATATTCCGCTTCTGTAGACGAGGTGGAAACTGTTGTTTGTTTTCTAGTGGTCCAACAGACTGTGGAACCAAAAATCTTGAAGAAATATCCGGATGTTGATTTCCGATCGACTTCATCGCCAGCCCAATCAGCATCACAAAATCCTATGAGCTTTGTCTCATCATTTTTTGGGAAATGCAATGTTGCATTAATAGTCCCCTTCAGATATCTCAATATTCTCTTCAAATATTTCCATAATTGCTCAGAGGGATTGCTTTGGTATCTGCTACAAAGATTTACAGATATGCTTAGGTCGGGTCTAGTTCCCAGCATCAAATACATTAGGCAGCCAATTAATTCTCTTACAGGTTTATTGCTGACTTCTTCCAAATCTTTGTCTAGTTCAAATTTTAAATTTCCTGTTTCTAGTGGTGTTTTGACTTCTTTACACTCATTCATGTGAAATTTCATCAGCATATTATTTATGTAGTTCTTTTGACTGAGATAAATTCCATCTTCATTGCTTTCAAATTCAATTCCAAGAAAAGTTTTCAAAAATCCTAGATCCTGCATTTCGAATTCCTGTTTCAGCTTGTCTTTCAGCATCTCAATTTCTTCTTCTTTATTCCCTGCGATAAGAATGTCATCAACATACAATAATAGATAAATCAGGTAGGAATCAGTGATCTTCAAATACAGGCATGGATCATTTTTCGACTTTATAAATTTTTTTCCTTTTAATGAATTCATCAAATTTTTTATTCCAGCAATATGGTGCCTGCTTGAGTCCATAAAGTGCTTTGTTGAGCTTACATACCCTTCCATCATCTTCATACCCTTCTGGAATCCTCATGTAGATTTCCTCCTCTAGCGTTCCATGAAGAAAGGCAGATTTGACATCCATTTGTTGAATGATTAGATTTTCATGGTTAGCTACAGCTAACAGTGCCCTGACAGTAGTCAGCCGGGCTACTGGTGCATAAGTTTCTTCATAGTCAAATCCTTGTTTTTGCATAAATCCCTTGGCAACAAGTCTAGCTTTATATTTGACTCCATTTTTGTTACAGGATTTGATACGAAATACCCATTTGCAGTCTATCAATTTTGCATTTTCTGGCTTATCGATCAATGTCCATGTTTTATTCTTTTCTAGTACTTTCTTTTCCTCCTCAATAGCTTTCCTCCAAAAATCATAATTTGGTGAATTTCGTGCACTTTCTAGGTTTTCTGGAATGTTATCAACATATGCCGTTGCATGTAGAGCTAAATGCTCCAAGTCTTCTCCCGTAATAAAATCATTATAGTAGTTTGGTCTTTTAGTTCTCCTTCTATTGTTTCTAAACTCTTCATTGGTGTTTCTTTCATCATCTTGAACTTCTTCCTCCATATCACCTTCAGTCTCAGTGTAACTATGAATTGATTCTTTTTCATCTATAATATCTAGAGCAGAAGTACCATCTACAGCAGTAGCATTCAACTTCAAATCTGTGATATTTTTGTATTCATCAAAAACAACATTTCGAACAACAGATACTTTTTGCTTAATAGGATCCCAAACTCTATAGCCATTACCTGCATAGCCTATCATGATGTTTATTTCACTTCTTGAATCAAGCTTCGATATCTGTTTTTCTTTAGGTATATGACAATAAACTAAACTTCCAAATATCTTTAGATTTTCTACATTTGGTTTCCTATTATAAAATAGTTCAGCTGGTGTCTTACCCTTTATTACTGCAGTGGGACTTCTATTCAACAGGTAAGTTGAGCAAAGTATTGCTTCACCCCACATTGTTTTGGGTAGCTTCGACTGCAGAAGAATCGCTCTTCCTTTTTCCAACAATGTCCTATTTAATCGTTCTGCTGATCCGTTCATTTCAGGATTGTACGGGACAGAGTGTCTTATTTTAATACCTTTCATTCTGCAAAAATTATTGAATTGATTTGAACAATATTCACTACCATTATCACATTGAATTGAACCAATCCTGTAACCAGTTTCATTAGTAACTAATGCTTCATATTGCTTAAAACATTCAAAAAGTTCACTCTTATTTTTTATAAGATATACAATACTGAAGTGTGTATAGTCATCAAGAAATGTAACAAAATAATTTTTATCATCATAGGTACCAGGAGAAATTGGACCACATATATCACTATGCACAATTTCAAGTGGTCTTTTAGAATATTTCTTATTCGCTCTATTAAATGGTAACCTGGTTTGTTTAGATTGTATGCATATTGAACACATTTCAAAATTATTTTCATCAAAGACTTCATCAATACCTTCAACTATATTATTCTTTTCATGATTTTCAAATTTGTATTGCCAATATGACCTAACCGACAGTGCCATAGATTAAAATTCTTTGAGCTAGAACTAAATTGAGCTTGTACTCTTTTCAGAGATATAAATTCAATAACATACAGATTATTCTCCTTCTTACCACTAGCAAGTAATTTATCTCCTTTGAAGATACTAACAGAACTATGCTCGAATACAACTTTAAGTCCAACAGTTTCTAGCTTTTGAACAGATAATAAATTTTGTCTGAGATTTTCAACATAAAGTACATTTTTTATTTCAGCTTTACAATTTATCCCTTCATTTAAATTTACTTTAATAGTACCTACTTTAGTAGCCTTTATATTTTCATTATTTTTGGCAACAGCAATATTAACTTTATCTTTTAGCTCTTCAAAATGACAAAATATTTAACATTATTCACCATGTGATCAGTTGCACCTGAATCCACTACAAATTTTATCAAATTACCTTCTTTTTCCGTGCACTTGATCTTGTTTACTGAAGCTGCGAAGGTGATTCGGCTTTCGTCAGCTGTGGCTTCATTTGCTCCTTTCGACCATACCAGCATTCCTTTCTGATATGACCAATCTTTCCGCAGTTGTGGCACTTCAGTCCTCTTCTTTGTTCCTGGTTTCTGCTCGTAAGTCTCTTCTGGTAGTCCTTGTTGTCAGAACCTCTAGTCCACTTTTTGTTTCCATAAAACGCAGAAGTTCCTTGTATACTTTCTGGTGCAGAGGTGTTTTTCTTCTTCATTTCATAGTCAAGAAGTTTTCCTTTACAAATTCCAATGTAAGCTTTTGTGGCTCTAGTGTTTCCAAGGCAGTTACAATATTGTCGTAAGATTCGGGTAGAGTAAGCAGAAGATGGCAAACTATATCTACTTCCTCTAATTTGGCCCCAACAGATTTGATCTGCCTAATTATTGATTCAAATTTTATGAAATGTTCTTCTAGACTTTCTGTTTTTAGTTTCAGGCTTAATAATTTCCTTCGTAGATAGAGTTGATTAGCAATACCTTTTCTTTGGAAAACTTTCTCCAATGATGTCCACATTTCAAATGAGGTTTGTTTGTCTTTTATATATTCAAGATGCGAGTTTGCAACGCATTGAACAATTATTGACTTGCACTTTTTGTCGAGTTTTTGTTGGTCCTCAGTGGGCGTCAGAATGTGATCTTTGATGCAACTTGCAACTCCATTCTGATCCAAAACTGTCTCCATCCTGAATTTCCAGTGATCGTAGTCCCTTCCTTCGAACTGGTGAATTCCATATTTTTCCATTGTGAAATTGGCCATTTCGACAACGTGGTAATTTTAATTCCAACCTCAACTTCTCTGAATTGCGGGTTCTGGGCCCATAACCTGATGAAAAATTTGAATCACCGATGCTTCAAAGAAACACTTTATATTTTTAGAAGTTTATTTCAACGACAGATTACACTGTACACCGTAATACATTCATCCATAACTGTCCTCTATCAACCATAGACATATATAACCTATACTTCATCTGACAGACAGCATCCATAGAACATATTATAAGTGTTTAGAGTTTTTAGATTGGTCTCAACAAATTCATAAGACTTAAACTAAATTAGCCTTTTTCTATTCATCAAACAATAATCCAGCTGATAGAAGATAGAAACCAATTCAAGAGGGAAACTCCCAAATCAATTGATCTGGAACCTTGCAACACCAGGGATTATTTTAATCATGTTTTTGAAGTGAAAACTTCTTTAGCGGCGCTGAGCACTCTCTTGTATGGGTAAAAACATCCAAACTCGCGTCAGGGTCACGTGATGCTCATCGAAAAAGCGTAAAGGTGGCAATAGACTAGCAAGTCGCTTACGTGAGATATCGCTCGAGTCACTTCCGTATGCGTTTACATTATGAGCAATAAGTGTCGCGATTTGGGGGTTCCATGAGTCCCGCGAGTGCTGTCTTCCGCGAGCTCTCGCAAAGTTGTTTACACTAGCAAGTCAAACTTGCTGATTTGTCTGTTCAGTTTTGGATTCAGTTTTTAATGTGACATGGCGCCAGTAAGGTATACCCGAATTGCTGCGGCATTGGTAATTTTATGTCGTAATAAAAAAAAAAGAAAACGGACGTGTTGGGTGAAGGAATGGATAGCTAGGAGAGAACAATTTGGGGCGTACAATAATTTAAGCCGTGAGCTAAAAATGGAAGACGCACAACAGTTCACAAACTTTATTCGGATGACAGCAGTTGATTTTGAAGAACTTCTAGCAATGGTAGGAAACGACATTGCGAAACAGAATACCCATTTGCGTGCTTCAATTTCACCTGGTGAACGCTTAATGGTAACACTTCGCTTTCTTGCCACTGGTAAGGTACTATTGTTTATTTAGGGCCGATTTCATAAACAAAAATAATGCTCCAATAAAATTAAATGATGATATTAACAAAAATTTTTGTTCCATAATTTTTAATAATTTATTTAATCCTTCATGTTAATTCCAACATTAACTAATTTGACATTAAATAAAACTTATGAAATGGGCCCCTAAGGAATTAATTGTTCTAATGATCCCACCGTTGCAGGTGACTCATATCGTTCTCTTATGTATCTGTTCAGAATCCCAGCTTGCACAATTGGTGGATTTGTTGGTGAAGTGTGTTTGGTACTGTATCAAAGACTTGAAGTGGAGTATTTAAAGGTAAGGTTTATTCTATACGAAATATTACAAACTTAACATATATTCTTTACAAAATGAAAACTCAGTAAATCCGATAAAAACGCTTAATTCTGGCATTTAATCGTTGTTTAAAGATGGTTATTGATCTTGCGAATCTGTTGCATGTACACATTCTGATAAAGCTTGATAATTGTAGGTATATGGAGAATGCATCTGAGCATAGGTTGAAGTACTTTGGTACGCGTGAGAAGGTAGCGGGGTGGAAGTATTTGAGTATGGGGGATGGTAGGGGGTGGAGGTATTTGAGTACGCGGGGATGGTAAGGGGGTACAAGTACTGGAAAGAGAGAAAGGTTCCTTTCGGTTGCATCTTCATCAACTATACGCATTAAAGCATCATTTATTATTCGCTTTAGTTTTCGTTTGTTGGCTGGATTTTTAATTTGTCTCATTTCGCTCGCAATATAATCTGCATAAATTTGATCGTCGTCAAGTGGAGCATTCAAGATATTAAGGGCTTTTTGTACATCGTCTGCTGATGTATTAGCCGAACTCTTAGTACGTTTCTTTTGTGGTTCATTGATGTGTGCTTGACGACCCAACTCAGCTTCCTCCTCGTATATTTCAGACTGTTGTGCGTTCTGAAACAAAACTATAATTTTAGACATTCCGTACGCTATCCAATACCTATTTTAATATCTGTTTTATTTTAGGTTCCTAAGACTACTGATGAATGGATGTGGCATGCACGAGAGTTTGAGAACCGGTGGAACTTCCCACACTGCATTGGAGCCCTAGACGGCAAACATGTTGTTATGCAGGCACCAAACCAAAGTGGAAGCTTCTATTTTAATTATAAAAGTACGCACAGTATTGTACTTATGGCCTTAGTTGATGCTCGTTATACGTTCACTTATATCGACGTCGGTTGTAATGGACGAGTATCAGATGGTGGCGTTTTCAATAATTGTTCTCTAAGTTCCGCTCTTATGAAAAGTGCACTGGGTATCCCAGCACCTTCGCCACTATCTGGACGAGAAAGACAATCGCCTTACGTCATAGTGGCAGATGATGCTTTGCCATGAAACCCTACCTGCTAAAACCGTATCCGTATAAAGATCAGCCCGTTGCCAATCGCGTGTTTAATTATCGTTTATCTAGAGCGAGACGAATCGTAGAGAATGTGTTTGGAATTATTTGTAACGTTTTCAGAGTTTTACGGAAACCTCTTTTAGTGCAGCCCGAGACCGTACGGAAAATTGTTTTGGCAGTATGCGCATTGCATAATTTTCTAATGAAACGTAAGGACGCTAGGAGACGGTATGCTCCACCAGGCACTTTCGACGAAGAAAACGAAAACACACATGAAGTTCTGGACGGAACATGGCGACAAGAAGGGATACCCACTAACAATCTGCTACCACTTCAGCGAGGATTGTGTCATAATTATTCTACAGAGGCTAAACTTATACGTGATGAGTTTAGAGAGTACTTTATGTCTACTAGTGGGGAAGTTCCTTGGCAATATAAACATATATAATACTTTTGCTAAATATTATTTAATTACAATAAACTACTACTTACCAAGTTGTCTGTTGTTTCTGAGTTATCCACTGAACGCTGAAGAAACTTTAATGCTGAAAAATATGGCCACGAGGACGTGTAAACTTCATCGGTACCACTACCACTCTTCTTGATTTTAATTTTTTTTATTTCTTGCATAAATTGACTGCGCAAATTGTGTAGTTTTCGAGAAATTTCATTTACATTTGCACCTAATTTGTTGGCTATTCTTTCCAGCGCCTCTTGTTTAATGTTTCGATTTTTGTAAGTTTGGGATCGCGTGTCCCAAAGAACCGAATTTTCTTCAAACAATTCGATTAATGTTTTGGTATCATTCACCGACCAGACTTTCTTCTCCGCCATTTTACTCGCACTGACTGTCTGGCAAAAGTCGAAATGGTTTGGAAGAAGTGCGAGTTATCAAGAAATTGCAGGTGCAGGTGTATAGACTTGCAAGCGGAAGTCTCGCGCAAGTACTTCTAGAGCTGTCGGGAAGCTGACTGTCAGCGGTGTTTAAATTTGCAAGTGTGGTGTCCGACAGTAAATCGCGCGATTTTTCTTGCTAGTCTATTCTCACCTTAAGATCGAGGAGAAGAGACCGCCGGTGTAGGAGAGGGAATAATATCCCCTACTCTTTCTAGCGTGCCTGCGTCTGCTGTTTCGTTTAGGCGCTACCTGTGTGCAGATAGCCGGTAAAGTTAGCCGGTAAACTTTCCGAAGACACCCGATCGCCCATAGGCGTCCGTCACGACATCAGCAATATGGAAAATGTTCAATGGAAGAATTGGAGAGTTTTACCGAACAAACTTTCAATCGAGAATAGGTCGTACTTAGTAATTTCTAACATTGCAGGCGCGGAAAAAATCTGCGTTGAAGAGAGCTTTCGATTGAGCCTAGTCTTGTTTTCTTACGTAAGGGATAACAGGGTGAAAACCACCTCAAAGTGGTTTTTTGACTCTCAAGGGTTGTTATCGTATTTTCTTCAAAATCTGAAGTTGAGGAAAAAAATCTGCGTTGAAAGAGCTTTCG
This sequence comes from Micraspis discolor, assembly GCA_030674115.1. Lineage (NCBI taxonomy): Eukaryota > Metazoa > Arthropoda > Insecta > Coleoptera > Coccinellidae > Micraspis > Micraspis discolor. The sequence goes on from JARTUT010000480.1 coordinate 173,941, forward strand.
ATATAGCCTAGTTTGTTCTCTTACGTAGGGAATAACAGATTGAAAACCACCCTTGAGTGGTTTTTTGAAGGGTTATTATCATATTTTCTTCAAAATCTGAAGGTGCGGAAAAAATATGCGGAGCTGATTGAGCCTAGTCTCTCTTGTATGAGTGGGTAAAAACATCCAAACTCGCGTCAGGGTCACGTGATGCTGATCGAAAAAGCGCGTAAGATCGAGGATAGGAGAGGGAATAATATCCCCCACTCTTTCTACCGTGCCTGCGTGTGCTGTTTCGTTTAGGCGGTGCAGGGCGCTTGTGCGAATGTTTGTGTATGTTAATGTAATATAAATTAGGTTTGTTCGCTTGGCAGTTCGGAACTGTAATTTTTGCTAATTTGTGGTTCCCACCCGTTCATCTGGGACGGAACAGGAGTTCCTTGTCGTTCGTGTGGTCGGAACACTTGATTTCGGAACTGTTCGTTACTGTTCTTACGGTTCCTGATCTAGAGATGGTACAAGGTACAACAGAAAAATTCAAATCATCGGTGATTCAAATTTTCAGCAGTTCTAATTGGCAATTAAGATATATATTTGGTGACTAGGATATTCGCATAGCTGTTTTTGAGTATATTTGATGTTGTGGAAGTATAAATTTTTAATCAATTCGTTTTAATAGCTTCTCAAAATTTTTGTTATCTCAAAGAAGAGGAAGGATCATTTGCAATAGATGAATAAAACAACTGCATAATTGTTGATCAAAGTATGTAAGATAATTATTTTATATTATTTATATATACGATATTTCGTATTTATATACTATATATTTATTTTTGTTATTTCGTGATTGTAGTATCTTTATTTTTTAACCACTCAAAATGTATTGAAAATTTAGGAAGGAAACGGAGGAATGACCTCTTTCAAGAACACAACGACTTGTTAAAACAATTCTTATCTAAAAAATAATTACAAAGCTATGAAAATTGTTAGAAAATATTTAATGCCACCAGTTCCATATACAATTACCTAATTCTATTATATAAAATTTTCTGTACACAGTTTCCACCAAAATTACAATGAAATAACAGAAAAATTAACAGCTTATCCAGATATGAACTAACAAAAATAATTTCTCCACTGATGACCACTACTACATGTATTGAAATTTCAAATTATAATTAAATTAAATCATCTCTTTAAATATTTCATTACATATAAATTATATTTACAGTTATTTATATGGATATGTTTATGTTTATTTATTTATGACAAAAAAAATTGTTCAATTTTAATATTTGTAATTTTTAAAGTATTTCCACCGTATTAATAACACAATAACTTATTCAATATCTTTTTAACACTATCCATGATATGATCCATGATCATTGAACTCTAAATGAATACCTATATGGTATTTAGAGTTCAATGTCCATGATGTACAACATAACCTTACTTTCACTTATTTATGCACTTAACGAAATCGTTTTGACATTATCTGTTCCCACCTGTTCTCACATAGACATAGACATAGACATAGACATTGTCATAGAACAACTTGCGACGATTCCAAGAGTTACAGAACCTGGTTCTCTGTGACCCCAGTACAACTGGGAACTGCCACCCGAACAAACCTATTGTCATTTTTGTGTACGATAGCGCAATAAATGAATATTGTATTCCACCATATAAATAATAGCACTTTTATACTGATAATGAAAGCAATTCATACAAAATTATTCTCTAACCATTCCAAAATATCAAAAATGCACAACGTTAATATTCAAGTTTTCACTTCTGCCGGCACTCCTGGAGTGCTACCGGTGTTTTTTTTTCAGTATTGATATTTCAATTTCACTAAATTATTGTAGTTTTATTTTAGTAGTAATCAATACCTTTTCTTCCATGTTTAACCAATTTCTTCTTATGTAAATCAGATTGTGAAAATAAGGATTATTGTCATACAAAACATTTCTGGAAAATTTCGAAATTTTTTGACCGGAGACAGCTTTTGCAATATGACCATGGACATGTTCAAGATATGGATATTATTGAGGCTAGAAAATGTTCAGAAAATTCCGCTATGGTGATGTATAGCAGTTTCTTTTTAATTATTCAGTATCCCGGTGTTCCACATTTGTTTTACCTCATTTCAAGCTCATGCGAAATTGATAAACCAACATTAAATCTTCAAAATATTTTACTAGAACAAATAAACTTTGGGCCTATCAACTGCCAATTGTACCCTGACTCAGTAAATACTATTTTCAAATTTCTAACAAAGTGTGCTTTTTGTTTTTGGTGTAAGCAAGTTATTGAAATGTTGAAGGACAACCCTAGCATAGTTGTATCCAATGAAGAATAAAGCAAGTTGAAAATTCTTGAAATTATGAATAAGCCCAAAAAAAAAATTTGTTATTATTGAATACTAGTTGAAAAACCCGTGTCACCACGGGAGCAAGTAAGGAAGCGCGCGGTCGTTATTAGCAAATGCCCCCTATAAGCAGCCGTTCATGTCATTTTGAGTCTAGCTTTCATCGAGTGAAGACGTGTTTAAAAAAATGCCCAAAAAACTTTCCGACGACCAACTGAAACGCCAACAGCGGCGATTTCAAAACAGCCTTCTGAAAAAGAAGAAGAGCAGAGGCAATTGGAGCAACTGCAGAAAGAAAACTTGGAACGCGCGAAAAAGAAAAGGGTTTATTTTGAAAATCATATGAAAGCTCCTGTTTTTCGTGCACGAAACCTGGAGGTGTACGAATATAGCACAGGGCTACAACCGCCAAATTGTATGCGATGCAATGAAAATACAATAAATCTTAGGCTACTGCAAGCGAATTTTTCACGGTTTTTGTTGCATAATAAATTAATAACTACATCAACTACATTTCATCTAGTCGAAGCATTGTCACTGGATTGCATCCTTGGTTAGCTGGGTGTTGAAATCTATGTTGTAGAGCTTCATTAGTATCAAGTGTGTAAAGTTGACAGAATCTGGGCGTGTTTCCGAGTTGCGGAATAATGGAACCAATTCTGCTGTATGATGTTCCATGCAGACAAAATGAATAAGGGCCAGTTTTTACAAATTCTCTTAAGCTAACTTTTTGGGAAGCAAACGCCAAAGGCACTATTATACTATATTGTTTTGGTAATTCTTCGATTCTTCATCTGTTACTGTGTGAAGTTCTCTGAGCAAAGCTGGTACTTGTTTCAATCTAGTCGCTCATTACAACTTTGCCTTTCTGGCAGCACTAGCTGTATCCATCTCGCCCTTTTTCACCCCTAAAATGCAGAGCATTGCAAAATTGACACGATTCGCTCATTTCGCCGACAGAAAACGCAGGAATTTCGTCTTCAACCGGAGCCCTTCTCGCTACAAATACTGATCGCATTGCGTCATTATTGTTATGAACGCGGCGTCGGTTTCTTTCAGTTCGGGTTATCTGGGTAGCGTTTCGAGAACCCACTGGTCTGCCCCGTCGTCGTGTCTCCATCCATTGTAAATTAAAATTTTAAAATTTTACACTGGACCTAACTCAAAATTGAAAAATCGGACGTGACCCGTTTTCAATTTTTACCCAAAAATGGAAAATAACCATCCACATTTGGGTTTTCAATATCTTTTTCAATTATAATTTTCTAAATTAACTTACTCGGTAGGTTTTAGTGGCGGATTTACCAATAGGCCAAGTAGGCCGGTGCCTAGGGCGGCAGATTTAGAGGGGCGGTAAATTTAACAAATTTTTTACAGATTTTTTTTTATAATTATACGTGCACACAATCTCTACTATAATAAAATCGTAAACCTAAAATAGTCTGTACATTGAAAATATTCGAAAAAATTTCGCTAGGATGGCTTAAGATGAGTAACTGAGTAGAATTAGATTTTTTTTTAATTTCTTGTTTGTTTGTCTGTCTGTCCGTTTACATGAATGAACTTGAATTTTGTAGTCTGAAGTCCGGTTTAACATTTAGCATAAAGTATTTATCAAAATTGTACCCTTATAGGGGTCAAAATTGTAAAAGGGGGTCAACGTTTGTATGGAACTACGTGATTCCGTGGTCCAATCTCTTTGAAAATTTTCATGGATATTCTTTAAAGTAATTGGTGGAGGACCACATATTTATTTTTTCAATTCGGCGGTTGTGGGGCGGCAATAGCGCTGGTGAGGTGCGGAGCGGGGGCAGATACCCAAATGAGCAACCGGAACGAGGCAGACGTTGCTGATGGTGGAGTCAAATATTGAATTTGAGGGCGAACTTTTCACTACTCTTGGATGGTTCAAATCATTATGATCTTACTAATATTTTATAAATGTGTAAGTGAGTTTGGATGTTTAGTTGTTTGGATTGTTGCTCAATCACACCAAAAGTACTAGACCGATTTTCATCAAACTTTGCATTAATAGTAAAGTCTATCTTTGTTTCTGCGAAAACAGAATTAGGAGCTTATTTTTCTAAACTTGGAAGAAGCACTTCGCATGGCTCCTGTGCACAGCGGTGACAAATTGTTCAGCTGAGAGAAGCTTTTCTTGCTTAAAACGGGTTAAAAACTTTCTACGATCTACTTTAAGTTAAAAAAACTTAATGCTTTATCTCTTTTGTGCATAGAGTCAGAACTTGTGAAAAAGATTTCATACGACGATATAATTAATGATTTTGCAAATTTAAAATCTCGCAAGAAAATAATGTATAACTTATTTGATCTCATTGTCTGCACTATTAACTGATTGTTAACATGTTATATTTCACTAAAAATTGTTCGTATTGTATTTAAACTGTTAAGTGCAATAAAAAATATGTAAAAAAAACAATGTTTTCTGACCACTCATTATTTTGTCTGTGTTCACATAGTGTAGGTATTCTTAAGTCATGCCTTTCCCCACCTTATGATTAGTACATGCTGTTATTTTTAACCTCCGACGCAAAAAGAGGTGTGTTATAAGTTTGACGTGTCTGTCTGTCTATCGCTCTGTGGCATCATAGCACCCGAACGGATATACCGATTTCAATTTAGTTTTTTTTGTATTACAGGTGTTTTACGGGCGAGTGTTCTTAGACGTCTTTGATGAAAATCGATTGAGCTGTTTAAAAGTTACAGAGGTTTAACGCTTTAAAGTCGGGGGTTTTTGTTTTGCCTGTCAAATAAACTGGTTAGGTCAACATTAAACTCTTCAGTACATAGCGGGTTGCAAGAAAAATCTAGTGACAGAAATATCATTAAGTTCCCAGTCATACTAATAACGGGATTAAACTAATGTATTGAATTTCAAAAGTCAGTAGGGGCGGCAAAAATTGAATGGCTTACTAGCAGCAAATTTGTAAATCCGCCACTGGTAGGTTTGGAAATTAAAAGAAGCTCAAAATCAAACTTAAAATCAAGCTCGTCAAAACATGTCTTTCTTCTTTGAAAGTCAAATCTGAAATTGCAGAAACATGGGAGGAAGTCAATTTTGATTTGTTGAGCGGTGGCACCATCTACAGCAAAAACATGCCAAACACCCTTAATTTTCAAGTTTTTTGTGTTTTTTAGAGAAATTATAAATGTTTATTATAATTATTAAACGTTATTAAGTTTGACAATTACTTTTAAAATGAAACTTTTTTCAAAATCGCAGTTTGCATCTTATATTTTCAAGCACGTTATATAAAATATAAATTGTTGTAAAATTATTCAAATGCTCACTTTCTGACCAACTCAGGTAGTACTCTTGAACGTTTTTTAATTCGCCCTAACAGTTCAACTTTCACTTAAGGTAATTTTATTCAAATATGAAATTTAAATTTGAAATTTTTAACTATTGCAAATTCACAAATTATTTTATTCACAAAAATTCACTTCACCCTTTTAAATTGAAAGCCTACATAAAACAACTCAAATAAAGTGTTATTCCTCTTCTAGCAACCTTATGATTTATACACACACGTCACATGTTATAATGTAAATACTAATAAAGTTAATCAAATTTACACTTCTTAGTTTTCATTGTAACGATACGATCGTTACAATTTTTCTTTTTGAAATTTAAATTTATTCATTACATATTTGTTGTACCGCCACTGCATTTGTACGTGTATCGAAGAATTCAGATTTGCAGATTGGCGCATATTTTCAATCTCATAAGATATTAATCGGTTATTCGAAGATTTTATTCTTTCTTTTCTGCTTTGTCTGATGAATGAGATAAGTCTTCAGAGTTGAGTTCTTGATATAGATATTTTTTGGTATTAAATTTTGAGATTTAGTTAATATTTCATAGTTTCTATTGGTTTAGTGAAAACTCAATTAAAATTTGAGGTAAAATGCCTTTATATTTTAAAATACATTTATTTTTTTGTTTTTACAATCTCCTCTGCCCGACAAAGATTTTTTTAAACGAAATTCGATTCATCCTTGCCGTTCAGGTCCATTTTCATTAGCTTCAAAATTAATTTTTTTATAGATTTCATTATTCAGATCATTTTAATATTCAAAATCTCACGCCATATAAAATAAATCTCCACTAAAGTGTTACCTTCAATTCAATTCACTCTTTAAAAATTTTTCATTTCATATTCAAAATTCATTGTAACGGTTAAAATCAGTTCCAATTTTATTTGTTAGATTATTATTATTTTTTTTTAAAAGTGGCTTTCGATTCACATATGTAATTTGTTATACTTGAGTACACAACTTTTTATACGAAACATGGACGGCAAGGACAATAATATGTTCTACTGAACGGTCTCTGAAAGAAGTTAATTTTACAGTTTTTGGGTGAAGCCCTGATTTTCGATTTGAATATATATTTCCAAGCCAAACTTCGTTGACCAACATCCAACTTCGAAGAATCCATCACACCTGAAAACTTGGTGATCAGAACCTGGAAATCCTTATATGTGCTGTGTACAGTATCGTACCAAATCAGATGGTTCTTCCTGCATAGGAGCACTTCACCTGGATTTTAATTGCTAATGGAAGTATTCTGTTATATATTTTGTAATTCTATTCGATATCCAATTTATATAATTTCGTGTGCTCTATTTCATTTTGCACTTGAGACATTGCGCTTCGAAGCTATTCATAATAATTTTCATTGTTGAAATCCAATTGTAAGCAGCTATTTTTCAATATTTCACTCTTAACTTTTTATTCTAATTTGAGCAATTTACTCGATGTTATTAATAAATCTCTGAAAGTGGATAAATTTGTTTTTGTGTGGGAACCAAGGCCTTCAAGATTGCTTTCTATTTTGAAAATAGGTTCCGGGCTAGCTACAACCTATTAACCCCGACCACCTCTCCGACTGAAGCTAGTAACTAACAGATCTCTGAAGAGAGGATATGGTTACATCATGTTGTATCTGAGCTGGAAAAACATAAATAATATCATCATCTGTATGCTTGATTGAGCAAACCATAGTTAACAAACCATTGTCAACAATTTGTTTTTTTAAATGTATCTTGACTTTTTTTGGCATCTTCGTTTATTTCTGCAATATAATTTGACCAAAAAAATCGATTTGTAAGATTGTTTAATGGGTCTGAATAAACAAATCGAGTTCCACTGAAAAAAATGGAGTCGATTTTTAAAGTCTTCAAATACCCTGGTTTGATTAAATTTCACTTCACCCTTTTAAATTAAAAGTCTACATAAAACAACTGAAATAAAGTGTTTTTTCTCTTCTAGCAATGTTACCATATGATTTATAAGTCACATGTTATGATTCAAATACAAATAAAGTTAATCAAATTTACAAATGTTTTTAATGGTGACTCGGAGTGCAAGAAGAAGAAATTAAAGCCCATATCTGTAAAAATTTGTTGAGCGGTGGCGCCATCTACTGCGAAAACATGCCAAACACCCTTAATTTTTAAGTTTTTTGTGTTTTTTAGAGAAATTATAGATGTTTGACACTTGTTATTATTTTTCTGCATCAGTTTAGATGCCTACCGTTAATTTAAAAAAAAAATTGATGCAAATCGGTTGATTGGTTTTGGCGCTAGACCTTACTATGCATCATATTATTATAATAGATTTAACGTTTATTTTAGGTATCTCCATTATCCAATATTGCTAATAGTCCAAATTATGATTTCACAGCAGTACAATTATCGAGAATAGCCCTCTTCAATTCTTCATCAACTCATAAATGTTAATAATATAAAATTCATATTTATGTACAATTTCGTTCTTTTTTCATTTTTGGAAGAGGAAAAATGAAATTCATTGAATTAAGCTGATGTCTATAACAACTTGAATTGAATTTGGTAATGAAGTTTGCGATAAGTAATATTTCCGGTAAAATAGGACAATTAATATTGAGTTAATTTTCAATGATACCGCATCAAGTAATAATACCTATAGGTATGAATAATTAGATAAGATTTTTATGACAGTGAGAAGCACAATCAATCGATAAGTAATTATATGCAGAAGTGATGATCTATATTTTAGCTTTACTTAGAAAAAATATAAAAGTGAGTATTAATACTTTCCCGAAGAGTATGAAAATAATCATTTATTCTTAACCTTAAATTCTTTCAACACAAGAAGTCTCCATGATTTCGCCCAACACCTCGCGAAGGTGATCCTGTTGAGACGGAGGTTTTCCACCATCTCCGTTGTTTTTCGATTTATCTTGAAGACAATCTCTTAACGGAGGCGCATTTTCATCTCGAAATGATTTCGGACAATATTGAAAAAGTCAATTTGAACAGGTTCAAAGATATAAAGCCGCTTCTTCTATATATTCTAGGGAAAAATTTGTAAATTCTTGTATGCATATTAAAATGTCTAAGGATTCAATCGAATTCGACTCCTAAAGTACTTTGATTTGAAAGAAATTGTTCCTAAAAGAGTAATATACGGGGTGTTACTGCAACTTATTATTTTAATTAAATTTGTTAGTTTCATTCATTTCTGTTCCGAGTTGCTTGCTTGATTCAATAGTGATACACTCTGTATATGTTCACTTCATTTTCCGATTAACGCGTAACATATGTTGGAGCATATGACCTTTGTCGAACAGAGAGAGTACTGAAGCGGCGTTCATCCGATAAAGTACAAGAACACTTTTCTTGGAAATAAATAACTTTCTCGTTAAATCTACAAATTCGAACTCTAGTGAAAAAGTGACTATTCTCGCCCGTGAGTGCCTGGACAAGTTCATTCAGCCGTACTGTGAAACCAGGTAGGAAGAAGTCGATACTCCAGCATTCGCATTTCTTTCGAGTCATTTTTTCATATTATTTCAGAATTTCATTAATAATTTTCTATCGTTTTCTTTTACTTTTCAAAGGCCCTTGTCGTGCCACGGGGTGTTCGGCACATGGACCGTCAAATTTTTTTGGGGCGTTGGTAGGGTCATTTGCTACCTTTTCAGTCTTCGAACCTGGGTCCTTAGTATTACGGTTACGGAGGTATGATTTTTTTATTAGGTTTTTCTAAATTACCCAAAATGTACCCTTCGAAGCCCCATAACTTTTTTTGCGTGGGCTTTTAGGTGCATTTTTTTATTGTATTAAGTCTACATGAGTGTGTGTTTGAAAAAAAACGTATTTATTGTTACAGATAACACCACAAAATTAACACGAGGGCCTTTTATAAAAAAAAAAATGAAAGTATGAAAACATCTCTACTTCTAAAAGAAATAAAAAAAAGTTGCAGTTATTGCGAACTTAATTTTATTTTAAAACGTTTTTTGGTTTATCGCGGTTCTAAAAGTATGCTATTTACGTTAGTCAATAAATAAAAAAATACTACAAATATTGTTTTAGATAAAATAGCAAAGCAAGGACAGATTTTAGTAAAATACAGTTTTTGTCTTATTGTTTATTTACAAAGTAAACTAACACGATTCTTTAACGTAAATTCTGTTCGAATTGTTCTCCTCTACTCCGAATGCACGCCCGACACCTTTTTCTGATTTCGACCGTTGTAGTGGCTAGCAACATTTTTTCTTTCATTACCACAAATGCCGCGTTTATGCGTTCAATCAACACCTCTCTTGTAGGTACCTCTGTGAAATAAATCAATTCTTTGGCTCTACCCCAGACATGGTAATCTAAAGGTGTTAGGTCTGGAGATCTTGCGGGCCAAGGGATGGGGCCGGCTCTGCCTATCCATGAATTTGGAAAAGAGTTGTCGAGGTGATCTCGAACTTCTCTCAGGAAATGTGCCGGGCAACCGTCATGCTGGAACACAATCGGCACGTCTTCATCGAAGGCCGGAATATCGGCTAGTAGCTCCGGCAGAGCATTCTGCAAAAAATGCAAATAAGCAGGCCCACTTAGTCGAGCCAGTAAATAGTGTGGCCCGATGAGATGTCTTCCTATCACATCAGCCCAAACGTTAACACTAAATTTTTGTTGAAAACTCATTTGCCTTTTCACGTGGGGATTCTCATCTTTAGGTGCCCAGTAATGTAAATTGTGCAGATTTGTTATTCCTTCTCGTCTGTCTATAAAATTCGTTTTAGAAACAAGTTGTCATCGACATGTGTGTGCAGCAAAAATCTACAGAATTCCAACCGTCTGGCAGGATCGCCTTCATGAAGACCTGAAACAATGAATAAAATTCATTAGTCTGTGACAATTTTTTCGCAGTCAAAAGGACAAATTTATCAATAAAAATGTTCATTTACCTTGTACCGGGGTGTAATGAAAAGCGTGTTGACTTTTATCCCGAAGTACTGACCAAACTTTCCAAATCGTTGAGTCTTTGAGCAACGACACGAATGCTTGTAGTTGCTTGAAGTATTTGATCGTCAACTGCTACATGGTGTTGCCTCACATTGACCCAAAGCTCTTGAAAATTTAAGTTTCCAGTCTCTCTTAATCGTCGATAAGTCGTCGAGAATGTTTCGTGGTGGGGTAATCTTCGATCAGGAAATTTGGCTTGATAAATCCTTTGAGCTGCACGAGCAACACCATCGGCCTTGCCATATGCCATCACCATATCAGCATACTCAGCGTTGGTGAAATTAGGCATATCAACCACCAAAATCAAAACAACAGTAGCAAAAAGTCGATAAAAGTAACAAAAACAAAAAAATACAAATTTAAAAAACTGAACAACGCGGCACAGACACTTCCAACAGCAGAGACAGTTAAATCTCGAATGACGGTAGGGTTAAGTCAGCGGCGACTAACCCAATCCAACCTAAGGACAGAAATAGTAATAATAATTCACACGCGTCTAAAACGGGCAGGTAAAATTTCCTTGCTCGCTGTGTTGTGTCGAAATCCGTACTTTTATTTAGGTGCGACTTTCTTCACTCTTCTGACTAAAACCTTATTTGCAGTATTATTTTTTTATTGACTTACGTAAATAGCATATGGTTAACAACGTTATAAACGAAAGAACATTTTAAAATGAAACTAAGTTTGTAATAGCTGTAACTTTTTTTATAATTTCAATAGAAGTGGAGATGTATTCATACTTTCATATTTTTATTTTCAATAAAAGGCCCTCGTGTTAATTTTGTGGTGTTATCTGTAACAATAAATACGTTTTTTTCCAAACACACACTCATGTAGACTTAATACAATAAAAAAATGCATGTAAAAGCCCACGCAAAAAAGTTATGGGGCTTCGAAGGGTACATTTTGGGTAATTTAGAAAAACCTAATAAAAAAATCATACCTCCGTAACCGTAATAATAAGGACCCAGGTTCCAAGACTGAAAAGGTAGCAAATGACCCTACCAACGCCCCAAAAAAATTTAACGGTCCATGTGCCGAACACCCTGTATGTATAGTTTTTACATTATATCGCATTTTCTTATAACAAGCAATTTAGTTTGTGTATTAAGTGAAAAGTTTTAGCAGAGGTTAGTGAAACACGGTACTATCTGATGGCCCATTCTGAAAGATATTCTTAGAAATTATTTTGTGATGGCCCTATTGTAGTTAGTTCAATGATTTTTGGTTTTTTCAATTCAACACATGTTTTGTGTTTTCACAGAGATCTTAGGTATACAGTTTACGGAATTTGGGTTAAATTTAACAATCCTAGTTATTTCATTACAACTTCAATTTTTCGATTGGAGTAGTATTGGTTTTTTTCGAAATTTTTCGAATTTTCAAAATAAGCTCTTTATATACTTGACCCAGTCCTTAGAATTGTTAATCGAGTAGGAAAATATCAAACTTCACCGGTGAATTATATTTATTATTGAGTATGTTGATCAAAATTGGATGAAAAATGTTGAATATTGGCTCTTCGATGTTCCAGAATAAGTGAAATGGAGGGACGAACGGTTGTCTGATATGAGAAGAGCTGAGTTTGCCTCTATTTCAAATATTTAGCAATAATTTTCATGAATGTGATTATTAGACCCATATGCAGATAATCCTATCTTAATTTTGCTGATAAAGTTACAGTTGCCAATTCAAAAAGTTAAGGAACGAAAAAACATACTGATATGTAATGAAAAGTTGGAGATAAAATGTAATGAAATTGCTCTTTCTTTATTATCAGTTATATTGAAAGGACAGCTAATTGTACATCATTATATGATGGCAAGATAAATTTTAACTACAATATTATTACCATTTATGGATAATTTAATTTGGCGACGTTTCGGACAGCGCTTAATGAGTTGGACCTGAAATGAAGTTATAAATCAACGATTTTGCACTACCTATATCATTTGAAATTTAATGATCATTTTCTTGGTAAAACACGATATAGACCTCACTATATGTTACATATTTCTTAAGATCTTTTGTAACTATAGATAATTCAAAATAAAGAATTGGACACAATGGATCCCACAAAATTCTAGTACTTGAATTTTCAAGATAAGTCATCAATGCCATTCTGCGGGCATTTATGTTTATGCATATGGGTAAATTTGAAAAAAATAAGGTAATGCTGTTTTCAAGATGCAAGAAATTTAATTCGATTTCATGTTAAAAATTATCGCATACTTAATTATGGTAACATCTTAATCTCTTCTAATCATTTCCAAGTAGGTAATTAAGATAATACTTGATCCCTATATAATATTCCAAATTGTAAACATAAGCGCATTTCCGAATTCTGTTCCTTGTATTAGAGAAACCGGTCGCTTGGTGGGAGCACCAATAGGGATAAAATACCCACACAACTATATCAAGTCTGCCATTCGATATTCATAAACGCTTGTGACTGTGTGACCTAACGGTGCTCTATTGTATTGTCTACGCCACTGTATTCGTGCATAGTGTGAGTGAAATTATTGATTATCCTGGAATTCTCACAAAACAATTCATAAATATTGACAGATTTTTCCACAAATAAAAGGTACGTATTGATTTTCTTAAATTTTCTCTTGAAATCGGCGTCTAGTGTGTTTTATTTGGCATTTATCCAAGGATGTGACATAATAATGTCATTAAAGACTGCAACCTGCGGTACAATTCATTTAAAAAATTTCATTATTCACTCCTTTTGATTAGAAGAGGGTGTTAGTGTGAAGCCATTTACATCAATGGGTTGTCAAGTTTTATTCTATAGCACTTTCGCTTTCCAACTTTGGATGTGACACATTTTTAACCTCTCTCATAGTATGCCCTTCCACATATTCTTCTACCTGGAAGGGTAACAAAAACACATACCTCCCTTTCCATCTCCTGTCGCTCATATCTTACATCGAGAATTGAAAGCCACGTGCGCAAACGTCTAATAACATAGAACTATTAAATCCATGGAATAGAAGGAGACTAAAAAGAGAATATACAGAGCGATTGTTTGTCTACTTTATTAATTACCAGAGACCAGAAAAAAACCACTTTTTGCATGCTTGTTTCCCTTGAAGCAGGGAGCTATCTATTTGCTCAAACGTCTGTAAATTTCGAATATCAAACCGAAAATGGTTCGATTTTTTTTGTGAAAGTCGTCAGGATAGAAAAGTTTCGAATAATTTTCTAAACTTGAGTTGAAAATAATCAAATACTCAGATCACAACGGAAGGTTGTTTTGAATTGAATGAAATAATTGCCAGAATTTTCGTCTAGAGAATGAATTGATGACTCATTTATTTTGTGAAAATCCATCTTGAATATTGAAAGAAAACAATTATTTTTGTCTAATTTTCACTTTATTAATATTATTACACGACCGGTTTCGGTTGTTAAACCATCTTCTGGTGTTAGCTACAGACTAAAATATTTCGTGGGTTTAAATCTATGGGATATTCAAAAGTGGTGAATGGTTTATTTCTATTTGGGTGTTAAGTGGGGACACATTGGGAATATTGAACAGATTTGTTATTTCCATCGCTTCCAGCAAATTTAATTTCAGGCCTTTCTCACATTTGTGAAGGATTTTAAAATTTACGATATCCATATGATGTTCTTCAGTCTAGATATGATCATAAACTGCGGACTGTTTACCTGATTTCAGATGTTCTTTTAATCTGTTCTCAAAATTTCTACCGGTTCTACCGAATTTTCGTCTGTAAAATATCTCAAATTCATAACTATCATGACATGACAGGTAGCTGAAAATTGCAAGATGGGCGGAGATACATTCTAGCGAGTAATTTTTCAAATTTTGATATACATTTTGGTTTGTCGAAAACAAATATGGTAAAAATGAATTAGTATAATGAGATGTGCATCATTGAAAAAACATTTGAGTAGTTACTGAAAAAACAATTCTTCAATATTCCACAACATCTGGGCCAATTTAGCCAAATAACGATCTCATCTGAGATACTTATTATCCCTGTAATCTATCCTGAAAATTTTATCTCTCTAGGACATTCCGTTTGGACGTAATACGTAATCGTGCCTACGGACGAACAGTAACGATTTAGACCGAGGATTTTCAGTGAGTCTAAACAAAATGATAGATATCACTTTTACCCGATCATTAGAAAAATACAGACATTTGTGCTCCGCTCGAATAACATGAGCGCCAAAAATCTTGAACTAATCCGTGTGGACTAAGCGTCGTAGCTACAGTATATCTTTGAGAAACTCAAACCTCCTTCCATTCTTCAACTTGTAACGTTTGAATCGTTCCACGGTATTTAGTACAATCAATAATATTATTTTCATGCGAAAGTCTATTCTCCTTTCAATACCCAATATCTGGAAGTCTGAAGTTATTAATTGAACTACGCGAATATGTTATCTTATCATCACTGCACTCGAGCGTAGACGAACATGAGACAGATTGCGTAACAGTATACGTATTTATGCCTACATTATTTATTCTACACATCTTAAATTTTTAATGAGTTCGAGATGATAAACACCTTCAAAGGCTGTGTTCATTGATTATTACATTGATTGTTCATCTTTCATTGAACATTCATAAAATAAAACGTTTTACGTTTACGCGTATGAGCAGATTGATATATCGAACTAAACGTAATAGGTTAAACCCTAGAACGGCTACCCATCTTTTAGCAGTAGATATGAGCATCTGAAATTTGTTTCCCCCAAACACTCCAAAAATATTCACCACATCAATTTGAAACTTGAAAAAATATAGGATAACGTTCCAATCAACACACAAGAAATCTTTCAAAGATTTCCACAACTATTGAAAATTCTCAAAAGCATGTCATTCATCAGGTATGAATATTTCTACATATGAATATGTATAGGACATCTAGTTGATATATATTCTGTTAGTTGATATTCATCAATAAATTACACTGGTCAACAGTGGTTTTGGTGCCGAATATTTTGGAGGTGATTTCGTATGAATTTGATGCCCTGAATTCAAATATGCTATTAGTTTTTGCCTGCCAGCTCGAATTTTTAAGATATCAACATTTCTGTGAATTATACATTACACTATTTTAAAAGAAAAACCATGGTTTAAAGAAACAAATTAATAAAGGAATTTTTATTATATTACACAGATATTATTCATTATATACTATGGAAAACAGAAAAGGTCATCATTTAAACCAATTACTCACTAAACATTTCGGAAACTTCTTTTGCTTGACATTCTTGAATGTATTTTAAAACAATCCCGTTTTAAAGACCAGCAGTAATCTGCCATCATGTGAGTATCCCATCTTCCTTGATAGCGATCCTCCATACATTTGATATCTTGGTGAAATCTTTCACCTTGCTCCTCACTAATGTAGCCTAAATTATCAGGAAGACGGTCTAAGTGGCTGTGTAAATAGTGCACCTTAATGCTCATGTTACACCCAAGTGATCTGAAATTATTCAGCATCTCATTGACTAATTCAACATAGTTTTCAGCTTTGTGTTTACCCAGAAAATTTTGGACAACTGAAACAAATAAATTCCAGGCATTTTGTTCAATCTCAATCATTGAATTTATGAAATCAGGGTCTTCAATCACCTGTCTTATTTGTGGGCCATCAAATATTCCTGCTTCAATTTTTTCCTTACTCAGCTGAGGCATTTTTTCCCTTATATATGCAAAGCACGATCCATTTTTATCAAGAGCCTTTACAAACTGCTTCATTAGACCCAGCTTGATATGCAGGGGTGGAAACATGATTTTCTCTCGCGGAACTAAGGGATCATTGATGATATTCGTTCCCCCAACATCCATGTTTTCTCTTCTAGGCCACTCTTTTCTAACCCAGTGTTGCGTTTTTTTTCTGCTATTCCAGAGGCACAAGAAACAAGGATACTTGGTGTGGCCACTTTGCTGTCCAAGGAGAAAGTTTACCATTTTTAAGTGTTCACAAATCACCCATTGGTTTAATGATACTTTATTTTTTCCAAAATCAAAGCTATGTTGTCATATTGCTCTTTCATTTTCGTTTAGTGAGCAATTGGTATTGAGCCATATTTGTTCCCATTATGTAGAAGAACACATTTCAAACTTCGCTTTGAGCTGTCAATAAATAGGTGACAATCTTCCGGAAAATGTTCAGGAAGACCCATTTTTACCAGGAGTTCTCTAAAAGCATGGCATAATACAAGATTTTGTTCTTCAGAGAAAAAAGGTAGCAGATCTTTCTACCTTGTGCGATAAAATATAATTTTCGTTCCTGGTTCAAGTAATTTTTTTCCTTCAACCTGGAAGCTAGTAATTTAGAAGCTTTTTTCGACAGGTTGAGATATCTAGTGAGGTCATTTAACTCATCTTGGTTGAAGCATTGAGGAATTGATGACATCGTTTCGAAATCACTGTCAACTTCAGTAGTGTCAGAATTCTGATCAGAGAGACATGTGTCCTCACAGAGTTCTGGTAGCTGCTGAAAAGTTGGAATTGGCACTTCATCTGAGTGAGGGATAGGGCGTCTTGCAGAGACTAAATCTGCATAAGTCCACTTGTTACGGTTATTTCGATTGATTCCAGTAATATTTACTAGGCAGAAATAAGTCATCGAAGTGATTTTTTGGTTCTCTCCAAACCATTGGTACTCCGAATATCAGATTTTTATTTTTATTTATTATTATTATTATTATTTATTTTCCAAAAATCTAGAGCTGATACAGAAAAACTGCTATCATATTTAGATTCAGCAATTAACAATTAAAATATAGTTAAAATCAGCTCAAAAATTCTAGGCACCAAAAAAAATTTTTTTTTTGTAGGCCTGTGTTATCAATTATAAAATGGTCTCAGCCGATAAGTGTCATTCATAAGCGAAGTTAATATTTTTCGAGTATCCATTTACCCTACAGATCTTTTGTTTTTCATTCATTAATATCTATGATTTCTCTATCGGTTTTTCAGAATATTTTTGATGTTCTTTTCATGGTTATTTTTTATGATTTCTTCAATTTGGGTTTGGTGTTTGCATTGATGTCGGCCTTGGTATTCAAATTATTGGTATCATTTCTGTAAAAATCGGGACTTTCTCGATTGTTATAATTTTCTCGCGTTTTATTATTTTTTCGCACTTGTTAGTTGTTTATTTTTTCCACAGCCATCCAAAGGTTGGATAATGTGTATCTGTTTTTCTTTTTGCAGATCAGAAAATGTTTTCGACAAATTTAGGGAGTTTGGAGGAAGATGTTGAACTGAACGTCATGAAGCTTGGTTGGCAATCAAGGAAAGCGTTGAGTGTATCTCTTTTAACTGAATTATCAGGAGCTGACGATTTACTCGGTTTGAATAAGGTATGTATCATTCGAGACATCCTTTCAATTATTTATTTAGGATATGGTGCGTAACCCAACTGGACTAACCGTGATGTTGATAGATGGTCATTTTGGTAAGGATTTCTTTTAGGAACGCTGGTCGATTGTCCATAACGTAACGAAAAACCAAAATAGAATCCATTAGATATATGTTCTGTGCTCTTTTCTTTCATCAAGTCTTTATGTGTACTCAATTTGGATTTTATTTAATTCCATCAAGTCACCCATAGCTATCTACTACGTCCCAATAACATGAAATTACAGTAATTTTACCGGTGAGCATTCGCATTTAAAAGTTACTGAACTTTTTGTCAGCTGTTCCAACAGGACATACACATGTATATCGAATTGATTGATTAAGTGCGGAAAATAGCGGAGTACTTTAATTGATTCAGAGAAAAACAATTTCACTATGATAAATGGTTCAATTGAGAACTTTTGTACGTTTTAAATCCCTTTAACCTTCACCCCAGAGAATTGAGATTTCAACACGAGATGAATGATATTATGCCTGACCATACTTTTAAATTTCAACCTGTTCGGAATTATTTATAAAAGGTTTCAGGAAACATTTTTTTCATCCTGTCGACCACTTAACCTTGATCGTAAAAGGTTGAAATTTTGATACGAGGTGTAAAATCAGTACCTAACTTAACGGTGGTTCAAAATTTCAACCCATTCGGAATTTTTTATTCAGAGTTATGGAAAGAAGACCCCCTCCACCGCTTAGCCTTCACCCCAGAGGGTTGAAATTTCAACACAAGATGGATAAGTACCAACTTAACCATCCTCAAAAATTTCAACCTGTTCGAATTTTTTCATCCGAGGGTTGAAATTTCAGCACTAGATGAATAATTATTTTCTTAAACATGCTCTAAAATTTCAACCCATTCGGAATTTTTTATCCGGAGTTATGAGAAAAAACCTTTCTCGCCCCTCCACCGTTTAGCCTTCACCCCACAGGGTTGAAATTTCAACGCAAAATAGATAATCGTATGCTCAACCACCCTTCAAAGTTTCAACCCATTCGGAATTTTTATCCGAAGTTATGAAAAAACTTTCTCAACCCTCCACCCTTTAGCCTTCACTCCCGGAGGGTTGAAATTTTAACACAAGATAGATAAATGTATGCTTAAACATTCTTCAAAATTTCAACCCATTCGGAATTTTTTATCCGGAGTTATGAGAAAAAATCTTTTCGCCCTAGCCTCCGCTCAGCCTTCACCCTAGAGGGTTGAAATTTCAACACAAGATAGATAATTTTATGCTTAACCATTACCTAAAATTTCAACCCATTCGGAATATTTTGTCCTGAGTTATGAGAAAAAATCTTATTCACCCCTCCTTCACATAGACTTCACCCCAGAGGGTTGAAATTTAAATACAAGGTATATAATCATAATCTTAACCATTCTTCAAAATTTCAACTCATTCGGGATTTTTTATCCGAAGTTATGAGAAAAAAAACCTTTCCTACCCCCTCCACTGCTTAGCCGTCACCCCAGAGGGTTGAAATTTTAACACAAGATGTATAATTATTTACTCAACCATCCCTAAAAATTTCAACCCGTTCGGAATTTTTTATCCAGAGTTATAAGAAAAAGCCTTTTTACCCCCTCCCTCTTAAGCCTTTCCTCCAGATGGTTGAGAATTTTTTTGGGTATCCTATTTTTTTGTCACAAACAATAAAAGCAAAATTTTCATTGCCGCTAATTATTTCGTTCCCCAGGCTTTATTGACTGGACTAATAGGAGATATTTGGATTTTCTTTTTAGGCAGGGGTATGAATGAACAAGTGAATAGTTATTTTTGCAGTTTCGCATTTGTTTATAGATTTGACAACTGGAGTATGTTTTCAACATAATATATACTTCAAAACAATAGAAAAGAATATTTTCTGTCGGGTACAATAAATAGAAAATTTACGCTAGGTAGCAACACATGTATTCAATTATTAAACAAAAACTATATTATGTAATACAATAATACTGAGATTGGTGCAATAGGGTATCATATTCATCCTATATTATGATATTTTAGCTCAGGGAAAAATCTCAGGAAAACCTTGGCTCTCTATGTTGATATAGAAAATCTGAAGCAAGATATAAATAAATGTTCAATCAGAATAGAGAAATTATAGATGTTTATTATAATTATTAAACGTTATTGAATTTGACAATTACTTTTAAAATGAAACTTTTTCAAAATCGCAGTTTCTATCTTATATTTTCAAGCACGTTATATAAAATATAAATTGTTATAAAATTATTCAAATGCTCACTTTCTGACCAACTCAGGTAGTACTCTTGAACCTTTTTTTAACTCGCCCTAACAGTTCAACTTTAACTTAAGGTAATTTTATTCAAATAACAAAATTTGATATTTTAAACTATTGCAAATTCACAAATGATTTTATTCATAAAAACTCACTTCGCCCTTTTGACTTGAAAGCCTACATAAAACAACTGAAATAAAGTGTTTTTCCTCTTCTAGCAATGTTACCATATGATTTATAAGTCACATGATATAATTTAAATACAAATAAAGTTAATCAAATTTACAAATGTTTTCAATGAGTTATATGACGGTAATGGTGACTTGGAGTGCAAGAAGAAGAAATTAAATCCCATATCAGTAAAAATTGTTGAGCGGTGGCGCCATCTACGTCGAAAACATGCCAAACACCCTTAATTTTTAAGTTTTTTGTGTTTTTTAGAGAAATTATAGATATTTGGCACTTGTTATCATTTTTCTGCATCAGTTTAGATCCCTACCGTTAATTTAAAAAAATTGATGCAAATCGGTTGATTGGTTTAGGCGCTAGACCTTACCACGGCCGTCTTAACACATGGCCTGGCGCCTGAAGCGGCAACGCCGCAAAAGACGACGTCAGGGAGGTATAGGCTTAGCTGAGAGATACGATGTTTCGAACGTACCATTTCATTTTCTTATGTCATTAAATGTGTTTTTCGATGAATATCTGAAAATAGGATGGAAGTATGTCCCTACTCAGTCAATAAATTGAATACAAATACAATTCAAAATTGAGATTAAAGCAAATTGATGATGTTTTATTCAATTTATTGTCCAGCAAGAACCACGGGAGGTGTAGGACCATCTCGCCATAAAATGTGAATTCAAATATAACTTTCAAAATAAAATCAACTCAAATAAAACTCTCTATACATATATATATAACAAATATTTCGACTTATTTGCCTCAATTGATCAGTAACAATTTCTAGCTGCCGTAGTTGGTCAAAATTTTCATTATTCTCATCTGATAAAAATGCTTCTAATGAGGTCAAGGAATCTCCCAATAAATCTGATGTAAATTTACTTGTTTTCTCATTAGACACATTTTTTATAACGAGAGCAAATTTGTAATTTGAGACCATCTGCTGAGAATTCTCTCGAGAGCTTCACTAATCTGTATAGAAATTTCAACCGATAATGATTTTTCATAATTTAAAACATAGAAAAAGACTGAGTTATCGCATTTTTCAATTTCCCAACCAGATATATCAATTTTAGCCGAATAATTTTCAAGAAAGTCTTTAAAATCTTTGATCAAATCAGAACTCAAAAAATCTTCTACTTTATTATTATTCCTAGTTAAAATTGCGTTCCTTCTACATTGAGGATCGGTTCTTTTTATTTGATTTTGTTTCGAAAGGTATGACGGTAAATTTGGAAAAATTTTTGGGATAGCGCCTTCTTTCAATTTTGGGAATCTTAAAGAAAGTAATTTAATGGTTCCATCGGCTTGCAAATATTTATCAAATTTAATTATATCGTCGGAATCAAAATGTTCTCACGAACAAAACTATTAATGAATGAAATCTCGCAGAATGGCCCTCCTCCATAAATGCTTAAGTTTTTCGTCTTTCGAGAAACTAAAACAACTAAAATATCCTTCTTTTTTTGTAGACGGATTATTACTTTTACAGGATGAAATACAACACGTTTTGACCATTCTGACGCGAATGATCTCAAGTCCAATTGAATATTTAGGTTAGATATTTACCAGAAGACCAATTTAAAAAAGTTATTCCAATGTAGATTTACTGACACTGATATCACAAACACTTTCACTGTTCACGGCACTCGAATAATCGCGAAAATTCGCTAATCTTTCACATAGATTACCCGAAAAACAAACTAAACTAAGATGACATTACAAAAACGCGGGAAGTAGACTGCGTTTCGTGTGGGTAAGATACCCCAGTGCAGTGTTGCCGGTGTTACCAATAGCCGGGCCATGTGTTAAGACGGCCGTGACCTTACTATGCATCATATTGTTATAATAGATACAGTGCATGAGGCCCGATTCGAAAAAATGATTTGGAATTCTCGACCCAACAAGAAGAATTAAACCATTGCATTGAACGTGAGCAAAAAAAACTTGAGATAAAAAATTAAGTTATACTTATTTGAATAATAAGTATTACTTAAAGTGTAATGATAAGTCAGTATTTCATTTATATTGAAGAAAATATATCACAAGTAATTTGTAATTCATACATACATATAGAGTATGGGGTCCTCACTAAATCGCATATTATCACAAAGGGGGAATGTTACTATCATGTTGAAACAAGCACACGTAAGCAGAAGCACATTTTTTTGGAATAAAACAATCGCAGAAGTGTCCATTTGACGAATTGAACAAACATATATCAATAATGCGCACTGTTGCTATATTTTTCACAGGGATTGTAACCACAATTGATACCCTATCACTGATCATAGTGAACTCGTAAATTTCTATGGCATCAGTAACTTTAGTGTCCAATATGTTTCATTTCTGTCGCTGTTCATTACTCTCAAATGTCAGATATAGGTGAAATGATTTCGAAGTTTAAAGCTGCTAGTTATTCATAACACTAATGCCTAAGGTTGACTTAATCTCACAATAGATCACATGATGATCTTGCAACATCAGTTGGCGCACAGCATCAATGGTTTTCGAAACAAAATTGATTTTGGAGAAACTTCATGAAATTCGTCTTGGGTAAACTACGACCTCGGTTGAATTCACCATAGCATCGACAAACATTGATCCTTGATGCAGAATCATCGCCAAAAATTGAATTGAGTTAATCGAAGCACTGTTGTTGAGTTAATCTATGTCGAAATATTTTAAAAGTGATCGCACGAAAATTTTCAGTATTTAATTCCATTTTTTGGGCGAGATGAATCTTAACTACATATGACATCAAAAATGTCAAGCTTTACGATAGAGCTGTCAGTTGGTGGATTGCAACACTATGGTTGTCCGATCCCGAAATATAAAAATCAATAAATGCTCGTATTTATTCATTGAATTAATAATAATAGTTAGAAACGATATGAGCGTGGATCCAGCAACGGATTTCAGCATCACTTTTATCGCTTATCGGACGGTGCCTTGCGCATGCTGTAACTATTAATCCCGACTGAAAATTTGCTCTAAGGAATTATTCGCTTCTGAATTTCAACAGTGGACTCATTGAGTTGTTATCATAAGATAATAAAGGAAATCTATGATTTAAAACGTTCGGCGTGATCCATTGCCATTCGCTTGAGGTGCTACAAATAGAATTTGAATCTTTGGAATGGGCTATTCGACAGAGTAAGACGAATTCCTGAAAAGACGTTGTCGCATATGTTGAATGAATTCAAAGTGATATTTATGACTTGAATAATCATTAGAATGGATGAAATCCAGTGTCGCGCTTCAGGGAGGGTACGAATTGATTAGAAAAAATGCAAAGTTCATCAAAAATCAAAAAAAGCGTTGTCGCACCATCTGACGATATTGAGGTTGTTAATTTTGATATTCAGAATATTCTGTTATCAATGGAATTGATTGTCGGGCTTCAGGAAAGCAGGACTTTGAAAAGTCCGGTCCTGCCCTTCCTGAAGCCCGACAATCAATTCCATTGATAACAGAATATTCTGAATATCAATTATCAATGTCAGATAGTGTTAGCAATATGGTGAAATGTTAAAAAATGCATTCTGAGTTGATTTTGATATTTTAAAATACTTTGTCATCAATGGAATTGATTGTCGGGCTTCAGGAAAAGCAGGACTTTGAAAAGTCCAGTCCTGCCCTTCCTGAAGCCCGACAATCAATTCCATTGATGACAGAGTATTTTAAATATCAAAATCAACTCAAAATGCATTTTTTAACATTTCACCGTATTAACAACACTATCTGACATGATAACGAGAAAGTTTTGAAATGATGTGTTCCCTCATATTCTGACCCATGTCGTAGTGCAATCTGCGGCAATTCCATGAACCAAGATCTCTGTGATCCCAGAATAACTCTGGATCTTCGACATATTCATGCCGGGAATACAATCGTTAAGGACCAATTTCAGCTCAATATTCGAAAATCACAGACATCTAGGTTGATCTACATGTGTTTTGATAAGGGCAAGCGGGTAATACAATGAAACAGGCATGGTTTTCCATTGTTTATCTGAAAGGTTCATGTCATGAATTTGACGCCGAATATGGAACGATCCAAGTTTTCAACCGACTATGACCTAAAGAGGAGGAGGTTATCAATTGGTTTGTATTTTATTAATGACAAGTTGAGAACGATCCTGACCTAATATTTGATCGATTGCCTTGAAACTTATAACTGATGTGATTGATTTTCACGGAACTTTGAAGAAAGCAGTAAATTTACAAGATTATAATATGGCACAAATATATCTGGTATAAAATTGAATAATAGACCAAAAAACAATGGTTTCAAAATAAACACATGAAACAATTGGTAACACAAATGTACAATTCGAACTATATATTTAAATTAACACTTATTCGATTTATTTTTTCTTTCTAATTGATTTCATAGAAATACATATTTAAAATCGATAAAACCTTACCGAAGTCGAATTAATGTTTTACACACAAAATATATAAGCTTGTTGAGCAAATTGGAATCGATCATGAACAGATACATAGGAAAACTTCGTCAAAATTTTTTTGAGGCAAAACACTAATCATTGTGTATTTTGCCTCCAATGGAAATATCTTTCTGTTAATTCTCTTACTTTGTTACATCATATTCAGACCTTAGGATATCATAAATACAGAGTTATTCACGTCGATGGTCTTTAGACATTTATGGAAAACAGATCAGAATTCTTAGGCTTGTTAGGTTTTAAAACAATGATCTAGGGCACTTGAATATGATATTCAGCGAAAATTTATCCATATTTAAGGTAACTGATATATTAAAAATTCCTGAAATATACAGGGTCTTTCACGAGGAACCTCACCCATATTTATACGGGAAACTACTGAACGTATTTTCTTGAAATTCAGCACTTATAAGTATTTCATGATGCTGATGAAATCTAAAATATTTTCAAGGCATGAGCACCTCCGGTTTTTCCGGAAATGACGTCAACTTCTGTTTTTCAAATTACAACACCATTTTTATATTGCAGAAATAGATTCCTTAGAAAATTTCAAGTTATTTTGATGTAACATTTTTCAGTTTTGGTTGGAAAATTCTCTCTGAGCAGGAAAATTCGAAAAAATCGAAAATAGAGCTCCGCTGAAACAAGAATAACTTCGAGGTTTTTGGATGGAAATTTTTCATTTTTGGGATTTTTCAAGATGTAAGATTGATGTATCCACTTTAAAAATCGAAATCGCGATTCATGATACAGGGGGTGAACAAATCGTGAAAAATCAATTTTTTCAAATTAGAACCCCTTTTTTATGGCAGATATTGAATTTACGTTAAAAAATAATGTGAGTGTATGCATCACACCTTTGCCCTAAAGTGGAGTTATTCACAAAAAACTGTTTTTCGTCTTGAATTTTCAGCTATTTCTTTTCCCTTCACGCCGACAAGATTAAATTTTCAGGAACTGTTATTTGATCCATGCTGTAGATTTTTCACCTCTTCTTGAAACCGACTTCAAGTTACTATTAGGAGAACCACGGCAAACTCTCGCAGTTATAACTAGAAAAGATGCTCAAAGTTTTGACCGTTAATTTCTAGACATTTATTTATACGTCTCAGGAATGCTTCGTGCGTTGCTTTTCTCATTTCATCGGGAGGAAGAGATCTGCAAAAGTGTTTAAAAACAAATTGAGTTTCAAACCTGAACGCATTTCTGACTCGTTCTATGTAGTCCTTTTTATCAGTCAGGGGAGTTGAGTAGACAATATTTTTTATCCTACCCCAAACATAATAGTCTAAAGGAGTTAAATCGGAAGAACGTGGTGGCCAAAGATGTGGACCATTGTTCGCCAACCATCGATCTTCAAATAGCCTGTATAATAGGATATTTGACACATTGAGTGAATTGTGTGGAGGCGCGCCATCTTGTTGATACCATAAGTCATTATGGTTCTGTACTAGCGGCTCAATTATTTGTCAGAATATCTATCTCCTAAGGGAGAACATTCTTTAAATAATGCAAACATGTGTAGTGTTCTATCTTCCCATAAAGTCCCATCATAAATGTGAACATCGAGAATTGCATTTATATTTGATGGCGCAAAAACATTGAAAATTCAGGTCTTTGAAAGTTCCATTGTCTGAAGTGGTGGTTGTTCTCTTCATCCCAATAATGACTGTTATACCTATTGAAAGAACCATTTTTTTTATGAATTTAGATTCATCTGTCCAAATTATACATAGATTCCAAAAAGTTTTCATTCTCTTGAAATCGAATCATCATAGCTTCGCAAAACTCTGTTCTCCTGACGAAATCAGTTTCCTTCATATGCTGTACCCTATTGAATTTATATGGGTGCATTTTATGTTTTTTTAATATTCTCCAAACACTGGATTGAGATTATCCCAGAGCAATCTCGGCATCTTTGAGAGAATTTTGAGGATTCACACGAAAATATGCAAGAACTGTAATTTCGTTGTAGTCATCTTCTACTACACTTTTTTCTCTGTGTATAGTTTTCTTAACGAAAGATCCGACATTTCTCAAGTTTGTCATGGTTCTGTTAATGGTATCTCTCGTTGGTCTAGGTCGGTCAGGAAACCTCTCAATGAACAGTCGAATCGTTCTATCTACAACTTCATTACATTCTCCATGAAGTAGAATGAGATTTAAATAATCTTCGTTGGTAAAATTAGGCATAGTGATCGATTTTATAACTTGATACGAATTATCACCAAATTAATAGTAAACACAAAATGCTTCTGAATAAAGGGGAATTTGGCAGATGTAATTAATGATATCTATCATTAAAAAAAAAGAATGTAAAACATGGTAAGTTTTTGCATATGGTTCATAAGGAATTATTTATTTATCACTGGAGAGAAAACCGATGGCCGATTAGTTGAAATAAAGAGGTTTCCGATACAAATTCTAATCCAAATTCGCCATCTATTTAGGAACAACCTGTAACTTTTTTCTCTTGCATATAAGGGTAGTAAAATCTAAAACATGGTATAAGTAATAGTTCCTGAAAATTTCATCTTTTTGGTGTGAAGGGAAAAGAAATAGCTGAAAATTCAAGACGAAAAACAGTTTTCTGTGAATAACTCAGAAAATATTCACTTTAGGGCAAGGGTGTGATGCATACACTCACATTATTTTTTAACGAAGATTCAATATCTGCCATAAAAAAATGGGGTTCTAATTTGAAAAAATTTATTTTTCACGATTTTGTCATCCCTAACTTTGAAAGCGATTTTTTCACCCCGTGTATCATGAATCGCGATTTAGATTTTTAAAGTGGATACATCAATCTTACATTCTGAAAAATTCCAAAAATGAAAATTTTCCATCCAAAAACCTAGAAGTCATTCTTGTTTCAGCGGAGCTCCATTTTCGTTTTTTTTTTCGAATTTTCCCGCTCAGAGAGAATTTTCCAACCAAAACTGAAAAACGTTACATCAAAATAACTTGAAATTTTCTAAGGACTCTATTTCTGCAATAAAAAATGGTGTTGTAATTTGAAAACGGAAGTTGACGTCATTTCCGGAAAACCGGAGGTGCTCATGCCTTGAAAATATTTTAGATTTCATCAGCATCGTGAAATACTTATAAGTGCTGAATTTCATGAAAATACGTTCAGTAGTTTCCCGTATAAATATGGGTGAGGTTCCTCGTGAAAGACCCTGTATAGGATTTGTTTCGTTTTTGATGAGATCAAATGATTGATTTCAATTATGCCACTTTGGAATGGTACAGAATATATTTTAATTACTGAATCGTCGATTTTGATAACCATTAGTTTCCGTAGCTCCACAGAAATCATATTTTCTAGGAATTGAGATAAGACATGGAAAGACAGTCTTACATAAATCTAGGACATGGTTTCAGTATAACTTCTTCGTTATCGTGCTAAGATCTTATCACTTTCAAAAAAGTTCCTAAACCCATGTTAGTGATTTTATATATTTTCCTGTTTGATTTATCTCTAAAATTTGACCCACCCTTCGAAAACAAGTTTAGATAATCACGAGCCGCCACTGAATTAATCAGGTCATCGTCTGGTAGTTTTCAATAAGATATCTATTTTTATCGCCTTATACACCGAAATAATCCTCAAGATCAGCTTGGCGATGCAAATCAACCTTCACAGAATTTAAGGTCAAGATCAATAAAGTGATGATAACCAGATAACCAGAATAGCAGAGATTTTTTTTATTACAGATTAAACAATGCTCTTCAACTCTGACTACACCTGCTTCCCAGGGCTGCGAAGGCAAAAATAAACAAGAGAAGTTTTTTCAAAACGTAAGTGGGATTCATTATTTCCCATAATCTTAGCTTGAAAAACTATCCATAGAAACTACAATGAGATGGTACTGAAATTGTATTTTGATATGTTTGAAATTATAATAATGATAATAACATTTTTAACAGTGTGACTTCTGAAAGCTGAATTTTTAATAAATTTTTCTGTGATAATTTGAAAGTATTTTGTCGTGAAAAAGACTATATCTTTAGAAACGTTGATTCTGAAAACATTGAAAATAAATAGTCGTTTCAAAACGAAAGCACATCACTTATGAACTAGCGCGCAAAAAGACCAACTAAGTAATATACTATAAATCTTTATTAGAAAATGTTTTCTGCTGCATTTGGCACCTCATCGACAAGTCTCTGTGCTTTGGCAATAGAGTTACATGGATTTATTTTGAATCAGTTGAAATACATACTAACAAGAACTATATAGGATGCATGTGTCCTGTTTGAAAAGTGTGGATTTTTGTGCAATTGGAAATTTTATTTCATTTCTAATCCATCAGGTAACAAAATAATACATCCTGTTGGTACTAGTTGTTTGAATGCCTCTATAGAGATCTGGACCTATCTGGAATCTCAAAATTCAGATTATGATAATGTATTTCATTTTTTATAATTATTTCTGTTGTGGTTCTATGATTCCCCATAAAGTAAATGTATTTTTTCTAAGTTTTAACTTCATTTTCTCCAAATTACTGAAATGTTTGAGGAAATAATCATTGTACCTACTATTGCGTATCAACTGTCAGTTTAAATATAGGCGTTTGTTGTTTGTCTACATCTGAAAATAGATATTGGAGAATTTTCATGAACATTCAAAAATAGAAACGAGAGGTCCTGCGATAAACGAATTCATAACACTGGTTTCGGAATAGAATTGTTCGAGTAATAATGCGCTTAAAATTTTACAGCGCAATATGTCCAAACAACCCCTACGAAAATCCAAATTGATCTATGCTGCCATTTTTTTGTTCCACTTTCTTTGCTCTGAAAATCTCAAAATCTTTAACAAAATGAGAAAAAGAAAGTTCTGAGCTTTTCTCACATTTTTACTGAACACAATAGTAAAATTAAAAATTTAGAAAGCACTGACGTGAGGTCAGATTGTTTTGGCGCTCTTGTTGAACTACTTGCGAGTAAATATTCAAACCTTAACAAATCTATAAGCTCTCTGATCGGGTGAACAATAGTCTTTTTCCGTACTATGGGACAATGTGATGTAAATATGAAAGCCTAATGAATAAACAAACCTTTATCTCAATTTGAAAATAACTACTCATAATTTTCACCAAATTTTGTTCTATGCTTCTCCTAAAAACTTACGTCATTGCTTTTCTGAGTTTGACAACGCCATCAAATTCTTTTCTATGATAAAAAATTTTTATTAATATTACGTCTGTGCTTTTCTGAATTTTGACAACGTCATCGACATCGAATTCTACCTCTATGATTCTATGAAAATTTTGATTGATATTACGCCAACTGACACTGATATCTAGGTCCGCAAGTTGTCAAACGAATATCGATCTGTGTAGGCAAATCTTTCAATGACAAAGCTCGGACTTCATGACATTTCTATTTTCTCTTGAGTAAATGAAAAAATGATCATATCTTCAGAAAGGGGAAAGCTACGACAATGAAATTTGAGGATGAGTAAGATATCGGTAACCTCAATATATATACGGATTTTTATTTGAATCTAAATGAAGTCTTAGGAGATATTGAGTATTAAAATTTTTTTTTTGAATTTTTTTAAAATTTTCTAGCGTGACGATTTTCGCGAAATTTTGCAAGCCATTTCGTTTCAGCCTCCCTCAATAACATTCCAAGTATCAACTTGATCGGATGGATATTCTAGTAGTTATTGAGGAAACAAAATTTCAGATGCTCATAACTACTGAACCATCCGACGGATTTGGCCCAATAACGAACATGACCGAGATATTTGGACAATTAACCTATTCTGAAAATTTGAAAACTCTAGCTGATTCCTTTTGGATGCTAGAGAGAATACGGCCGGCCGGACAGACTCAACTTTCGCCACGAATTCTTCATCAGGGAGTCGAACCCAATCGATTGAGACCATTTTCGGCCCGATATTCCAAAATTACAGACATTCGGGCAAAATGATAGGCACTCTGTTCGGGTGAACAAGAGCGCCAAAAAGAAAAACCTGTTAGATCATACGGATGAATTTTGCCAAACAATCTGTTTAATCAAGCGATTTTGGAAGATTTCACGAAAATAAAAAAATAATTTCGGAAAAGCCAGTTGAAAAAGTCGAGATGCACTTAGTGTGTATTGTCTTTTTTTAAAATTTAATCAATGAGAATCAAAGTATGTAGCAATGAAAATGCATCCAGGAAAAAATCTTGGGCATTGATTTCCTGAATTTCCTAAAGTTCCAAAAAAATTTCTCAAAAAAAATTCCAATTTTCTTGAATATTATGATATAAGCTTCTCAGAGCCAAAAACGGGATCTTTCAATTTTCGAAAAATTCGATCCTGTGAAACAAAACAATGACTAGATAAATTAATTTGGCTCTTCGTAGAGAGTTGAATGATTGTTTGGGCTATTACCATCATCTATTGTGGATGTAATGTTTTCAGACGTTTCGATAGACATCTTCTATCTTTATCAAGGAGAAAAGTAAGAAACCTTTTGAAAATTATCAATTTTCAAAAAGTCTTCGTAGAGATTTCTGGACAGATTGAACTGTAAAAGGCACACTCTACGATATTAGTTTCCTCAATATTTTCAATCCACTGATTGATGTTCTAAAAAACCACCAATATCCTATTTTGTTGTATTTTCAAATTCATGTGACGAAAGAAAAATTTTTGTTTTCCAAATAAAGTAGCCAATAATTAAATAATATTCATTCAAGTTTCTGAAACTCACCTTTAACATTCTGTGCGATCTAGTGTTGGGTACCTCTTACGGCTCATTTGTCCGGTATAAGGCGAGGAATTGTAAGAACGGCTCATTTTTGTACGATGTACCACCTCACTTCAAATGTCCCACTTCCCCTCGATGAGGACCAGCGAGTCACGCGACAAATACAAAGAGGGAAAGGGAATGAGTCCTGGTCACCGGTACAAAAACGACAGACAGAGGTAAATGGCCGAGGGGATGTACTGATTCATAGTAGACAGTACACAGATGTCGTAAATTATGGAATTACGGAGGGTTTTTTGGCACAGCGGCGTCTTTGTCACTTTGGCACCTCTAACCGAATATGTTGGGATTTAAAAGGAGTTTCTTTGAAGTCAACAGGAAAACAATTTTATTTTGGATGTTTGTATGAAAAGATTGGTTCTTCAGAAAAGGAATAACGCTTAACTCTCGATTACTGACTGCTATTTTTGTACCAGTATCTCATGACATTATAGTGTTAATTTTTCCGTTTTAAAAATATTAATTATTATTAAAAATTCTGTTCGTCATAGATAAAGAAACGTTAGAAGACAGAAAGGTCGATTCGACGAAAAATTGAACGAGTTGTTATTGTTATTAACACAATAAATGATAAAATACAAATATGAAATTTTCGCAATGATAATACTCGATAAATGACCGTGATAAATGTAAAAATTACGGATTACGATGAGCCATAAATAAGCAATATACAATACAATATAATTTGAAAACGAAACAGACGAGATTACAGACGAAATAGGTTTTTTGGATAGAAATGCTCGGACAGGTCGATTTCTGTTTCGAGGGGTACAACTTAAGATGCAGGTTACGGACGCATAGCGCTTCAAACCCTTGCTGCTACAACCCCCACCCCCAATTTTTGAATAGGGAAGAGGGGGTGAGTGATACCTCATTTGAAAGGTATTTTTATACTGATTGCAGCACAGTAATTGTTTTTTCATTTTATGCATTAGTTCTCGAAATATTCATACGTTAGTTGATTTTATCACTTAAATTAATTTTTTGCGAATAATTGACATTTCGTGCTTCCGAAACACCAAAATTGCCGTACTTGTATTTGAAATTGCAAAACATCTACCACTGGGCAAATGAAATCATACCGTACGTGTAAATGCAACTAGGTTGAGATGTTCGACTAGCTGTTTTATTCACTGAAATCATTCTCAACTGTACGGTATTAGAACGATTTGAAGTATTGATCTAAGAAATAAGACTTTTCAAAGTAGAGTGAATAATTTATCAAAAACTCACATCAATTAATTAAATATTCAAATTGTTCACCATTAGCTTTCATACAATGAAATAAGTTTTGTTCGAAACGATGGCGCACATTTTGCAGCATTTCTGGAGTGATTTGACGACATTCGTTCACTATACGTCTTCTTAAATCTTCTATGGAATCGGGCTGTGTAGAGTAAATTTTACTCTTGAAGTGGCCCCAAAGAAAGAAATCTAGTGGTGACAGATCTGGCGATCTGGCTGGCCATTCAGTGGGACCCTTCTTCCAATCCACTGATTTGGAAATCTTTGATCCATATATTCTCGAACTGGTAAGTCGTAGTGTGGAGGAGCTCCATCCTGCTGAAACACAATCTGATCTTCCACATAATTTCCACCATTGCTTTCAATAATTTCCGTCAATATTGGATCAATGTGATCTTCCAAGAAGTCCAAATACATATCTCCAGTAAGATTACCAGGTAAAAAGAGCGGGCGACAATGTTGTCACCAAATATTCCAGCCCAAACATTGAGTTTTTCTAGTTGTTGAGTATAAACCTCGTGGAACAATCTCGGATTAGCATCGGCCCAATAACGACAATTGTGTCGAATCACTGTGCCGTTTCGAAAGAACGAACACTCATCGGAGGAACAAACATTGTACAGATAATTGGGATTAGCAGTTACTCGTTCACTCATTATATCACAAAATTCAACACGACGGTCAATATCATCTTCTTTTAGTGCGCGTGAAAGATGGAATTTGTAAGGATGGAATTTATGATGCTTCAAAATATTTGCAATTCGAGTTCGTGTAAAACCAGATTCATGTGCTAGCTGCCTCGTACTCGTCATTGGATTCAGAGCAATCTGTCCAAGAACAGCTACTTCAGCTGCTTCATTTCTTTCCATATTTCGTTTTTTATTAGCCACGGACCCGGTTTCTTGAAACTTTGACACTAATTCCAAAGCATACTTCCTATTAACATGTTTATCTGAATGTCATTGATTGAAGAATTCTGCGGTTCTATTCGCACATTGATTGTTTGCAAAAAAAGTGAAATTATTTCCACCCGCTCTGCAATTGAATAAACCATGTCGAACAATGAATTAAAACACATACAAGTCTCGATTCAGAACTAAGAATAATTCACATGTCAAAGAACCAGTAAGCCAACTTAATGATCTGTTCGTAATGAATAAAAAATTATCGATTCTCATTTTTTTGAAAAAGATATAAATTCAATAATCAACAAAATGAAAAAACATATTGAAGCCAACTGAGAAAACACTTCATAATTAAGTCGGAAATCGTTTCACGAATTGGGACTGGAATATTTCTGTGGTATCATTATGATTTGATTTTCTTACCTGGTAATCTGATTAGAGATATGTACGTATTTGGACTTTTTGGAGATTTCTATCGATCAAGTGTTACCGCATGTTATTGGAAATACTGCAAATTATATTGAAGATAATTTAGATTGAGTTTCAGCAAGATTGAGCCTCTTCGCAATACGCTTTGTTTGTTCGACATCTTGATTAAAGATTTCTATGTCAGTGGATTGGTGGAAGGAAGCCACAGTCATGGTTGTTTTGAAGCTCAAAATGTCGATTTTTCACAAAAAAAAAAACATTACATGTGCCATGAAAACACCACTTCATTTTCAATTACTTCAGTTAAGAATATTTCGAGAACTAATGTATAAAATGAAAAAACAATTACTGTGCTGAAATCAGTATAAAAATACCTTTCAAATGAGGTATCACTCACCACATCTTCCCTATTCAAAAATTGGGGGTGGGGGTTGTAGCAGCAAGGGTTGAAGCGCTATGCGTCCGTAACCTACATCTTAAGTTGTCCCCCTCGAAACAGAAATCAACCTGGCCGAGCATTTCTATCGAAAAAATTTATTTCGTCTGTAATCTCGTCTGTTTCGTTTTCAAATGGCCACCCTGTATCTTTTCGGCATAATGAAGTGTCACAAAAAGAATTAAAACCGAATTTTTGAGCTGTTATCTGAAAATGTGCTTCGGAAACTACCCTAATCCAATATTCCAGCATTTCTGGGTTTTCCAAATTTATTTGTTTATTGAAACATGGTTCTTTGAAAGAAAGTGTATCGATACGAAGTGTTCGAATTTTTGTTATATTTGTGCATAGAGATCGAACGCTGTGTATCAGTTTCGAGAATATGTGCAAGAGGTTTTTTTTAAAGTTATTTTTGTGTTCTATTATATAATACTCGTTTAGTTAAGGACTATTAATATAACCTTTCAGTTATTGAAGATAGCTCCAAGTATTTTGAATAACAAAACCCTCATATTTAGTAAAATCATTCCCTCACTCGCTCACCGTCCCAAAGTTTCAAAATCCAACAATTAATTTGCATTCTAAATTTTGCGTCTTTCATAACTTCAATTCTGTCTACAGTTAACGTTTCCTTCCTCTTGCATCGACATATTTGAAGTGAGACAGACCATCAACGTTCCTAGTTCTTACCTATCTCGCCTCGCTACTATTATTATACAATTATTTATTATTATCGATCCATCCCTTGTTCTCTGTACAGTTGTCAGTCAGTTAGTAATAAATCGTTCAACCAATAAAAGCTATTCGCAGGTGTAGTTAATTGCAACAATATTCTCCTTTTCAACTTGAAATTCCATTACAAAAGCCCAATTATAACACTATGGAATAAGATAAGACTTATTATTTCAGAAGATTATGGAATGCAAAAACACGTCCTCTTTTACATTTAGGTGTGGGTCATTTATACATGAATTTAAATTCATGGGTAATCACGCGAGTCTCCCATACTCGGTGTCCTTTTTTTTTAAATGGATAACCCAGTATATTTGTATATTTTTGAGATCCCCTTAACTCAATTCCACAAACTGTATGTTGTATTATGAATTATACAGTGTGACATTCTGGTATGATTGACTCTGGAAATATTGGCATTTTTCATAGTAGCAAAAATGTAGATACTCGTCAGAAATCGGAGCTGTCAGACGTATTGTGTAGGGATAGAGTACAACTTGAACAGTAGCAAACATGTCTGTGTTGCAATTTATAATAATGGAAACATAGAAACTCTTATAGAAGCATCGGAACCAGCATTGCAAAAATTATTTGATGAGAATATGAAGATAACTCTAGTTGGAGACTTCAATGTTGATTTTTTGGTGGATACAGCTAGAAAATGGGAAATATTTGGAATGTTGAGAACATATAACATACAGCAAACAATTTACGAACCCACAAGAATAACAGCCACTTGTATTGACAACATTTTTACGAATGTTGGGGAATTATATGAATCAAAGGTTATACAAACACATATTTCGGATCACACAGCCCAGAAAATTGGTTTCAAAATGGGAAAGGAACAAACAAAGAAGACATATAAGAGATTATTCACACCAGAAAATATTCGGATTTTCAAAGAATTATTAAAAGACCAAAATTGGACAGCTGTTTATGAAATACCTGATAAGGATATAAATGGTCAATTCAATATATTTTGTTATATATATTTACAGCTTTTCAACACAGCATTTCCATTAAAAAAAGTTTCAAGAAATAAGAAACCAAAAGTAGACAGTGATGATCCCACAATCAAAGAAATAAAGAACAGACTGGATATATTGCTCTTGCTGAGTACTTATGATGAGAAATTCAAGACTGAATATCGAGGAACAAAAATTGAATATGACCGACTATTAATGATACGTAAAAAGAAAAAATATGAGACTTTAATTGAAAATTCAGATAACAAGGGTAAAACAGTTTGGACAGTAATAAATTCATTAAAGAACACAACTAAAAAGAGTACTGAATTAGTGGGAGATTCCATTCAAACCGCAAATAAGATGAACAATTTTTTCATAAATGCAGGAAACATACTCTCGAAGAACATCCAGGACGATAAAACATTCGATAACATCCAAGAAAAGAACAAATCTATTCATTTGCAAAAAATTACAGAAGAAGTAACAAACAAAATCATAAAGTCATTGAGGAATAAACATTCAAGTGGATATGATGAAATCTCTAACCACATTATAAAACAAACATCCGAAGAAATAATTCAACATATAACTCACATTATTAACAACTCACTGAGGTATGGTATTTTTCCTGATAAACTGAAAATTGCAATTGTGAGGCCAATTCATAAAAAAGGTGATAAAGGCGACTTGAACAACTACAGACCTATAAGCATTTTATCCAGTTTCTTCAAGATCATGGAAATGGTGTACTGCCAACAAATAATGGGATATCTAATAGAGAATAAAATATTTAGAGAAAGTCAGCATGGTTACTTCAAAGGAAAATCCATGAAAACAGCAATTTTTCAATTTGTCAACAAAGTAGTAGAAGCTTTCGAGAACAAAGAATTAGCAATGGGAATTTTTCTCGACCTAACAAAGGCGTATGACTGTTTGGATAGCAGAAAACTCTTTAGAAAACTAGAGAATTATGGGATCCGAGGACCAACGCTAGAATGGGTCAAGTCGTATTCAGCATACAGACAACAGAGGGTTGAATTGGTAATGCATGGAGAGATTATCAGATCGAATTTAGAAGAACTAATCCTAGGAATCCCACAAGGAAGTATTGCGGGACTATTGTTATTTATAATATATTTAAATGACTCCAAACTAGATGCAGAGATGGAAACACGATTAGTGACCATAGTTAATTACGCAGACGATACAAATTTGCTTCTGTTAGAAAAACTATACACACTGCTGAAGATATTATGTGAACGTACCTTAT
Organism: Micraspis discolor; assembly: GCA_030674115.1. Taxonomy (NCBI): domain Eukaryota; kingdom Metazoa; phylum Arthropoda; class Insecta; order Coleoptera; family Coccinellidae; genus Micraspis; species Micraspis discolor. The sequence goes on from JARTUT010000480.1 coordinate 211,666, forward strand.
GTAAGACAAATGAATGGTTCAAGAACATCAATCTTCTTCTTAATGAAGAAAAAACAAAGTTTATTCTGTTTTCACCAACAAATTCAGGAATTGAAGAAGATAGCTCAATAGAACTGAGCCAAGTAAAATATAACATCCTAGAATCCACCAAATTTTTGGGCATGTACATAAATAAAAACCTTAACTGGAAAGAGCATATAAATTATTTGTTTGGAAAAACAACAACAATGGTTTCAGAACTGTGGCCAGGTATCTTAGAAGTAATTACATGAAGACAGTTTACCATGCAATGATAGAAGCAAAATTGAGATACGGTATCATATTTTATGGGTCTGGCAATGTAAAACAACTATTTATTCTACAGAAGAAAGTGATAAGAATTTTGAATAATCTCAAATATGATGAATCTTGCAGAGATGTTTTCAGAAGGTCGGGAATATTGACTATATATGCACTCTACATACAAGAATGTGTCCTTTTCATCTGGAACAATCAAGCTCTATTTGAGAAGCACGAAAAGAGAACTTTCTACGATACAAGAAATGGTGACTTCATCTACCCCAAGCATGGCCTGACAACTTCTCAAATGCAGGCAGAATATAGATGTTTGAAGTTGTATAATTCTCTTCCAGAGAATATAAAATCAATTTCAAATTTTCATGTTTTTAAAAAAAGTTTATTCAAATATTTCCTTAACTTGGAGCCATATTATTTGGGAGAATTTAGTTCTAATTTCATAAACCAATAATTTAGTTTTTTTTGTTGTTTTGACACTATTCTTTTCATTTCCGTATTTGTGAAGATGATAATGAATTAAAGATTATTATTATTATTATTTTGAAAATATTCAAAATCAAATCAAAAGTGTCTGTTCAAATATGGTTTGCGATAGTTTGAACGTCATCACATGATCGAGGAACATTAATTACAAAATCACCAGCAACTATGATTTTTCCACTCTCCTTTTTATAAAGGATGAAACCATCCTAAATTCTTTCAAATCTTTCAGTGCCTGGCCAGAACGATAATACGATGATATACTTTGATTAATTCAGAAAACACTCCTAAGCAGATCGACCAAAATGACCAATTGCAAAAAACATCCCCTCAGGTCTTTTCTAGCGATTATAAATAACAAAAACAGTTAATTTAGTTTTAAAATTGTCTTCATTTGGTAACTATTTATTTAAAGTGACACTTAAGCAGTTGTGTACCATGGATCGATGTGGATTCAGCTATCTCAAAGTTGCTAAGCAATGCTGAGCATAAACATATATGCTCCTCCGGTAATTGAAAAACAACAAATTGTCAAATGCTTAATCAATATTAACCCATTTTCTCAGTTTTAGAACAGCTATCCTGTATATAGATCATTCAAGAAGAATTCAAGAATGAAGCTAAACCAATCTATAATTAATGGAAACATTTGTATTTAATTTTTGACCTAATTAGAAACTTTTGTTACAGAAAAATATTGTCAACAAAGCCCAACCAGTTAAAGAAAAGCCGCAACAAAGTACCTTGACGTTAGATGCTTCAAAACTTGGAGATTTCCCTGCTACTTACACCATAAGTTCTCCCAAAGATTATCAATTTCCAGTTATTGGTGTTTATTGCGATCCTAGAGTCTGCACAGGTTTTAAATACCGAGTTAGACCTTTACCAGCAATCGGTGAAGACTCAAATAAACACAAATGTTTCTTCAACAACAAAGCTCTCATCCTGACAAGTATCGGTAGAGGTTACGCTAGGAGATATACCTTCGAAGCATTCAAAAACAATTTAAACGATAATGAAAATTATTTCTGGAGCGACAACAGGCCCGAAGGATTTGTATTTGAAATTGAAGCCATCTCAGAAGGGGATAAGTTCACTATCTTCGATTTGAACAAAGAAGCACAAGGAACCATGGAAATTTTGAACACTGAGGTGAGTAACTGCATTGAACCTTTTATTACGTCTTTGTTTCTGCCAAATATTATGAAACTCCTGGATCGGTCAATACTTTTCAGTTTTTTTTAATAACTACATGTTTTCTTTGTGTTACGGAAGAATTGTTTTGATAATATAATATAATATAATAAAAAAAGATATAGCTGCTAGTTGGATATTGCTCAAATTGATTGATTCTGACTTGAAAAATTCGCAATAGAACTCCACAAGCTTAGACAGCATCTCTGTAAATTGGTAGCTTTCAACTTTGGCACAACTATAGAATGTTTTGTGACATGGTGTGTCACTGCCATCTTGACATCTGTTTGTTTCCAAGATAGCAATTTTAGTGGAACGTGAACCAGGGTGTCAATAGCGCCAATTCATTCGCCGATTTCGAGGTCGCCTAGCATCGCAAATATTTGACGCTTCTGTTGCTGTCTCAAATAAAGACAAATCTTCAGCTTGTATACAAGGGTTCCTTCATCAGGAAGTCGAACCTATTGCATGTTCGGCTCTTTATTCGGAAATTACAGAAATTTGTACAAAACGAGAGCCACTAGAACAATAATGCTAATTTAGGTATACCAACACAAACAAACACGCAAAAAATCTTATGGGGTGCCCCTAACGATTCCATAATTATTCTTCATATGTTATGGCAACTGAATTATTCAGTTCGATGGAAACTTTCACAATAGATTCCTCTCTCTGGAATGAGATGGTATTCCCATTATTTTGTTTTTAAAGGGATTTAATCATTTAATTATTGTTTGCTTTAAAGAGAATATATTATTATTTGTTTCTTTGAAAATGTTAAATGTGAAAGTGAAAAATCTATTCTTCATAGTTCGTTATTATCAGTCCCTAAATATACGAGTAAAAATGAATGTAATTATTAAGTACAGGGTCTTTCACGAGGAACCTCACCCATATTTATACGGGAAACTACTGAACGTATTTTCATGAAATTCAGCACTTATAAGTATTTCACGATGCTGATGAAATCTAAAATATTTTCAAGGCATGAGCACCTCCGGTTTTTCCGGAAATGACGTCAACTTCCGTTTTTCAAATTACAACACCATTTTTTATTGCAGAAATAGATTCCTTAGAAAATTTCAAGTTATTTTGATGTAACATTTTTCAGTTTTGGTTGGAAAATTCTCTGAGCGGGAAAATTCGAAGAAAAAAACGAAAATAGAGCTTCGCTGAAACAAGAATAACTTCGAGGTTTTTGGATGGAAAATTTTCATTTTTGGGATTTTTCAAGATGTAAGATTGATGTATCCACTTTGAAAATCGAAATCGCGATTCATGATACATGGGGTGAAAAAATCGCTTTCAAAGTTAGGGATGACAAAATCGTGAAAATCAATTTTTTCAAATTAGAACCCCATTTTTTTATGGCAGATATTGAATCTACGTTAAAAATAATGTGAGTGTATGCACCACACCTTTGCCCTAAAGTGGATATTTTCTGAGTTATTCACAAAAACTGTTTTTCGTCTTGAATTTTCAGCTATTTCTTTTCCTTCACGCCAAAAAAGATGAAATTTTCAGGAACTGTTATTTGAACCATGCTGTAGATTTTTCACCCTTCTTGAAACCGACTTCAAGTTACTATTAGAGAACCATGGCAAACTCTCGCAGTTATAACTAGAGAAGATGCTCAAAGTTTTGACCGTTAATTTCTAGACATTTATTTATACGTCTCAGGAATGCTTCGTGCGTTGCTCTTCTTATTTCATCGGGAGGAAGAGATCTGCAAAAGTGTTTAAAAACCAAATTGAGTTTCAAAACTATGAATCTAAAAATCTAAACAAACCTGAACGCATTTCTGACTTGTTCTATGCAGTCCTCTTTATCAGTCAGGGGAGTTGAGTAGACAATATTTTTTATCCTACCCCAAACATAATAGTCTAAAGGAGTTAAATCGGGAGAACGTGGTGGCCAAAGATGTGGACCATTGTTCGCCAACCATCGATCTTCAAATAGCCTGTATAGGATATTTGACACATTGAGTGAATTGTGTGGAGGCGCGCCATCTTGTTGATACCATAAGTCATTATGGTTCTGTACTAGCGGCTCAATTATTTGAGTCAATATGTCAGAATATCTATCTCCTAAGGGAGAACATTCTTTAAATAATGCAAACATGTGTAGTGTTCTATCTTACCAGTTAAAGTCCCATCATAAATGTGAACATCGAGAATTGCATTATTTTTGATGGCGCAAAAACATTGAAACTCCAGGTCTCTTGAAAGTTCCATTGTCTGAAGTGGTGGTTGTTCTCTTCATCCCAATAATGACTGTTATGCCTATTGAAAGAACCATTCTTTGTGAATTTAGATTCATCTGTCCAAATTATACAGTCCAAAAAGTTTTCATTCTCTTGAAATCGAATCATCATAGCTTCGCAAAACTCTGTTCTCCTGACGAAATCAGTTTCCTTCAAATGCTGTACCCTATTGAATTTATATGGGTGCATTTTATGTTTTTTTAATATTCTCCAAACACTCGATTGAGATAATCCCAGAGCAATCTCGGCATCTTTGAGAGAATTTTGAGGATTCACACGAAAATATGCAAGAACTGTAATTTCGTTGTTCTCATCTTCTACTACACTTTTTTTCTCTGTGTATAGTTTTCTTAACGAAAGATCCGACATTTCTCAAGTTTGTCATGGTTCTGTTAATGGTATCTCTCGTTGGTCTGGGTCGGTCAGGAAACCTCTCAATGAACAGTCGAATCGTTCTATCTACAACTTTATTACATTCTCCATGAAGTAGAATGAGATTTAAATAATCTTCATTGGTAAAATTAGGCATAGTGATCGATTTTATAACTTAATACGAATTATCACCAAATTAATAGTAAACACAAAATGCTACTGAATAAAGAGGAATTTGGCAGATGTAATTAATGATATCTATCATTAAAAAAAGAATGTAAAACATGGTAAGTTTTTGCATATGGTTCATAAGGAATTATTTATTTATCACTGGAGAGAAAACCGATGGACGATTAGTTGAAATAAAGAGGTTTCGATACAAATATGAATCCAAATTCGCCATCTATTTAGGAACAACCTGTAACTTTTTTCTCTTGCATATTAGGGTAGTAAAATCTAAAACATGGTTTAAGTAACAGTTCCTGAAAATTTCATCTTTTTGGCGTGAAGGGAAAAGAAATAGCTGAAAATTCAAGACGAAAACAGTTTTTTGTGAATAACTCAGAAAATATCCACTTTAGGGCAAGGGTGTGATGCATACACTCACATTATTTTTTAACGTAGATTCAATATCTGCCATAAAAAAATGGGGTTCTAATTTGAAAAATTGATTTTTCACGATTTTGTCATCCCTAACTTTGAAAGCGATTTTTTCACCCCCTGTATCATGAATCGCGATTTCGATTTTTAAAGTGGATACATCAATCTTACATCTTGAAAATCCCAAAATGAAAATTTTCCATCCAAAACCTCGAAGTTATTCTTGTTTCAGCGGAGCTCTATTTTCGATTTTTTTTCGAATTTTCCTGCTCAGAGAGAATTTTCCAACCAAAACTGAAAAATGTTACATCAAAATAACTTGAAATTTTCTAAGGAATCTATTTCTGCAATAAAAAAATGGTGTTGTAATTTGAAAAACGGAAGTTGACGTCATTTCCGGAAAACCGGAGGTGCTCATGCCTTGAAAATATTTTAGATTTCATCAGCATCGTGAAATACTTATAAGTGCTGAATTTCATGAAAATACGTTCAGTAGTTTCCCGTATAAATATGGGTGAGGTTCCTCGTGAAAGACCCTGTATAATTTTTATAATTATTTCTGTTGTGGTTCTATGATTCCCCATAAAATAAATATATTTATTTCTAAGTTTTGACTTCATTTTCCAAATTACTGAAATGTTTGAGGAAATAATCATTGTACCTACTACTGCGTATCAACTGTCAGTTTAAATATAGGCGTTTGTTGATGGTCTGCATCTGAAAATAGATATTGGAGAATTTTCATGAACATTCAAAAATAGAAACGAGAGGTCCTGCGATAAACGAATTCATAACACTGGTTTCGGAAAAGAATTGTTCGAGTAATAATGCGCTTAAAATTTTACAGCGCAATATGTCCAAACAACCCCTACGAAAATCCAAATTGATCTATGCTGCCATTTTTTTGTTTCACTTTCTTTGCTCTGAAAAGCTCAAAATCTTTAACAGAATGAGAAAAAGAAAGTTCTGAGATTTCCTCACATTTTTACTGAACACAATAGTAAAATTAAAAATTTAGAAAGCACTGACGTGAGGTCAGATTGCTTTGGCGCTCTTGTTGACCTACTTGCGAGTAAATATTCAAACCTTAACAAATCTATAAGCTCTCTGATCGGGTGAACAATAGTCTTTTCCCGTACTAAGGGACAATGTGATGTAAATATGAAAGCCTAATTAATAAACAAACCTTTATCTCAATTTGAAAATAACTACTCATAATTTTCGCCAAATTTTGTTCTATGCTTCTCCTAAAAACTTACGTCATTGCTTTTCTGAGTTTTGACAACGCCATCAAATTCTTTCTCTATGATAAAAAATTTTTTGATTAATATTTCGTCTGTGCTTTTCTGAATTTTGACAACGTCATCGACGTCGAATTCTACCTCTATGAATTCTATGAAAATTTTGATTGATATTACGCCAACTGACACTGATATCTAGGTCCGCAAGTTGTCAAACGAATATCGATCTGTGATGGCAAATCTTTCAATGACAAAGCTCGGACTTCATGACATTTCTTTTTTTCTCTTGAGTAAATGAAAAAAATGATCATATCTTCAGAAAGGGGAAAGCTACGACAATGAAATTTAAGGATGAGTAAGATATCGGTAACCTCAATATATATACGGATTTTTATTTGAATCTAAATGAAGTCTTAGGAGATATTGAGTATTAAAAATTTTTTTTTTTTTGAATTTTTTTAAAATTTTCTAGCGTGACGATTTTCGCGAAATTTTGCAAGCCGTTTCGTTTCAGCCTCCCTCAATAACATTCCAAGTATCAACTTGATCGGATGGATATTCTAGTAGTTATTGAGGAAACAAAATTTCAGATGCTCATAACTACTGAACCATCCGACGGATTTGGCCCAATAACGAACTTGACCGAGATATTTGGACAATTTACCTATTCTGAAAATACGAAAACTCTAGCTGGTTCCTTTTGGATGCTAGAGAGGATACGGCCGGCTGGACAGACTCAACTTTCGCCACGAATTCTTCATCAGGGAGTCGAACCCAATCGATTGAGACCATTTTCGGCTCGATATTCCAAAATTACAGACATTCGGGCAAAATGATAGGCACTCTGTTCGGGTGAACAAGAGCGCCAAAAAGAAAAACCTGTTAGATCATACGGATGAATTTTGCCGAACAATCTGTTTAATTAAGCGGTTTTGGAAGATTTCACGAAAATAAAAAAATAATTTCGGAAAAGCCAGTTGAAAAAGTCGAGATGCACTTAGTGTGTATTGTCTTTTTTTAAAATTTAATCAATGAGAATCAAAGTATGTAGCAATGAAAATGCGTCCAGGAAAAAATCTTGGGCATTGATTTCCTGAATTTCCTAAAGTTCCAAAAAAATTTCTCAAAAAAAATTCCAATTTTCTTGAATATTATGATATAAGCTTCTCAGAGCCAAAAACGGGATCTTTCAATTTTCGAAAAATTCGATCCTGTGAAACAAAACAATGACTAGATAAATTAATTTGTTCGTAGAGAGTTGAATGATTGTTTGGGCTATTACCATCATCTATTGTGGATGTAATGTTTTCAGACGTTTCGATAGACATCTTCTATATTTATCAAGGAGAAAAGTAAGAAACCTTTTGAAAATTATCAATTTTCAAAAAGTCTTCGTAGAGATTTCTGGACAGATTGAACTGTAAAAGGCACACTCTACGATATTAGTTTCCTCAATATTTTCAATCCACTGATTGATGTTCTAAAAAACCACCAATATCCTATTTTGTTGTATTTTCAAATTCATGTGACGAAAGAAAAATATTTGTTTTCCAAATAAAGTAGCCAATAATTAAATAATATTCATTCAATTTTCTGAAACTCACCTTTAACATTCTGTGCGATCTAGTGTTGGGTATCTCTTACGGCTCATTTGTCCGGTATAAGGCGAGGAATTGAAAGAGCGGCTCATTTTTGTACGATGTACCACCTCACTTCAAATGTCCCACTTCCCCTCGATGAGGACCAGCGAGTCACGCGACAAATACAAAGAGGGAAAGGGAATGAGTCCTGGTCACCGGTACATATACGACAGACAGAGGTAAATGGCCGAGGGGATGTACTGATTCATAGTAGACAGTACACAGATGTCGTAAATTATGGAATTACGGAGGGTTTTATGGCACAGCGGCGTCTTTGTCACTTTGGCACCTCTAACCGAATATGTTGGGATTTAGAAGGAGTTTCTTTGAAGTCAACAGGAAAACAATTTTATTTTGGATGTTTGTATGAAAAGATTGGTTCTTCAGAAAAGGAATAACGCTTAACTCTCGATTACTGACTGCTATTTTTGTACCAGTATCTCATGACCTTATAGTGTTAATTTTTCCGTTTTAAAAATATTAATTATTATTAAAAATTCTGTTCGTCATAGATAAAGAAACGTTAGAAGACAGAAAGGTCGATTCGACGAAAAATTGAACGAGTTGTTATTGTTATTAACACAATAAATGATAAAATACAAATATAAAATTTTCGCAATGGTAATACTCGATAAATGACCGTGATAAATGTAAAAATTACGGATTACGATGAGCCATAAATAAGCAATATACAATACAATATAATTTGAAAACGAAACAGACGAGATTACAGACGAAACAGGTTTTTTGGATAGAAATGCTCGGACAGGTCGATTTCTGTTTCGAGGGGTACAACTTAAGATGTAGGTTACGGATGCATAGCGCTTCAAACCCTTGCTGCTAAAACCCCCACCTCCAATTTTTGAATAGGGCAGAGGGGGTGAGTGATACCTCATTTGAAAGGTTTTTTTATACTGATTGCAGCACAGTAATTGTTTTTTCATTTTATGCATTAGTTCTCGAAATATTCATACGTTAGTTGATTTTATCACTTAAATTAATTTTTTGCGAATAATTGACATTTCGTGCTTCCGAAACACCAAAATTGCCGTACTTGTATTTGAAATTGCAAAACATCTACCACTGGGCAAATGAAATCATACCGTACGTGTAAATGCAACTAGGTTGAGATGTTCGACTAGCTGTTTTATTCACTGAAATCATTCTCAACTGTACGGTATTAGAACGATTTGAAGTATTGATCTAAGAAATAAGACTTTTCAAAGTAGAGTGAATAATTTATCAAAAACTCACATCAATTAATCAAATATTCAAATTGTTTACCATTAGCTTTCATACAATGAAATAAGTTTTGTTCGAAACGATGGCGCACATTTTGCAGCATTTCTGGAGTGATTTGACGACATTCGTTCACTATACGTCTTCTTAAATCTTCTATGGAATCGGGCTGTGTAGAGTAAATTTTACTCTTGAAGTGGCCCCAAAGAAAGAAATCTAGTGGTGACAGATCTGGCGATCTGGCTGGCCATTCAGTGGGACCCCTTCTTCCAATCCACTGATTTGGAAATCTTTGATCCATATATTCTCGAACTGGTAAGTCATAGTGTGGAGGAGCTCCATCCTGCTGAAACACAATCTGATCTTCCACATAATTTCCACCATTGCTTTCAATAATTTCCGTCAATATTGGATCAATGTGATCTTCCAAGAAGTCCAAATACATATCTCCAGTAAGATTACCAGGTAAAAAGAGCGGGCGACAATGTTGTCACCAAATATTCCAGCCCAAACATTGAGTTTTTCTAGTTGTTGAGTATAAACCTCGTGGAACAATCTCGGATTAGCATCGGCCCAATAACGACAATTGTGTCGAATCACTGTGCCGTTTCGAAAAAACGAACATTCATCGGAGGAACAAACATTGTACAGAAAATTGGGATTAGCAGTTACTCGTTCACTCATTATATCACAAACTTCAACACGACGGTCAATATCATCTTCTTTTAGTGCGCGTGAAAGATGGAATTTGTAAGGATGGAATTTATGATGCTTCAAAATCTTTGCAATCTGAGTTCGTGTAAAACCAGATTCATGTGCTAGCTGCCTCGTACTCGTCATTGATTCAGAGCAATCTGTCCAAGAACAGCTACTTCAGCTACTTCATTTCTTTCCATATTTCGTTTTTTATTAGCCACGGACCCGGTTTCTTGAAACTTTGACACTAATTCCAAAGCATACTTCCTATTAACATGTTTATCTGAATGTCATTGATTGAAGAATTCTGCGGTTCTATTCGCACATTGATTGTTTGCAAAAAAAGTGAAATTATTTCCACCCGCTCTGCAATTGAATAAACCATGTCGAACAATGAATTAAAACACATACAAGTCTCTGATTCAGAACTAAGAATAATTCACATGTCAAAGAACCAGTAAGCCAACTTAATGATCTGTTCGTAATGAATAAAAATTATCGATTCTCATTTTTTTTTGAAAAAGATATGAATTCAATAATCAACAAAATGAATTCAATAATCAACAAAAAAAACATATTGAAGCCAACTGAGAAAACACTTCATAATTAAGTCGGAAATCGTTTCACGAATTGGGACTGGAATATTTCTGTGGTATCATTATGATTTGATTTTCTTACCTGGTAATCTGATTAGAGATATGTACGTATTTGGACCTTTGGAGATTTCTATCGATCAAGTGTTACCGCATGTTATTGGAAATACTGCAAATTATATTGAAGATAATTTAGATGGAGTTTCAGCAAGATTGAGCCTCTTCGCAATACGCTTTGTTTGTTCGACATCTTGATAAAAGATTTCTATGTCAGTGGATTGGTGGAAGGAAGCCACAGTCATGGTTGTTTTGAAGCTCAAAATGTCGATTTTTCAAAAAAACATTACATGTGCCATGAAAACACCACTTCATTTTCAATTACTTAGTTAAGAATATTTCGAGAACTAATGTATAGAATGAAAAAACAATTACTGTGCTGAAATCAGTATAAAAATACCTTTCAAATGAGGTATCACTCACCACATCTTCCCTATTCAAAAATTGGGGTGGGGTTGTAGCAGCAAGGGTTGAAGCGCTATGCGTCCGTAACCTACATCTTAAGTTGTCCCCTCGAAACAGAAATCAACCTGGCCGAGCATTTCTATCGAAAAAATTTATTTCGTCTGTAATCTCGTCTGTTTCTGTTTTCAAATGGCCACCCTGTATCTTTTTCGGCATAATGAAGTGTCACAAAAAGAATTAAAACCGAATTTTTGAGCTGTTATCTGAAAATGTGCTTCGGAAACTACCCTAATCCAATATTCCAGCATTTCTGGGTTTCCAAATTTATTTGTTTATTGAAACATGGTTCTTTGAAAGAAAGTGTATCGATACGAAGTGTTCGAATTTTTGTTATATTTGTGCATAGAGATCGAACGCTGTGTATCAGTTTCGAGAATATGTGCAAGAGGTTTTTTTTAAAGTTATTTTTGTGTTCTATTATATAATACTCGTTTAGTTAAGGACTATTAATATAACCTTTCAGTTATTGCAGATAGCTCCAAGTATTTTGAATAACAAAACCCTCATATTTAGTAAAATCTTCCCCTCACTCGCTCACCGTCCCAAAGTTTCAAAATCCAACAATTAATTTGCATTCTAAATTTTGCGTCTTTTATAACTTCAATTCTGTCTACAGTTAACGTTTCCTTCCTCTTGCATCGACATATTTGAAGTGAGACAGACCATCAACGTTCCTAGTTCTTACCTATCTCGCCTCGCTACTATTATTATACAATTATTTATTATTATCGAACCATCCCTTGTTCTCTGTACAGTTGCCAGTCAGTTAGTAATAAATCGTTCAACCAATAAAAGCAATTCGCAGGTGTAGCATTGCAACAATATTCTCCTTTTCAACTTGAAATTCCATTACAAAAGCCCAATTATAACACTATGGAATATGATAAGACTTATTATTTCAGAAGATTATGGAATGCAAAAACACGTCCTCTTTTACATTTAGGTGTGGGTCATTTATACATGAATTTAAATTCATGGGTAATCACGCGAGTCTCCCATACTCGGTGTCCTTTTTTTAAATGGATAACCCAGTATATTTGTATATTTTTGAGATCCCTTAACTCAATTCCACAAACTGTATGTTGTATTATGAATTATAAAGTGTGACATTCTGGTATGATTGACTCTGGAAATATTGGCATTTTTCATAGTAGCAAAAATGTAGATACTCGTCAGAAATCGGAGCTGTCAGACGTATTGTGTAGGGATAGAGTACAACTTGAACAGTAGCAAACATGTCTGTGTTGCAATTTATAATAATGGAAACATAGAAACTCTTATAGAAGCATCGGAACCAGCATTGCAAAAATTATTTGATGAGAATATGAAGATAACTCTAGTTGGAGACTTCAATGTTGATTTTTTTGGTGGATACAGCTAGAAAATGGGAAATATTTGGAATGTTGAGAACATATAACATACAGCAAACAATTTACGAACCCACAAGAATAACAGCCACTTGTATTGACAACATTTTTACGAATGTTGGGGAATTATATGAATCAAAGGTTATACAAACACATATTTCGGATCACACAGCCCAGAAAATTGGTTTCAAAATGGGAAAGGAACAAACAAAGAAGACATATAAGAGATTATTCACACCAGAAAATATTCGGATTTTCAAAGAATTATTAAAAGACCACATTTGGACAGCTGTTTATGAAATACCTGATAAGGATATAAATGGTCAATTCAATATATTTTGTTATATATATTTACAGCTTTTCAACTCAGCATTTCCATTAAAAAAGTTTCAAGAAATAAGAAACCAAAAGTAGACAGTGATGATCCCACAATCAAAGAAATAAAGAACAGACTGGATATATTGCTCTTGCTGAGTACTTATGATGAGAAATTCAAGACTGAATATCGAGGAACAAAAATTGAATATGACCGACTATTAATGATACGTAAAAAGAAAAAATATGAGACTTTAATTGAAAATTCAGATAACAAGGGTAAAGCAGTTTGGACAGTAATAAATTCATTAAAGAACACAACTAAAATACTGAATAGTGAATACTGAATTAGTGGAAGATTCCATTCAAACCGCAAATAAGATGAACAATTTTTTCATAAATGCAGGAAACATACTCTCGAAGAACATCCAGGACCATAAAACATTCGATAACATCCAAGAAAAGAACGAATCTATTTATTTGCAAAAAATTACAGAAGAAGTAACAAACAATATCATAAAGTCATTGAGGAATAAAAATTCAAGTGGATATGATGAAATCTCTAACCACATTATAAAACAAACATCCGAAGAAATAATTCAACATATAACTCACATTATTAACAACTCACTGAGGTATGGTATTTTCCCTGATAAACTGAAAATAGCAATTGTGAGGTCAAATCATAAAAAAGGTGATAAAGGCGACTTGAACAACTACAGACCTATAAGCATTTTATCCAGTTTCTTCAAGATCATGGAAATGGTGTACTGCCAACAAATAATGGGATATCTAATAGAGAATAAAATATTTAGAGAAAGTCAGCATGGTTACTCAAAAGGAAAATCCATGAAAACAGCAATTTTTCAATTTGTCAACAAAGTAGTAGAAGCTTTCGAGAACAAAGGATTGGCAATGGGAATTTTTCTCGACCTAACAAAGGCGTATGACTGTTTGGATAGCAGAAAACTCTTTAGAAAACTAGACAATTATGGGATCCGACGACCAACGCTAGAATGGGTCAAGTCGTATTTAGCACACAGACAACAGAGGGTTGAATTGGAAATGCATGGAGAGAATATCAGATCGAATTTAGAAGAACTAATCCTAGGAATCCCACAAGGAAGTATTGCGGGACTATTGTTATTTATAATATATTTAAATGACTCCAAACTAGATGCAGAGATGGAAACACGATTAGTGACCATAGTTAATTACGCAGACAATACAAATTTGCTTCTGATAGAAAAACTATACACACTGCTGAAGATGTTTTGTGAACGTACCTTATGTAAGACAAATGAATGGTTCAAGAATATCAATCTTCTTCTTGATGAAGAAAAAAACAAAGTTTATTCTGTTTTCACCAACAAATTCAGGAATTGAAGAAGATAGCTCAATAGAACTGAGCCAAGTAAAATATAACATCCTAGAATCCACCAAATTTTTGGGCATGTACATAGATAAAAACCTTAACTGGAAAGAGCATATAAATTATTTGAATGGAAAAACAACAACAATGGTTTCAGAGTTATGGCCAGGTATCTTAGAAGTAATTACATGAAGACAGTTTACCATGCAATGATAGAAGCAAAATTGAGATACGGTATCATATTTTATGGGTCTGGCAATGTAAAACAACTATTTATTCTACAGAAGAAAGTAATAAGAATTTTGAATAATCTCAAATATGATGAATTTTGCAGAGATGTTTTCAGAAGGTCGGGAATATTGACTATATATGCACTCTACATACAAGAATGCGTCCTTTTCATCTGGAACAATCAAGCTCTATTTGAGAAGCACGAAAAGAGAACTTTCTACGATACAAGAAATGGTGACTTCATCTACCCCAAGCATGGCCTGACAACTTCTCAAATGCAGGCAGAATATAGATGTTTGAAGTTGTATAATTCTCTTCCAGAGAATATAAAATCAATTTCAAATTTTCATGTTTTTAAAAAAAGTTCATTCAAATATTTCCTTAACTTGGAGCCATATTATTTGGGAGAATTTAGTTCTAATTTCATAAACCAATAATTTAGTTTTTTTTTTTGTTGTTTTGACACTATTCTTTTCATTTCCGTATTTGTGAAGATGATAATGTTTTAAGGATTATTATTATTATTATTTTGAAAAAATTCAAAATCAAATCAAAAGTGTATGTTCAAATATGGTATGCGATAGTTTGAACGTCATCACATGATCGAGGAACATTAATTACAAAATCACCAGCCGCTATGATTTTTCCACTCTCCTTTTTATAAAGGATGAAACCATCCTAAATTCTTTCAAATCTTTCAGTGCCTGGCCAGAACGATAATACGATGATATACTTTGATTAATTCAGAAAACACTCCTAAGCAGATCGACCAAAATGACCAATTGCAAAAACATCCCCTCAGGTCTTTTTCTAGCGATTATAAATAACAAAAACAGTTAATTTAGTTTTAAAATTGTCTTCATTTGGTAACTATTTATTTAAAGTGACACTTAAGCAGTTGTGTACCATGGATCGATGTGGATTCAGCTATATCAAAGTTGCTAAGCAATGCTGAGCATAAACATATATGCTCCTCCGGTAATTGAAAAACAACAAATTGTCGAATGCTTAATCAATATTGACCCATTTTCTCAGTTTTAGAACAGCTATCCTGTATATAGATGATTCAAGAAGAATTCAAGAATGAAGCTAAACCAATCTATAATTAATGGAAACATTTGTATTTAATTTTTGACCTAATTAGAAACTTTTGTTACAGAAAAATATTGTCAACAAAGCCCAACCAGTTAAAGAAAAGCCGCAACAAAGTACCTTGACGTTAGATGCTTCAAAACTTGAGATTTCCTGCTACTTACACCATAAGTTCTCCCAAAGATTATCAATTTCCAGTTATTGGTGTTTATTGCGATCCTAGAGTCTGCACAGGTTTTAAATACCGAGTTAGACCTTTACCAGCAATCGGTGAAGACTCAAATAAACACAAATGTTTCTTCAACAACAAAGCTCTCATCCTGACAAGTATCGGTAGAGGTTACGCTAGGAGATATACCTTCGAAGCATTCAAAAACAATTTAAACGATAATGAAAATTATTTCTGGAGCGACAACAGGCCCGAAGGATTTGTATTTGAAATTGAAGCCATCTCAGAAGGGGATAAGTTCACTATCTTCGATTTGAACAAAGAAGCACAAGGAACCATGGAAATTTTGAACACTGAGGTGAGTAACTGCATTGAACCTTTTATTACGTCTTTGTTTCTGCCAAATATTATGAAACTCCTGGATCGGTCAATACTTTTCAGTTTTTTTTTAATAACTACATGTTTTCTTTATGTTACGGAAGAATTGTTTTGATAATATAATATAATATAATAAAAAAAGATATAGCTGCTAGTTGGATATTGCTCAAATTGATTGATTCTGACTTGAAAAATTTGTAATAGAACTCCACAAGCTTAGACAGCATCTCTGTAAATTGGTAGCTTTCAACTTTGGCACAACTATAGAATGTTTTGTGACATGGTGTGTCACTGCCATCTTGACATCTGTTTGTTTCCAAGATAGCAATTTTAGTGGAACGTGAACCAGGGTGTCAATAGCGCCAATTCATTCGCCGATTTCGAGGTCGCCTAGCATCGCAAATATTTGACGCTTCTGTTGCTGTCTCGAATAAAGACAAATCTTCAGCTTATATACAAGGGTTCCTTCATCAGGATGTCGAACCTATTGGATTAAGGTCAAGTTCGGCTCTATATTCGGAAATTACAGAAATTTGGACAAAACGAGAGCCACTAGAACAAGCACGCAATGCTACTTTAGGTATACCAACACAAACAAACATGCAAAAAATCTTATGGGGTGCCCCTAACGATTCCATAATTATTCTTCATATGTTATGGCAATTGAATTATTCAGTTCGATGGAAACTTTCACAATAGATTCCTCTTTCTGGAATGAGATGGTGAAATATATATTTC